>CM021110.1:130853831-130982811 GCA_007115665.2 Sequoiadendron giganteum | reverse complement strand
GCATGCCATTGGCCTTTCTTTCAATGGACTAAAACTTAAGAAGCACACAAAGTTTCAAGACACGAACTAGTTCTTCAAAAATATAAAAACTCTATCAAATTACATGCACGTTATGACCACAATAAGCTCCTTGCTCCTTGGGACCAAGTATTCCTAGTGATAATGAAATGTGTTACTCTCGAAGGTAGTTACAAATACTATTATTATTAAAATTACCACATGCCTCTATTAAATCATTTTCAAAATCATTTATTGATCAACTTTCCTTTTTACCTTTTGTCTTCTCTTGAAATATTTGTCAAGAAGGTAATTAATATGTCTACCAAGAACCTTGAAAAGCCCCTTGTCTCACTCCACCATGGTTTGATTCTTAGGTTATACCAATTCCACCTGGCTCTCTCCCCCCTAAGACAATTAAGGCTACCCTTGTGGATGACCTTTTTTTTTTCCCTCCACCTAAATGCCCTATGGACACTTGCATTTAGGTCTCTATTAAACCCTCTTCTAAAACAAAGTTATCTCCACCTGATAAACAAGCTAACCCTAGTCCTAATCCAAACCCCCCTACCAAGCAACCCAAAAAGGATAAAACCCATAAATCTTTGAGTCAAAATTCCATGGTTCTTGGGTTGTGTGAGCTCAAAAATATACCTCCCAAAAAGCTTGGAAAAAATACCCCCAATAAAAATAAAAATAAAACCACCTTATATGTGGAGGAAGCTACCTCCAATAAGGAGGAGACTAATTTTATCAATGAAAACATAAACAAAGAGGATAATACTAAAGATACAAACCCTAACACTGATGTTGAGAACCCTAGTGTTTGAAGATCACATAGGCTAGTTGGAAAGTAGGCTATTGAGATAATAGTTGATGAGATTTTTGGTGACTCGGAGAAGGATATGAGGGATGAGGAAAGCAATAATGAGGAATATGTAGAGGAAGTGGAGGAGTATTATAATGGTCCTAGTCTATTCTTAGAATTCAATGCTATGTTGAATGAATCGAAGGATTCCATCCCCATGAAAGATCACGAGGAGAATTACCCCAGCTGCGAGAAGATGACCCGGGATTGCATGAATCTTATGACTAGGGTTAAAAATTTGGAAAGGAAACTCAATAGCCTTTCTTGTTTCACTCTCAAGTTCATACACCATTCTTTTTTCACTCTTACCTTTGTGTTACAAGATGAGATATAGAAACATGACAATATAGTGAACCCCAGCTCAAGCTAGCAAAAGAAGGATGCTTTCAAATTCCTCATAGAGGAATGGGAAAATTTTCCCAAGAAGGGTGTCCATATTATTTATTTTATTTCTAGTTATTACCGTATTACAATTTTTTGTCAGTGGTCATTTTGTGGCATGTGACCCTATACTTTTTATTGCTTAAAACCCTTTGCTCATGGGGATTTTTGTGTAAGGGTACAATTCCCTATAAATGTTGTTGACATTATCAAAAACATCCCAAATGCCAATACACATTTCTTAAAGTATTCCAAATGGAAGGCCTAAGAATTTTCTAAGTCATGGAACTTTATAATTTACTTTGCTTAATGCATTTATCAAACTATGAACTAAGTATTCAATCTAACTCAAGATCTGTATCTTGTTTTTTTGTGTATTGAACTAAAACTATAAAAAAAATTGAATTAAAGTAGAATTGTAAATTCTAATTTCTAATCATGTTTACGAATTGTGTGTGTTGAATATTAGGAGTACAAGTAAATGTTTGTTCAAAATTTAGTTGATGATTAAATATGTTTAAATTATTTGATATTAATAAAATATATAGATTCTATATTTAAATTTATGTTTTATTATCTCTTTGATGTCATGATATTTTTATTTAATTGTGTAGATCACATGTGACATGGAAATCCAAATTGGCACAACCCTACTAGATTAGGAATAAAAAAACACCAAAACAACTATACATTTTTTTGTATTTATTAGTCTTCTTAATCATTTAGTTTTTATGATACCATGTGATGTTTTAACTAACTAGGTTTACAATTTTAGAAGAGATTGTACTAAAGTTTATTCTCTATCAAGGAGTTTAATTATTCTATATATCTCTAAAAGATAGTCTAATTTCTAATGTAATGTTTAGCATTGAACAAATCAATTTAATAATGTAAGATTGTATGACATCTTACAAGCCTCATAATGCACTATTTTAAAGGTTTAAAAAATTAATAATATTTATTTGTTATTAAAAAAGTCTAAAAATGATTAAATGAGTACCAAATGAAGTAAAGAAACCATAAATTATAGGAAATTTAAATACTAATATCAAACCCTTTCATTTAAAATAACTTAATGATAAGAAAAATTTATTATTTTTAACATCATATATAATATATATATTTATTTATTTATTTATTTATTTATTTCCATAAATACAATGGTATATTACACTTTGTCATTACAAGTGATAGGTCATAATGATGAACATGTTTGTCTTTCCCAAATAATAAAATAAGATTAGATAATACATTGAGATATGGACCTACAACAAGGTAAAACTTAGAACTAATTCATTAGTATCATACATGTTCAACTAAATAAATCATTATTAACTCAATACAAACTTATACCCTTATATCAAGTATATATATAGCCTAATTATAGAGTAAAATTGAAAGGTAGAAAATAGAGAATAATGAGATAATTTTTCCACCACCCATACATATCTATATATGATCCCTCATGTATCACCCAAAAGATGAGGACCTACTCTTCATGAATGATGTCATAGAAGTGTACCATGTATGAAGAAAGAGATAACCAACTATAGAATATCAACAATGATTCCTAAAAACATAATAAACCATCTCAATAAATTCATTCCCTTGACAGAGGATTAGAATCATATAAAATCAAATTTTATATCTCATAATAACAATGATAAGACTAGTTATACAATAGAGGTTACTCCTAAGTGATGACCTTAACTCACCCTACAAAATAATTAATAGGATATATCAAGACACAATATACTCGCCGCTATCTAAAAATGTCATGTTCTAAATGAAATAAAAAATATTTTATTTTTTAAACACCTAAAATATTCTCTAGCACTATTCATCATCACTAAACCTGTTGATAGAGCTTTCAAATTTTTTAAAAAATGGCTGGTTCCATGAGAAAAAATTTCAAACTGTCACCCTTGTGCTTAATGGTCGTATGTTAGAGTTTAGGGGTTTGTCACCCTTGTTCAAATTTTGCACATCTTATTGAACCCTTACGTTGTATTTCCACGTTGACCCACTGTACCAAGCCACCGGTCATCCTAGTCATGACTTATGGCATCATGCCCATTGTCTTTACTGGCCCTATTGCCTAGGCCCACCGGTCATCGAGTGTTTTTTAAACTTTAAATATTTTATGGTCGGCTCAAAATATTTAAAGATTTAAAAGATTATTTCTTAAGTTTTTAATTCTTAAGGGGTCATTACCCATTACCAAGCCCATGGCCCCTTTTCATATAACAACAATATGCATGTGTTGAAATCCACACCATTGGATTTAAAGACCAATGGTCTAGGCCCTTGTGTGCACGTCGTGCAGTATTAAAAAAATGAATTTTAGCTAGGCCACATGGTGTGCGCAATTGCGCCACGTGCCCTTCATTTCAAGTGGGACCCATTTCCCACTATCGGCTTGATCTCCCATCATAGAAGATTAGCAGCTCTGATGTACTGAGGGGTCTTGATATGAGTCGTAGCACATGTATCATGTAGAATATTAAATGGTCTCACCTAATGCCTTGCACAGTCCACGCGATGGTGACACGTGGACTCAGTTGGCGGCACAAGGAGGCTAGATGGGGCCTACGGGTGACATGTGTGTATTCAGATTGGGCAATGTATCATTGGTCGATGGGCCTACCATGTGACAACATGGAATTTTTAAATGTTTTTGACTCAATTTGAGTCGTTCCATAGCCCAATGTGTCGATGCATCGATGGCCTATATTCAAAATTTAGAACCAACCATGTGATGGTTGTTTGAGCTCTTCAAATGACGAGCATTAATGGTGCAAGCTCTTTGATGGATATCAGCCTGATCTCCATGCGTTTGAAGGGATACTTCCTGACAATCATGATGAATAGTACACCGATTTCCATGTACCTAGGAATTAACTATGATGAAATAGACGCCAATGAATAATCACTTGCTCGCTCATGCTGAAATTGGAGCATTGATGATCACTTCATCAATTTTCTCGATAAATATGTGTGATGGCTATTCACTTGCACCATAGCAATTAAGAATCTGAATTCCTTTGTGCTTCTATATTGAGTGGTTGTTTCTCCTAAAAAGGCTTTGAGTTTGGGAAAAATGAGCAAGCCGACTGCTTCTCTTTCACCAGTACGTAGGTTTGAAAAAATGAGTATGTGTAGATCCTAGGAGGAGGTGCAACAACACGAATAGACTACACTTCCAGATACTCTTGGCTTTAAGAAATAAGATGCAAGGTCCCTCCTGGGTGTTAATAGGTGCAACTCTCAGCTCAAGGGTCAAGTTGCAAGAGTAGAGATGATGGGTTGTGGCAAGGAAAGGAAGGTTGTGGAGCATGGAAAGAGTTCAAAGGCAAAATTGAGGTATGGTCATGGCTCTTTGGGTTCAAAAAATGTTCCCATTGATGTCTTTGGTAGCTCTAGTGGCAGTGACTCAAAGACTTACTCTAATTACAACTACTTTCTCATGGCTCTGACAGAGATGGTTGGCTTGAATGAGGAGGTCCTCAAGTACCGTGTGATGGTTCTGATTTTTGTGTTGGGAAGTGTGTTGATGATGATAAGGTGGTTTTTAAACCTCCCACTAAGGTGAAAACGTGAAGTGGCCATTTGTACTGTGGCCGTGGTGCTGCTCCGGGTTCCGGGTAATGATATGGTTTTGTGGGTTCTCCAATTTTGTCCTGATGTTGATGCTATTTATTTTTGGGTTTGACATGGACATAAACGACAAAGCCTTGATGTCATTTTTCTACGGATATGGTGACACTGATTGGTAATGCAGGTTGTTGCAAAATTTTGATTCCCCTCTTCAACAAATGATTACATCTAACTATCTGGGATTTTTGAAATGAAATTTTGTTGAAGTGTAGATGCAATGAGCCTGAAGCTTGTCACTCTCTTGTCCTATAAAAGAGATCTCAAGGCTCATTGCAAATATCAGATTTGTTAATCCTGAAGGTCTAGGTGGTGCATATTGAATGCATATAATGCATAATTTGGGATGAATTGGCTTGTAAATTGTCTTGGTTGGGTCTATATATGAGATAGTCTTAATCGGTCTTATGTAATTATTGATATAGAAAGAAATCTAAAAAAAATTAAGGTAATTGCTCTCTTGTGTGTTGTTGTGAAAAATTATGAATGAAAGTATATAGTGTAGTTTCATTTGTCTTCAATGGTTCATTTGAATGTATGATTCTATTTCTTGCCTTAACTTAATGAGTTAATCAAATGCTTGAGAAAGGATTGTAGGTCTATGATAATGTACTAAGCATCTAATAAGGAGTGATACTTTGAATACTGTGAAGTTTTATGATGTAATGCATTTGGAGAATCATCCACTGATGTCAAGGTTGAATATTATGTATGACTGGATATTTTATATGTGACTCCTACCCAATTTGATGAGGCATAGGCTAGTCCATTTGGAATTATTTTAAGTAGTTAAAATCAAAAAACACCTACATGTGGATTCAAGGTTGAAACATTACTTAATTCAGATTTTATTCACTCTGAGATGAAAAACTTTTATGGTCTGTATTCCTAGAAAATATGTGGTCATTTGTATAGAGGTCAGCCAAGCCTTTGATAAATCTTGTGTATTTGCAAATTAGTAGGAGTGTATCTATGTAGTCAAGTGTTCTTATGATAGTAAGTATCAAATGAACACAAATAGGAACACGCTCCTTGGTCCCACAGATCCTAAAGAGTAGGGGTAAGGGCCTAAATAAAATTATCCGTTAGTTGGCCACAAGACTTGGCAATTCTTGAATATAAGGACTAGCAATCCTTTAGGGAATTTGAAGGCTCTGCTGGAAAAAAAACCAACAAAATGATGAATCTGTTGGGAAGAAATTTTGAGTAATTTAAATAATAGGGAATCCTAGGCACAGATGGTAGTATCACAGAGTTAGGCAATTCGTGAATTTGAACATTTGATTCAGGTTGTTAAAAGTTTTAGACCTAGGACGAGTTTTTTTGCAGTAAGAATTAAAGAATTTTTTAGTGACTCCACTGTTGGAAAAGACCTAGAACAACATTTTCTCTTAGAAGAATTTCATGTTGCTTGAAGTTTTTTCCTCTATGAAAAGAGGTAGTGACTCTGTTTAAAGAACCAATTGAATTATGAAGAAGGATTCCAAGTTTGTAAAATTTGTAGTCAAGAAGAAGGGTTAACAGTTGCTACAAAGTTTCCAGGTATTCTCATAAATCTAAAGAAAGCATTATTATGTTTGAAAGATGTTATGAGAATTTTTCAAGGCTTGAGATGATAAATGGTTCCCTATTAGATGAAATTGCATTAACATAGGGAATAATAATAATTGTTATTTTCATACTTGTAGTGTGTAATATCTGAAGTGATTTAAGAAGTATGCTTTATTCTTGAATTATGCCTCTCAGAAGGTTTTAAGGTATAATGTTTCCATCTATGTTTGAATTTGTAAATGATGCAATCAATAGCCATGTGTCAAGTTAATGACAATTTTATATGGGTATACGACGAGTTTCTTGTGAGGTAGCAAGTAGGAGTATGCAGGGCAGACGATCTTCGACATTCCCTCTAAGGGATTTTGTTATTGAAAGATATATGACATTGTTTTTCAATGGTATTAAAGGTTTCCCAAACCTGATTCCTAAAAAATTTAGAAATTTTTTTCCAAATTTCATAGGGCAAAGCTCTGAATCAGCCTCTAAGAATTTGTAAACATTTATGGATGTAATGGGGGATTATGAAGTAAATCATGAGGATGTTGTCATGAAAACATTTGTTCAATATTTGAAGGATGATGCTAGGGATTGGTTTTCATATTTACCAGCATGCTCTATAGCTTCATGGGATCAACTTAGGATGGCCTTTGTAGAGCAATTTGGTGAGAGAATAAACCCAAGTCTGGTAAGAAAGAATTTTATGGACATCCATAAACAGGGGCATGAGTTAGTCCCTTCTTTTAATCTTAGATTTTCCAAGATTATAAGGGACATCCTTGAAAATATAAGGCCAAATGATGTTGAGTGTTTAGTTGTGTATTTGGGTGCATTTGGCAAAAATATGAGCTATTTGTTAAGGGATAAAGAGCCCACAACACTACCTCAAGCTTATTAGACTGCTATGGATATTGAAAATAATCTGAAGTATTCAATAATGAAAGGATGCCTAAATGTTAATGCTAGTTGTTTTGGCACATCCTATGTAAACATAATCAATGAATCAACTAGTGAGGAACAATACAAAGAATTTAAGACCCCTGCTATCCCATTTTCTCAATCACCACAATGTGTTGATCAAGGTAAACCTCAAGTGAACTATCCATAGGATGTAAGTAACTTTGATCACATGTCTTGTGCTAAAATATTATGTGATATGAAAATAATTCAAGGTGAATTTTCCCATGCTTGTTCCATAGGTTTTTGGAGGTATTGTTAGAAATACCATAAATTGTAAGGCCTAAAGAGTCAAATATGCATTGACTTATTTTGTGAAATATACAAGTCAGGATGCCAAAGGAATCGAAGCCTGAAAATATAGGCCAAGTAGTTGACTGGATCAAATTGGTAGAAGGAACTGGAAGCAACCATGTGAGACATCAGATTCTTCGAGGTAATAATGGTTATAGCCCTAATAAGCAAGAGAAAGAAATGATGAAAATAGGTGAGCTAGACAACTCAAAATATAATGATTGCAATTTGTTCACCAGTAATTTGGGGGCAGGTCATTACTTATGTGATGAAGAGAAAGAGGAGAACCCTTGTTGTCATGGGAGATTTGATGCATTTGAATCAAGTTCTTGGGATGTACTAAAGGATGAAGAACTGGATAAGGTATAATTGATTACACTAATGGGTTATTTGGTAAATGGCTATGATTCCAATGTTGATGATTATTAGTCTTCTGCAAATGATCAGGATATTGATCTAGGGATCTATGGTTTTCAGTCTGAGGGGTCTGAATGTAGTCTCACGATTGATGAATTCTCATGTTATGATGAATGTGATGATACTGTTTATGTGTTTCCTTTGTTGAATATGATAATCCCTACCAAATGAATGGATATCCTCTTCTACAGCTTTGCAAGGATTTTGGGTATGATGATAGGCTGCAAGGTTTGCATCCTTCAATAGACGGAGAAAATGCTTCCTTGACCAAATTGAATATAGTGGATAATCCCCTCTTCGATGAACCTTTTTCCATGACAATTGTTAAAGAAGAATCCCATGTTTGGTGTAGGGATAATCCACTTTTTCAAGAATTTAGTGATACTTTGGATGTACTATCAGAACAAAGTTGTGAGCAGTGTACTAACACGTTCATTGACGGTAACACCTATGAAATTTTCACATTTGGCACTACTATGGAGGATGAAATTAAAAATCAAGGGGAGATCATATTCCTTGAATGCCTTTCCCAAGAATATAATTATTCCCATGAAGCTAACTCTAAGATACTTCAGTCACAAGAAAAGGAGCATTCTGAATTTGAAAGTGATGAAGAGTATAAACATATAGGTATCAATGATCGGTATGTCAATGTTGAGTTGTATGGAAAGTGTTGGGAGGATGATGTGTATTTTGATGCACATATAGCTTTTGGATCTGTAGTAGTACTTACAGAAGGTGAATGGAAATATCACTCATGTATAGGGCAATTGAATTGTGTTGAACATAATGTCAGCCAACACAGGTATGCAGTCAAGTTTTTTGCTGATGCTCCTCATCTTTTGGATACCATTATGAATTTGTTCCCACTCAGCAGGGAAGGCATTTATGTTAAGCAAGGTGAATATTTTCTTGCATCTATCCATTTCCCTTCTAGTTATTCAGAAGACTGCTTGCCTAGTCTGATGCACAATGTTGTTGAAGGTTTCAAATTTGATATACAGAGTGAATGTGATTAGGTGGAATATGGATGTTTCTTTTTTCCATTACAACTTGACAAGTAGGAGATTGATAAGCAAGGAAGTTGTGAGGCAATTGTTATTTTTCAAAGTAGTACAAATTGTTGGAAATTTCCTAAAATTAGTATTCATCCAATGGAGTTATGTGAAATAAGGGCCTCTAACAGATATATGATTTGGCTCCAAAGCTTGGAGGGTCTTGGAACACCAAGCTTAAACATTGAGGCCAGTGGAATTGGATGAATTATCTTAACATGAACTTTGTACAATATTGTAAATTTTGTATATAGGTGTGGTTTGTTCTTTTCCTATTGCGTTTGTTTGTCTTGTCTAGACAAGCTCCTGGTTTGTTGTTTTGGGCTGGTTTGCTTCTGCCTGAGATCTGGATTCTCACCATACCCACCAGGGGTATGCATCCCCAAGCGGGAGACACTGATAGAGCTTTCAAATTTGTACAAATTTTGGTTGGTTCCATGAGAAAATTTGTCAAACTGTCACCCTTGTGCTTAATGGTTGTATGTTAGGGTTTAGAGGTTTGTAAACCTTGTTCAAATTTTGTACATCTTATTGAACCCTTACATTGTATTTCCGTTTTGACCCATTGTACCAAGTCACCGGTCATCCTAGTCATGACTTATGTGACCATGCCCATTGTCTTTACCAACCATGTTGCCTAGGTCCGTCGGTCATCAAGTGTTTTTTAAACTTTAAATATTTTGTGGTCAGCCTAAAATATTTAAATATTTAAAAGCTCATTACATAAGTTTTTAATTCTTAAGGGGTCATCACCCATTACCTAGCCCATGGCCCATTTTCTTATAACAACAATAGGCATATATGCTAAATTCCATGCCATTGGATTTAAAGATCGATGGTCCTAGCGCTTGTGTGCACGTCGTGCAATATTAAAATTTTGAATTCTGGTTGGGTCGCGTGGTGTGTGTGATTGTTCCATGTGCCCTTCATTTCAAGTGGGACCCATTTCCCACTATCGGCTTGATGTCCTGTCGCAGAAGATCAGAGGCTCTGATGTACTGAGGGGTCTTGATTTGAGTTGTAGCACACGTACCGCACAAAATATTAAATGGTCTCACCTAAAACCTTGCATGGTTCGCACGATTGCAACACATAGACTCAGTTGGCGACACAAGGAGGTTGGATGGGGCCCATGGGTGACATGCATGTATTCTAACTAGGGAAGGTATCATTGGCCAATGCGCCTACTGTTATGCCTTGCATAACCACCCCATCTTTTACTTTGGTCAAAATGGGTCCCCCTTTGTTTCTTGTCCTTGTTTGTTTTCATTTGGGACTTAGGATTTGTTATTTTCTCCTAAGTCTTTTTCTTTATTCTTTTCCTCTGGCGGAACAAGAATCAGAACCAAACCTTGACATAGAACTTACTTAGGTTCCATCTCTTAACTTAGTTTTGATCTCACTCCCACTTGTTTCCTTGTGTTTTGATTTTTGGTCTTTTTTCTTTTTTCTTTCTCAAGGTCAAATCTGGGACGGATCTTGAACTCAAAACTTTTGACAAGTTCCAAGTTCGGCTCCCATCCTGATCCCACTTCTGCCTTTTTCTTTTGTTTTTTTTGTTTTGAGTTCAATCCTTCTGATCTCGTCTCTATCTTGTTGTCTTTGTAGAAGTTGAGAAAATACAACTTCACAAACCCCGAAGATCACCTACATGCAAATAACCTATCACAAAAGAAGAGATGGAGACAAACAAGCAAGGGTTCTCTGAAAACTAAAAATGTATATATCAAAGAGAATGAGAGAATGAATTGATATCAAATACAATGGGATCAATCCTTATAAAAAGGAGATCATGCGAACCCTAAAGAAACCCTAATAGGAAAAACCCTAAAAGAAGCCCTAAAAGGAAAAGATTTAATAATTAATATAATTATTAAATGTCACTTTATGCAAACTAACGTGAAATCTTAAGAAGGGAATAAAGGTAACTTAATCAACATAATTAAGTTAATACATTTACTCTAACACCCCCCCTTAAGATGAGAAACAGTGTAGCTACAAACAAATGCAAGAAGGAAAACATGGGTCTCGACAACTAGGCCAGATCAGGTACCCAAATACAACCAAATCTATGTAAAGAGGAGAAATAGAGAAAACCTCATGGGAAAAATCTCTACTCCAAAAAGAGATGTAGAAAGTCAAGAAGAACATCATTGAAGCAGAAGAAGTTGTAAACAACTGTTGAAAGATGATTGTTGTGGTGCTGAAGAACCTCCGCTAAAGATAGGATGATCAGGATCAAGAAGACAACAATCTACATGAGTGGCCCATATGACACTACTTGAATCAGATGGCAAACAAAGGAAAACACCTGGAACGAAGATACATATGGCACAAGAACCAATAGTCTAAAACATTGATCAACTAAGAATGGAAAATCCCTTCCAAAGTGAAACCAAGGAAGAATTAGCAACGAATAGTATAATAACCCCCCCATAATGTTGAACTAGGAGAGCCTGACAGATCCACTAAAATGATGTGAAACACCTTGTAGTGCATGAAGGAGAAGAAAGAAAGTGCGCAAGAAAGTACCTACAACTGAAAAAGTGGTGTGCAAAACAAAGCACACATGCATGAGGCTGGAATCATATGGATCCACTATCGTCGTGGAGGGACACTCACCGGACAAAGGTGTGATGGCAAACAAAGGAAAACTACACAACCCCCCATGGCACCTTATAATATAGTGCGAGTATAAAATATGGCACAATCTTATGTGCAAAATCCCCAAAAAATTATGTAAAATAGTGTGGCACTTTATCTCAGTGCATTTACATAAAAGATTGTTTACAAATGATGCTCAAAATGCCCAAAAAGGACAAAGTTGGAAATACATGAAGGACAGCCAAAAAATTGACTGTAGAATGCACCAATAGAAAAAAGAAGTGATGAGACCCAGACCACTAGAAATTTGAGAAAACTAGCTTTTTGACGATATCTCGTTTGCCAAAAAATGATATCGTATGCCCAAGTTACGGCCTCTAGAAGAAAATAGGTCCAAAGGAGAAAAAAGCCAGCGCTGGATAAACTTTGACGGTCATACAGCTGTCACAGCAAAACACTGGTTTAAATTTGATGGCCAAACGGTCGTCACCGTAAAAGCATAACTGGACTTATTTTATGAAAATTTGTTTTTTAATAATAAAAAACAAAGAAAAAAAACTTTTGATTTTTAAAAAAAAAATCATAAAAAACATGGAGAGTTTTTTTTTATTTTAAAAAAAACTTTAAAAAAAGAAAGTGGCGGCATGTATGTACCGCTGGTTGGCGGTACTGTCAGACCACCAGTTGGCTGACAGTATGCTGACAGGCGTACCTAAGGCACCCGTAGGCCTGCGTATGCAGGTACTTTATGCAGGCCTAAGCACACCTTAAAATCTGCTTTTTGATTTTTGTTTTTTTTATTTTTTATTTTTTTTGGACAAAAAACAAAAAGCTTTTACAAATATTTTTTTTTTCATATAAAAAAATTTTCGACGAAAAATGCCGAATAAAAAAAATTACCAGGTTTTTTTCTCCAATTCGCGCACAGACGAACAGTCGTACGACCGTACTTGTAAAAAAAAATTTGCCCCAAAATTTGACTTTGTCCAAAATGGACAAATGAACAGTCGATTTAGGGGTTTTGGACCGCTGTGGATGGAATGGAAAGGTCCATTTGAGCTAAAAATGCCTTGAAATTGCAGGTATGCCCTGGATCAAGAAAACAAACCCTAAACCCTTGAAGCTCCAAAAATCTTCAAAACAAGAACAGGAAGCAATAGGTCTGGAGCTCTGATACCATGTAGAAGTTGAGAAAATACAACTTCACAAACCCCAAAGATCACCTGCATGCAAATAACCTATCACAAAAGAAGAGATGGAGAAAAACAAGCAAGGGTTCTCTAAAAACTGAAAATGTATATATCAAAGAGAATGAGAGAAGAAGTTCCAAAAATCTTCAAAACAAGAACAGGAAGTAGCAAGTCTGGAGCTCTGATGCCATGTAGAAGTTGAGAAAATACAACTTCACAAACCCCAAAGATCATCTACATGCAAATAACCTGTCACAAAAGAAGAGATGGAGACAAACAAGCAAGGGTTCTCTGAAAACTGAAAAATGTATATATCAAAGAGAATGAGAGAATGAATTGATATCAAATACAATGGGATCAATCCTTATAAAAAGGAGATCATACAAACCCTAAAGAAACCCTAATAGGAAAAACCCTAAAAGGAAAACATTTAATAATTAATATAATTATTAAATGTCACTTTATGCAAACTAACGTGAAATCTTAAGAAGGGAATAAAGGTAACTTAATCAACATAATTAAGTTAAAACCTTTACTCTAACAGTATTTCTTTCATTGTTTTTCTTCTTTTCTTCATCCTTGGTAAAACCGCAGCCGAAATCGGAGCCGAATCGAGAACTTGTCAAAAGTTCCCTAGTTAATTTTGATCCTGATCCCATGCCCATTTTCTCATTTTATTTTCTCCGCTCTACTTCAATTACATGATAGTTATGTGCCTATTCCCATTGTGATCCCATGCTTGAGCAACCGCATTAATGGCATTAATTATAGACCCTCCATATGCGTGAAATCAAATTTTGACCTTAATTAAGGTTAATTTTCTCATTATTATTATTATTTTAAACAATGATATCAAACCAGAGTCGAGAAAGAAAAGGAGGATCAAGATTTAGTCAAGGAGTCAGCATTTGCGCACGGATTGGATCAGGTTTCAAATTATTGGATAGTGTTTGAGATAGGTGGAATTTTTCACCTCGTTTCCTTTGTCATTTCTTCGTTTCTTTTGTTTTTTATTTTTGTTTTCGCTCATTCGCGAGATTTCTCATGAATCTTCACTTGTTTTCATGGTGTTGCTTTTGTTCTTTGTTTTGTTTATCTTTCTCTATATTTCTTTCTTTCTTTTATGTTTTTTCGGTTTATTTTGCTCGTCGTGGTCATTTTTCGTGTTCGGTCATGTCCATACTATCATGCCCTAGCTTTGTTTAGGGTGTCATTTTTGAAGAGATTTGAGGGTTCTTAAAGTCCTTTCATTAGTTAATCAACCTATCTAATCTTTTTCATTTGTTGACTCAGTAATTTTGCATTGGGTTTTGATGCCCTAAATTCCTAAGTCAAATGGTTGTAAAAGCTAGGGTTTGTGGTGTGATTTCAATTTAAAAGTCGTTCCCTACTTGATAGTTTCCCCTCGGTCATATGAGGGATGGATTTGTGCTATTATTTTAATCCTCCTCGGCTCGTCAAGTGACCTTGTTTAAAAAATCATTACAAGTGCTTAGGTAATATGGCATCATGCTTGATGATAAAGGGAAAAGTCAGATCAAGGAATGAATTTAATCCATGAACCTATATTTGAAATTCTCTAGATTTGGTTCTAAACCCGCTCTCGATGATATTTTGGCTAATTTACCTCCTTTACTCCAGCGGAAGCAGAACTGGAATGGGGGGCAAGATTTGGAACTTCCTAATGTATCGAGTCTAGTTTTTGATCTGGTCTCGATCCTGATAATCATTCCAACTCTAGTCCCGATCCCAACATGTAGTTTGTTTCGGTCCCAATTCTGATGATAACTCTAGACCTGACCATGCCAATACTTAATGCTTTCTAATGATTTTCCTGTCTTGGTCCTACCTCAGGTGAATGGTAAATTTTTCTAAGTATGTAGAGACTACATGAAGAAGCATAGAGTAACATAGAAGTTGAGCTTTCTAATACTGGTTTTTATTTCCATGGATCTAATCCTGGGTTGTCATGCAGGAGGTGAATGATGTTAGGAGCCTCTACAGGAACTTCACAGATGGAAGGCCAACCAATAGAAATTTTAAAGCAAGTAAAGCCCAAAAAGATAAAGGTAGAACAATTGCCTTATATATTGAGATATAAACATCGAATAATCACTCTAATAGCCAACAAGTTAGATTCAGGGTGGGCAGACATCACAGACACCAACTTGGGAACATTTGATTATGAAGAGTTGACTGAAGAAACCTTTGCAGAGCAAGTTACTAGGAGGATAGAAAGGATAGTTCAATCTGGAATTTCTCATGTCACACTCTTTCCTCTGTCATTCCAATGCCCGAAGCTCATCTTAGTTGTAGCGGGAGCCTACAATGCAGTATCAATGAAATGCATGGATTAGCAAGGGAATTTCATAATTGAATTATCTCCACAAATGATTAGACTGATGTTTAATGCACCTACTTTGAATAATCCAAGGCAGTTGATAGAGGCAGATTCATTACAAAGATTCAATGAGAACAAAGATGTCTACAAGAACCATATGACTAAGAAATGGTTAAGAAATAAAAAGAAATCCCTAACTAAGATGCCTGACCAGCTCAAAAGGGGAGATTTCAAGAAGGAAGTGGGTGACCTAATCTTGATGCTCTTTAGAGTCTTTGGGAAAGAGTGGATGTTCCCATTCATTGAATTTATCTTTGATGGAAGACAAAAATTTGATTGGTGTATGATTTTTCTGACAGTTTGCACAATTAGATGATAAATGTAAGGGAAACAAGGACCTTCAATATGACTTCCTATGTCATATATGTAGTTGCAAGGATGGGTATCTTCCTAGGGTTGAATGCAGTAGGAGTGTCAGAGTGGGATTTGTAGGATGAGTATGATGTGAGGAGGAGAAATTATGAAAGACTTCCTATTCCTCGGATGATTGAATTTGGAATAAAGGAAGATATTCCTAACACGTTTTTAGATGATGGTGTGACTTTGGATCCAGCATATGAGGCTAAAAATATTGGCACTAGGGACTTAGCCCCCATCAATTGAGAGGAAGAAGAATCCATTGACATCAAGTAGATTTATAGGACCGTATTAGATAGAAGTATTCAATAGATGATCCTAAGAATAAAGGAACCAGAAGCTCAAGGTTCAAAGAAGAGGAAAGCAAGGGCAACTAAGGGTTACCAAAGAATCAAACGGAGAGCAGCCCCAAAAGAAAAATTGGAGTATTCTCCTCCTATTTCTTGAGGGGATACTGTTCTTGAAATACTTGCAAAAGAAGCTCCTGAAGAACAAGGTATGGAGACCTAAACACTTGGGGAAGGCTCCTCTTCTCAACCTCCTCTCACTCAAGAAGCTAGTGAAGAAGTACCCATAGGTAGTCTTCATGAGGAAGCAAAAACTATGAATGGAAAGGAGGATATTGAGGTCCATGATATTGACACTAACTCATAGGCCACCAAATATAATAATGAGCCTCTTATACCTAAATTTGTTGATAATACTAAAGAGGTTGACACCGAGCACATTCTAACTCCTGAAGATTAGTGGAAACTGTTTGAAGATGCCAAGAAAGAAGTAGATGCAAAAGAAAAATATGAGGTACTGGCTAAACAACAACAACAACAAAAAATCAAAGCTAAGGCAGATGCACTTGCTAAATAGAAAGAATTATAAATCAAGGCCAAGGCTGGTATACTTGCTAAACAACATGAGTTGGAGGCCATTGAAAAAGCTTAAGATTTGGCAAGGCAATAGAAGAAGAAGGAGTATTTGCTACTACAAAAAAGGGAAGCTGAGAAAAATGCTAAGAAAGAGAGAGACAAGTTAGCTTTGCTTCAAAAGATTCATGAGCTGGAAGAAGAGAAGGCCCAACAAAGAAGAGAAAGAGAAGCCCTTGAGGCTAAGTTTAAAGTAGTTGAAGAGGCTCGAAGGAAGAAAGATGAGGAAGAATTGGAGTTAATAAGAATGGAAGCGGAGGAATAAGCCAAAATTGATCGAGAGGTGGCTAAGACATGGGAAAGGGTAAATTAGTTGGAGAAACAAAGAGATCATCTATTGGAGGAGAGGATATTAGAAGAAGAATGACTGGCCAAAGCTGAACAAGAAAGAAAAGCAAAGGATCAAGCTAAAAAATTGGCTAAGGAGAAAGTAGAGAAAGAGAAATAGCAAGAGGTTGACTCTCAACCCAAGGTAGCACTTTGGCAACCTCTTTCCCCTGCCACATCTTCTTCTACTCAGGTGATGACTCCCCCTGCTGCTCCTACATGGTTAAAGATCAATCTTGAGAAGAATCAAATAGTGCTACCACAACCCCTTAATTGGGATGATGTCGGGAAGGAAATAGAAAAATAGAGGTCGAAGAAGAGAGCCAGGGTTCTTCATTCCACAAGGCTAATAAATGCTAGAGAAATTATGGTTGAATGTGCTATCCCTATGGTTGAAAAGGATAAGCAAGATATGTAATTAAGTGATTACCAATTGGGCACTGTTAATCTAGGAAAGCCCACAAGAAATTAACAAATAAAATTAATTGATATTGTAGCTTCTTCTATCAAGTCAAGAATGATCTAGGACAAGAAAAAGAAAGATGATCTTAAGTCCCAATTTGATCAATTGCATAAATTATTGAAGGACTTATCTTCCCCTATCTGTTGAAAAAGAAAGAAGTTGATAATTTAATTGAAATGAGGAATAAGGTAGGAATGATGGATAGGTGGATTAATAAGTTGAATCAAGAAATAGAAGTCTTTCTTGTTGAAGGTTGCAAGGTTCATAAAGAAGCATTGGAATTGGTTAATGGTATGGTTGCACATGTTGAAACTCTTGAGAAGCAAGAGGAAGAATATGTACGGCATGTGAGGAAATTGAAAGATATTAATAATTTGCCCAAGAAAATTTTGCTGGAACAATCCATCCTAGAAGAAGACAATGCATATTTTATGGAGAAGACCATAAACATCATCAAATTTAGGAATTCATTCATTTTCACTCATAGGAATGAGGTACAATAGGCCGGAAAATATCTTAATGAACAAATTGAAGAAGTAGGAGCGAGTATTACTATACTTGTCAATGAAGATATTCTTGAAATAGATGGCCTCCTCCTTGATAAACTCGAGGAAAAATGGAGTGGTAGATTTGAAGAGATGATGTGGAAAGGGGATGATGATGATGATGGTCTTTTAATGGATAAGCTCATGGATGTTAAGCAATAAGTCAAGGCTACTAGGAGGGAAGTCATTAAACATAAGGATGTGAAATAATTTGCCTCTTCTGAGCTAGAAAGAATAAATTTGAAGATAAATGGGTGGATGGGCTTGATACATATATGCTTCAATAGTTAATCACCAATTATGATGAGTATATGGAGGAGGAGAAAACATAAAGTTAAATTTTCTACATACATGTTTTCTTGACAGATCAACATCAAGGAGATATGCTTAATTGGATAGTTTGCCTCTCCTATTTTCCTAGATTATGACATCAGTTCCAAAATAGAGATCTCAACAAGTTCTCCTTTCCCTTCTTGGATGCAAGTTTTGACAAAGAGTCTTTAATTAGCAACTGAAGATCAGAATGAAGACTCTTCTTACATTGTTCCAATCACCCCATGATTTGTGGATCTAGGTTGTGATGAGAGAGATTAGTGCAAAATAGGTTTACATATACAATTTCTCTCCACTTTGTAAAGTTTGGCTCATTGAAGCAAGATTAGCCACCTAGAGGAGACTTAAGAAATAGTTTTTATAGTTTTAGAAGTTTTTATAGTTTATGAAAAATACACTTGGATACATTTTCTTTACAAAGTTTTCAAAAAAAGCTATGTTATTTTGGGAATATTGTTCAATGATAATGTTGATGAACCATAGAAATTTGTGTGCCAATGAATGTTGTGCATAAGTTTTTCTTACTTGATGCAAATCAGTAGAAGATTCTAGATTTAAAGTTATTTCATTAAATTATCTGTAAATGGTATTATTTTATGTTTGTTGATCCATGAATTAATGATGAGCTAGTAATGTGTCTGTGTCTGATTGTTGAGGTTTGATTGTTGTACGTGTTGAATTATAATTTTGAATGAATATAATGGTGCAAAATAGTATGTGGATTTTATTATTTTATAGTAACTTAGTTACTTAAAAGGATCATTGTGAAATTTATATGTCTAAATGAAAAGGATTTTACATTTATGATTTGTTGTTCTATGCTTTGATCTATCTTTTTTCTATTTATTTTACACCCCCAAATGTTAGATTAGTTCACATCATGCAATTTGTGTCCTTTTCACCAGCATGCCCCTTGAATATTATAGTTGCATGGACTACTAAATGAAACAACACAGTTGAGAACCAACTACGAAGACCTTGGGAGATAGGTTTTAGATCAGTTATCTCTTTCAGGAGAAATAGAGTAGAAATATTTTGTTTAACGTTGTTGTGCTATTTTGACCATCAACACCTGCCATATGACAACATGGAATTTCAAAAAAAAATTCACTCAATCTGAGTCATTCCATAGGCCAATGCGTCAACGCATCGATGGCCTATATTCAAAATTCAAAACTAGCCATTGATGGTTGTTTGAGCTCTGCAAATGGCAAGAATTAATGGTGTTAGCTCTTTGATGGATATCAACCTGATATCCATGTGTGCGAAGGGTTAATTCTTGGCAATCATGATGAATAGTATGTCAATTTCCATGTACCTGGGAATTAACGATGATGAAATAGACACCAGTGAATAATCACTCGCTTGCTCATGTTGCAATTGGATCATTGATGATCACTTCATCAATTTTATCAATAAATATACGTGATGGCTACTCATTTTCACCATATCAATTAAGAATCTAATTTCATTTGTGCTTCTATATTGAGTGGTTGTTGCTCCTACAAAGGCTTTGAGTTTGGGCAAAATGAGCAAGCCAACTACTTCTCTTTCATTGGTACGCAAGTCTGCAAGAATGAGTATGTGAAGATCCCAGGAGGATGTGCAAAAACACGAATAGACTACCCTTCCATATGCTCTTGGCTTCAAGAAAGAAGATCTGAGGACCCTCCTAGGTGTCACTAGGTGCAGCTCTCCATTCAAGGGTCAAGTTGCAAGAGCAGAGATGATGGGTTGTAGCAAGGAAAGGAAGGTTGTGGAGCATGGAAGGAGTTCAAAGGCAAAATTGAGGTATGGTCATGGCTCTATGGGTTGATAGAATTCACCCATTGATGTCTCCGATAGCTTTGGTGGCGGTGACTCAAAAACTGACTCTGATTACAACTACTTCCTCATGACTCTGACTAAGATGGTTGGCGTGAACAAGGAGGTCCTCGCGGTTTCTCTAATTACCATGGTAGCACCATGTGATGGTTATGATTCTAATGTTGGGAAGTGTGTTGATGAAGATAAGGTGGTTTTTTTTTCCTCCCACTAAGGTGAAAATGTGAATCAGTCATCAATACCATGGCCATGGTGTTGCTCTAGGTTCTGGGTAATGATATGGTTTTCAGAGCTCTCCAATTTTGTCCTAATGTTGATGTTATTTCTTTTTGGGTTTGATGTGGACATAAAAGACAAAGCTTTGATGGAATTTTGTTGTGGATATGGTGACACTAACTGGTAATGCAGGTTGTTGCAAAATTTTGATTCCCCTATTCAACAAATGATTACATCTAACTATCTAGGATTTTTGGAATGTGGATGAAATTCCATTTTGAAATGAAATTTTGCTGAAATGTAGATGCAATGAGCCCGAAGCTTGTCACTCACTTTTCCTATAAAAGAGATCTCAAGGCTCATTGCAAAGGTCAGATTTTTTGATCTTCAAGGTCTAGGTGGTGCATATTGAATGCATATACTACAGAATTTGAGATGAATTGGCTTGTAAAATTGTCTTGGGTGGGTTTGTATATGAGATAGTCTTAATAGATCTTATGTAATTACAGATATCGAAAGAAATATAAAAAAAATTAAGGTAATTTCTCTCCTGTGTGTTGTTGTGAAAAATTATGAATGAAAGTATCAAGTGTAGTTTCATTTGTCTTCAATGGTTCATTTGAGTGTATGATTCTATTTCTTGCCTTAACTTAATGAGTTAATCAAATTCCTGAGAAAGGATTGTAAGTCTATGATAATTTACTAAGGATCTGATAAGGAGTGATACTTTGAGTACTGTGAAGTTTTATGATGTAATGCATTGTGAGAATCATTCACTAATGTCAAGGTTGAATATTATGTATGAAAAAATATTTTATATGTGATTCAAGCCCAATTTGATGAGGCGTTGGCTAGTCCATTTGGAATTCTTTTAAGTAGTTAAAATCAGAAAACACCTACATGTGGATTCAAGGTCATTCATTACTTAATTCAAATTTTATTCACTCTGAGATGAAAATCTCTTATGGTATTTGTATTCCTAGCAAATATGTGGTCATTTGTATAGAGGTCAGCCAAGCCTTTGATAAATCTTATGTATTTGCAGATTAGTAGGAGTGTATCTGTGTAGTGAAGTGTTCTTGTGATAGTGAGTATCAAATTAACACAAATAGGAACACTCTCCTTGGTCCCATAGATCCTAAAGAGTAGGGGTAACGGCTTGAAAAAATTTACCTGTTAGATGTCCACAAGCCTTGGTAATTATTGAATATAAGGACTGACAATCCTTTAGGGAATTTGAAGGCTCTGCTGGAAAAACAACCAACACCTATCACCTAATCCCTAATCGACTAATTTCATCACCTAGGCCTACGTCCCATCACCTAGTCTTAATTGACCTGGGACATATCTCTTTCACCTAAATTCCATCACTTATATTAAATAATCTTATTATTTGATTCATCTCATTTTCCATCTCCTCACAAATAAATAAACACTTACATATATCCACCTCAAATAGGCGGCTAAAATCATTAAATACTATTATTATTTAACTAAAATAAATATTCCCTCACCACTTTCCAAGAATATTGGGCACCTAAGAACACTTTTCTATGTTCCTATTATTCTATCAACACATTCCAAAATTATAGCCTTCTTAGGTGCGCATGTCCCTAATTTCCCTCATGCTCACAACTAATTAATAAATTTAGTAAGTTAATCTTATCCATTCACAATCTAGCCACATTCATCACCACCCTTCATCTTCTCCTTGATCCTTGAGAGTTTCTCTCAGCCATTCTCCACCCTCGATCTCGCAAAAAAATATTATCCATCCATTCCCCAATCCCAAAATATATAAATTTAGGCATTTCCTTATCCAAATTAATCTATTATCACTCATGTTAACTATATGTTATCAAATTGTGGTTGGAAATTGATAGCAATATTTTACTTCATGTGAATGCTTCTCTTTGTATAATGGATGAATGTTGTTGGTTCCAATTAAGAGGCTTAGGATGTTGTGGATGTGGGATGTGAGTATGGATGGAGGAAGTAAGGAAATGATGGGTGGAAGGAGGATTCTTATAATATTTATGGATGGCCTCTATTTTGATGTTTTCATTGGATGAGGTTTCCCCAACTATCATCAATTTTTCACCATTAGACTTCTTACTCAGAGATGTGCATCCAAGACCTTGATAACCATTATTTTCACAAGTCAAGATTGGTTCATGAATTCCTAACCCTTCACCATTGTAGCCCATTTTTTGATAAAAAAAAAAATCTATAAGATACATTCCACTTTTGAAATAGGATGCAAATTGATCATTAGGAAATATTGACTTAGGAGAGAGGTCTATGTTGTCTTATGAAAGAAGACCAAACCATTTGAAAGTGGTTGAACCAAGGTTGTAGGATGATTGTGATTTCTCTTTGTTTTCCATCATGGTATCGTGACCAATGATATTCTCAATTTCATCAACCTTATCTTGTGAATCCTTGCATAGTGGTATCCATATCATTTGTTTGACTATCTATGTGGCTAGGAAAGGTAAATGTCTCATCTTGGGAAATCAAAGTTTAGGAGTATGGATGTGCTAATATTTGACTTCATGGTCATGGATGGGATAAAGGTGGAGTAATAGATCATCTTGGATTTATGGATCAATGGTAGGATCATGATCAAAGATTGGATTTTGGGTTTCATTATCATAGATAGGATCTTGATCAAAGATGGGATTTTCATGGGCTTCATAATCATCCATTAGATCTTTTTCAAAGATTGGATTAACATGAATATCATGATCATCATTATGGATTTTCTCAATAACTTGGTCTTGATTAACATTGGAGATTTTTGTGACATTCTTTAGAGAAATCTCTTTACATAGCCTTACTTCCTTCTTAGACAAGATGGATAAAATTTGTGTTGCTTTGATATTCCCTATATATACTAGGAATTTGATATATGTTCCTAATGTCACATTTAATAGAATGCTCGAACTAGTGGGATATTCTTGGACCTTATGAGATTTATGGATTTTGGACCTTTTTCCTTTTATATATTTCATAAAATATTTATGTTTATCTTCTCATTTGGGTTGACTCATGTAGATAGTAGTGTTTGATGGTATTTGATCTAGGATAGGAATAGTGGTAGGAAACTCATGGATAAGTTTTGTGGACGTGGATTTGTTGTTTTGTTGTTTATTTCATGCAAGTAGTTCTTGGAAAAAATCTTAGTAGATTGGGATGAATCAAAGGAATTGAGTGATAATTATTTGGAGGAAGTGGATGCAAATTATTTGGGATATGAGGTTTATATAAATGAGTTGGGTGAAGAAAATTCAAATTTTTGGCAGCTAGTCAGCCCTCCCCTTAGGATTCGTGACATGGACTAACCTCCTCCCATGGATCCGTTAACTCTAGTGGTTGTATCGGGCATTATCAGGTCAATCTTTTGGTGCAACGAAAACCATGGGGCCAACAATTGGTATCCGATCCAAAGGTGTCAGGTTTGAATCCCCTTGGGTAATGTTGAGGGGGAGATTTTCGGCAGCTGGTCAACACTCCCCTCGGGATTCATGACATGGACTAACTATTGTGCCTATTGCACACACGCCCCATTCATAAGGGGGACCATCTCTTCCCTCTTTTGCTTGTCGGGTCCTTTTTTCTTCAACTTGTTTTGTATGCCTATTTTTACGTCCTAAAAGGTCAACATATTCTCAAAAGTCACATTTTAAGTTTGACCAAACTTGGCCCCCTTGAAAAATGCTAAATATTAAGCCATTTCGGATTTCCTTTTTTAGATTTCCTTTCTAACGTCTGTGGTGCCTTTCGGGCCTGAACCTTCAGGTTTCCCCTTTCGGATTTTCGTTTTGGTTCCATCATTCCAAATGGTAGCTACGTGAATTCTTTCTAGCCCTCCGGGTCTAACCTTTCAAATTTCCCTTCCTGGGTTTCCCTTTGGACTTTTTCATTCCAAACGGCCACCAACTTTCATCTTTCCAGACCCTGGACCTCCCATCGTCGTTTGCATTTCACTTGATAGATTATCGAAACGGTCATGGCTTGACGTCTTCCTGGCCACCAGAAACCTGATCCTCTCATCGTCATCCTAGAATTTAAACTCAACTACTTCACCTGCCATTGTATTGGGAATTTAATTAGACATTAATGGCGTTGGGGTTATATAAACAAGTTTCAAACTGTCATTTTTATATGATAGACACGATTGAAAAAGACAGTGTCGCCCCAGCAATCTTTCCCTACGCACTCGAACCTCTACTTCGTCATTCCTTGTGAATTCAACAAAAGTCATCTTCGGGGTTTCAAGGTATGTTGGCTGTCTGTATGGATTGTCCTTTTTTTTCCTCGAAATCATGACTTAAATCAGGTAAAAATGATAAAATGAACTAAAATTTGGTAAGGTAGTACCCCAAACAAGAAACCCACAAATTGGAAGTAGGAAAAATGACAATTGAAACCATCAAATTCGAGGTCAGAACCTGACTTCCCCACCGTTGTTCTTCGGAGTAGGTGGTCATATCCTTCGAGCCTGGAACTCTCTGCGACTATTGCAAACCTTAGCTAAAATTGGTTTCAGCAAAACTTACCTCGAGCTCCGATGTCCAAATTGTTGTCTCTGAGATTCCATGACTGTTTCGTTGTTCCCAACAGCGGACTCCAAACGACCTTCCGGACCTTGGACCCCGACCCTGTGAAGTCCATCATAATTTTTTTAATGAAACTGAACTTGCCCTAGGTCCTGGCCGCTGGAATTCCCTTCCCGAGTTTCCATTGTGCCCTCGCTGTTTTGAATGACCTTCCTCAAGCGTCTTCCCAACCCTCGGACCCTGGGCGAGTGAAGTCTGTCTTAAAAATCTTGTAGGAAAACTCAACGTCCAAATTGTCTTTGGGTCCCAACCTCTGGAATTTCATGTCTGGAATTATGTGTCACCTTCATCATTTTGCATGGCTGTCCCGGGACGTCTTTTCGACTCTCGGGCCCCGGTCGCCCCTTCGCCACATAAAGTCTAAACAATAGTTGTAATTTCGAAATACCCTTCGGAATCCAAAATTCCATCTCTAGGATTTTGTTCCAGTTTTGCCGCTTCAAATGGCCGAACCTAACCATCTTTCTGGCCTCCGAGCTCTAGCCTTTGGCTCACCATTGGGATTTTCTTAACTAATGAATTCATCCCCATGAAACACCTTTCGAACTTCCATCCTCTATTGCCGCCTGCATTTCGCCGTTTTGTACGACTGTCCTGTGACAACTTCCTAACACTAGCAACCCAAACTCCAGAGCCCAGTGCCCAGACTATCATCTTCCCTACGTCATTCCAAATGGCCTTCCTACAACTGAAACTCAAATGCCTAAATGAGGGCTCAAATGACCTCCAAATCCAAAACAGACTTTGACCCACTTTCTAAAATTGAGCCTTTCCTCATGTCAAATATTTTTTTGATCAAATCCAAGACTATAAAAGTCATGAGAAGTGCCTTGCCTCTTCTTCCCTTCAAAACGACATTCTACTAAGGGAATTTCGGCCCTGGGAACCTAGATTGCTTGTTTTTCTTCCTTATGGTTTTTTTATCAGGTGTTAGGTGTTTATCAAATATGAATGATGATTGTGGATCTAACCTTGATATGCAAGGATTTGTCTGAGGCCATTTTTCCATGATAAAGTTATTAATTCACGTCTCTTTGTGCAATATTTATGGAATCTGGTGTAGAAACCTCTGGTGCCACCAAGGAAAAGGGAAAAGGGACTCCCAAAGCACCTCGAAGCAAGGAGGACAAGGATCAAATGAAGTTCAAATTCCAAGGGGTGCCATTACACTTTAGAATCACCACTCTTTGGAGAGAAATCATAAATACCAATATCGGGCATGTCGATATTGACGAATTTACACAGAGGTTCAGGGTGGACCCGAAAACAGAAAATTCAAAGTTAATCAAAAGCAACGAACTTGCCAAGGTTGCAGGTTTCCCACCAGTGTTGGTGGCCCCCAAGCTGATAATGGCATGCCAGGAATCATATCAACCTAAAACCAGAACAATAGTGGACAAAGATGGAAACATCCTTGCAGATATGTCCCTCCTTGGGATAGCTACAACTTTCCACATCCCCACCTTTGAAAGCATGGAGACTCCGACTGTAGAAGAATGTAAAGAATTTTTGGATCAAGATCCTATGAGATGCAAGAAATTGATTAATCAGTATTGGTTAAAGCATAAGTAGGCCAGTGCTGGCAAAATCCCTCAGGAACTCTTTTACAGTGATTTCTTCAAGGATTACCACAACCTTTTCACCCTACTGATCAGGGTAATGGGCCTTCTTATTGTGGCCTTATTTCAAGATTGGATGTTATACTTTGTGGAACAAATCCTCTGTGGGGCTGACGCTGCCCTTTATTGGGGGGTAATAATTAGCAATTGCTTTCATGAGCAATATATCAATGTGAAGAAGACATCAAAATTATAGATGACATCATACCTGGTCTATTCACTTGTCAATTGGTGGCATTACCGTGGATTGACTGCAATGCCCAATGAGGTGCCAAGAAGGGTACTTAATCCCTATGACAAATATCCGTAGTTGCAGTACAAAAACTTCAAAAGGGACTGCTGCAGGGTAAATGATTCCTTCATTGCCTACATCATTCAACTGCTTGGAGGAGATTTTGAGAGAAGAATCTCCCACAATGTCAGAGCCCTCCTCAAGAATTATTCCTTCCTATATATACAATTCCCTAAGTTCACTTATATGTGTGCCCAAGGATTCACGGAAAGGCCGAACAAGTTGCCCCAGTACCCCAATGACCAGATCATACTATTGGAGTTGACTTGGCAGCTGCAACACATTCACAATGTTCTAAGTAGCAAACATCTGGCAAGGAAACCTTATCCTATTGGCCTTGGCTAGGGAATGTACAAGATTCGTACCTCCCAATGTGCGGGTAATTTAGAAAAGGAGTTGGTCAAGTACCACTTCAGGCAGTATACAGCTCACCGTGAATGGACCCATATGGTCATATCAGAAAGGCTCTAGGACCTAAGTATGCCCACCTCCACAGTGTTGAGGATTTATGGCCCAACTGCAAGGACGATCTTGAAGTACGGTTATGACACTATATGTGCATGACTGCCCTCTACGTGCGAAGAGTCAACTTGTGTCTGGTTCCAGATCAGCTTGAAGAGGATGAGAGCATGGTGATCGATCTAGGATATAAATTTGTCACCAATATGCCATTTCTCATTATTGATTGGGATGAGCAAGAGGTCGATGACCTTGACATACTCACCAATCCTTTGGAGGTTCGAATGAAGGCATGGATCAACCGACAAGTGGCCCAGCTGAAGCAACAGGGAGTCGCCTTAACATTCAAGGGACTCGAAAGTGATCCAAGTGGCTCTGATGGTGGGGTATCTACTGCTACAACTGGGGAGACCTCCAAATACCCACCATTTGAAAAAACTAAGAAAAGAGAGGAAGCTAGTGAAGAGTTGCCTAACCCAAAGGTTTATGATCAAAAGGCTTTGGAGGGCGAACCTTCCAAAAGAAAAGAAAGCAGACAAGGTTGTGGAGATGCCTGTAATACCCAAAGATTCACTCCTCGAGGGTAGAGAGGAAGAGGCTAACACACCAAAGTCTCCATCTGTTGTTGTTACCACTGTCCCACCCACTTCGCTTGTAGTATTTGCTTCCTCCCTGCCTGCGGTGGACATCTATGTCCACCTTGCCTCCACTTCTCCGATCGTGCAAGTTATATCGGTGGATTCATCCTCTGCCATGACCTCGTTGGTCTCATCATCTTCTATGTCTCCTTCCCTTTCGTCTGCTTCTACCACTGCAATGCCTGTCCTCAGTCTCCCAGAATCCTTCGTAAAATACATAAAAAACGTGCCATATGAACTTTCAGGAATGCTTACAAATCCAGTAGTGCAAGTCGCAATAGCACAGGCTATGGCTAACACTCCAGCTCTCCCTCCCCCTATCGAGCCACCTATAATGGAGGCAACAATGCATATCTCAGATGAGCTCAAATGACAGTAGCTAGAGGTTGCCCAAAGGCCCGAAGATGAAGAGTTTGTATACCATGAAAACCCAATGTTTGAGCATCAATAAATCGATGAGGTGGCCTATGAATCCTCTAGTGAAAGTAGCGAGGAGATAGACATGGAACTAATCCAAGAAAAATCTGACCTAGAGCTTGAAGAAGAATGGAACAAGTAGCTCAAGGAGATCAAGGATCAGGAGGCTGCAGGTTAGCCTATGATCAAAAGGTTTGTTGCTTTGGAGGCTGAGACTGGGAAGTATCTAGCTGAAAGACACAATCAAACCCCAGAGCATGACGAGGAAGCATCCCTCTATGAAGATGAACAAGAAGATAAGCCTGGAGAACATGAGTATGATCAAGATGAAGAAGAAAAAGATGTTGAAAGGGAAGATCCCTCCAGCAAGAAATTGCTCACCAAGTCTCCTACCAAGCGTATAATGTTCAAACAGGACTCCGACAAGGAGAAGGAGGCCCTTGTTGTCAAAACCATTGAACTTGGGGTGGAGGGCAGCAAGGATCAAATTGAATCACCCAAGGAGGGGCCCCAAATGCTCGATTGGCTAGGAAATCAGCTTAGGCAAAAGATTCTCGCCCTGAAAGATCCTAAGGTGAGGCTAGAGGCAATATTGGCTAGAGCACAGATAAGCACTAAGAAGAAGAAAAGGCCAAAAATCAGATCAAAGGTAACCATGGATGCCTCTGGATCTAGGGCAGTACAAATAGCAACACTGGTGGTTGAAGAACAAGAAGTGACTTATAACATCTCCACCATTAACTTGGGGGTGGCCACTAGGGAGCACAAGGTTGACCACCTTCGGGAATCGGTAGCCATGATGATGCACCTTATCCAGCAGGATAAGGTTTCAAAGGAGGAACTTAAAGCATAGGTGGTTGATCTAACAACCTACATTCAACAGTGATCATCGCCAAATGAGTTTCCCACCACATCATCGGCCTCGCCGTAGTTGTTGTCCCAAGAGTAAATCACTAAGCTAGAAAGAACCAAGAACTTGGATAAGACCACAGAAAATTGGTTTTGGCGAGTCTTAAACATGGGGAACACGGTCATCAACTTGGTTTTCTGAACAGCCAATAAGTTCTTGGAGGTGCAGAGGACTCTTAAGGGCACAAGGCGAGTCTACGAGGAGTTCCCAAAAAAGTATAGAGCCGCCTACCCAAAGATAGAGGCTATCCTCACGCTACCGAGTGAGGTTTGGGAGAAGGACCTTGCCCTCAAATATGATGACCATTGGTTAGTGGATGTGTGGAAACGAGATTTTGATCATTGAAAGGGAAGGTTGGAGCAGATCCTAGAACGAGTGGTTCTGAATATCAAATGGGCCAAGGAGGCCAGGGGAGATTCTGCTCGATACATCAAGCTAATAACGGGGTAGGAGCTACCTATTGTTGAAATTAATCTAGAAAGCATAAAGCCTCATTTCTTGAAGAACATGGAAAATGGGATGTCAGCTGAGGTAATGTTGCCAAGTATGACGACGACTAGAAGAAGCTCGTTAACAACTCCCAGGAATGGATTTACCAGGTGCTACGATACGACATCATGGAAGTGGACAAGATTCAGCCACTGATCCTGAGCTTTGCAAAGTATGCAGCTTTGAAGAAGTAGGAAGGCAACCCTATCATTGATGAGGAATTTCTAAAAGAGTAGCTACAGCAAAGGGCAAATAGCAAAAAGACAAAACTGCTACAATGTTGCCACTAGAGGACAAAATAGGGAAAGGACAAAAGATATTTCAAAAATGTAATATATTTGGGGGTAGGTTAAACCCTAGTGTAAATTTAATCTTGGCCACACAATATAATTGAATCTTGGACACTCTTTTTGCTTTTTGAAAACTATAAATAGGGCTCTCCTCTCATTTTAAGAGAGTTGAGTTGTTGTAAAGGCATGCTGCAGAAATTACAATAGAAAATACAATGACTTATTGGTGTATTTTGGATTTCCCCACATGTTTCATGATTCTTCTCCCATTAATTAAAACTTTAGTTTAAGTTATTTGTTTGTTCTAGTTTCCTTTAGCTAACTTTGGTGGATTTAGTATGTTGTCTTTGGTTATGAAGTTTTTTGTTGTGTGTATGCTTTCCTTGTCCATAATTTTAGTCATTTGTTGCTGGTAGGTGATTGTGTAAATTTAGTCTAGACCATAATTTCATAGTTGCTCTTTAAAATTTGTCTTTGTTCACACTTACATGGAAAATGAATGATGAATATCTGCAGTCCTTAGAAGATAGCATAGATTTCATGATATTGTGAGAATTTTGATTAAGTGAAATTTTATTTTAAGGAAATTTTCCACAGTAGGAACCTCCATGATCATTGTTCATCGGTAGTTGCTGGTCCAGGAACCTTCCCTCTTCCTTTCCCTTTTTTCTTTTTTTTAAGAAACAACCTATGCTAGGGTTCATTGCACATTGTAAAGCCAAATCCAACAAAACACTAGAGTTCAAGACTGTTGTTTGAACCTGTAGCAAAGTGCAGCAATTCCCTATCTGAAGAACTCCATTCATAAACCCGATTCTCCTACAACTTTAACTTCCATAAGGCCGCCTTGTGATTCCAGCAAATCACATAAATCAAATGAAATATTCCAAGCATCGTCATGACCTGACATCCGAAAGACCTTGGGATAGTGTTTTGCAATTTGATTGCGGAAGATTGTCTTTCAAGAGAGGTAATGCACCTACGTATTACCTGTGTTGTGAAGTGCATAAAAACACCATCAACACTAACCACCTCTCGTGGATCCGTTAACTTTGGTAGTTGTATCAGGCATTAACAAGTTGATCTTTTAGTGCAATGACAACCGTGGGGCCAACACAAATGGCATGGATTGGGAAGACATTGGATATTATTCTAGGAAGGTGTTTTCCTTGCCAAAGGTAGGATAAGGATGAGTAATGGTTGTGTGGGATAAAGGCACAAATTTGTGTCACACTTTTGGCCAAATAAATAGTTTCGACTAAAACATTTTCAACTGAAAAAATTTCAACCAAATTAGTTTCGACTGAAACCATGTGGCCTATACGTGGCACAGGGTTTCGACCAAATAGGTTTCAACCGAAACCTTATTTTATGTACAGGGTTTTTATAGACAAGGTTTCGGTCGGAACTATTTCTATAGAAACCCTTTCTACCTAAATTGTCTATGTGGCAGCCTAGTTGGTAGCCAACTCAATTTTTTTTTAGAATTGTCTAAAAATTTCAACTTCAACTAAGTATTTTTTTAATCAAAATGATATTTTAAAAAATAATACCCTTTTGTAGAGCTCGAAGTGGAGAATTTGAATATGTAATTTTAATAATTTATTGATTAGTTTTAATATATTTTATTTTTTAAATAATGCAATTAGGTTGTTAAAGTTAAAAAAGAGACTTATTAGAAATTTAAAAAATAGTAAAATATATTAAAAAAATTTAAAATATATATGATGCACTAGAGGAGAGATTCCTCTTCAAAAAGGTATAATTTTTTTGTTGAAAATGATTTAAAAAAATAGACAATAGTTGATGTCCCATGAAACTTTCAAATTCAGACAAGTTTGACTTTAAAACGTTATTACGAGAAAAATACACATCAAAATTTGTTTTTTTTTTTTCCATACACTAGATATTGAAGATCAGCCCCTACATAAGCCCATTAATCCTCCGTTTCAGTCATATCAATAGCCTGAAATGAGTCATAAAAGTACTGAAAAGTTATGGCAGCCTTCTTGGACCAAGCATCCGGACTTCAAAATGCCAAATCTGGTTCAAGAAGCTCCTTGTATGACAACAATCCAGAATCAAGGAGAGGATGAAGTTTCGAAGTACGGACAACATACAGGAACAACTCCTCCCATTCCAAGTTTCAGAAATCCTCCTCAATTGCAAAGTCAATAGGAGATGAATGAACATGTTCAGTCAAGTCAGCAAGTTGAGGAGCTCAAAAAAGGTACCAGAGGTAATGATTTCATGTTCTTATTCAATGAATTACCTTCCTTTATTGAGCATAATACAAAGGAAAAGATCAAACAATACCATGAATTATTGATTGAAGACCATCAATGTCATAATCCAACATTGGAGCAGCTGAAAGATGAGAAGGAGAATCAAGAAAGGGCATTTGATAAGATAAAAAGAACTCCTCTGTTATCAAAAGACTAGCAAGAAGATAATACGCACGAGCAGGTTGAGCATGTTTATATAGCTGATGAATTACCTGAATTTATTGATGATAATGAAGACAACAAATGCTTACTAGCATCAGCACCTACCTTTGAGCAGTAGGGTGATGAGACTCATCAAAAACCAACAACATGTAATCAACCTATTCAGGTCAAGCAGGCTATTGAAAAGGAGGATCATGCTTTTCAGCCTATGAAAAAATGCAAAATAAACTTGTTTGATGAACTTCCCCACTTCGTAGAGGAGGAATTATTTTCTATCATGGGCAAGGAACATAAGGAGCAGCAGTTTGAGGACTTATTTTTAGTAATCCAACAGGGATATCAGCTCCTTGGTGGAGAAATTCCAACCATTGAACACAAGCATAATGCAAGCATGCAGGATTCCCTCATCATTGAAAAGTTAAAAGAGGATCAACAACCTGCATTTTATCTCATATCAGCACCTTTTCAAGGAAAATCTATAAAAGTGGAGCATCAGCAGGAGGCTAAAAGTTACCGATCTGGTGTCAGCACAAGGGGATGTCCTATCAAACACCTGGCATGGTTGGCTGGCAATCAGGAGGAGTTACCAGTTGAAGTATCTGCTTGGGAGCACAAGTTTGAGCATCAACAAGCATTAATGAAGGTTGCTCAAACTATTCAAAACAGTTTCATGCATCTTTTGCTTGATACAAAAAGGGAGGTGTTTCTCATGTTTGCACAAATGTTTCTTTTGAGCATACAACTTTTATTTTTCTTTTAGCACTGTTGGATAATTTGCAAACAAGAGGCACAACCTAAGTCGATAAGGAAGGGGATTTTTTTCAATCAACCAGTGAATGGTTACGTTTAAACACTACCGTTGTTGGGTAGTGTAGGTTAGGATAGATGTTATTAGTTCAGTTTGTTTTCAATAAGTGCTCATTGCACTTTAGTTTCTTTCAGCATTGTTTCGTTTTCAATAAGGTGCAGTCACTGCACTAGGTTTTTAGATTTTTCCATAAACAAAATTACAGTACTTTCTTTCAGTTTTTGTGTGATGCTGAGTTACAATTTTTTTCAGAAAAGGCTAAGAGCAAGAACTAACTCCATGCCCAATGGATAAGCTACATGACTGGTCTATGGTGTTTAGCAAGCAAACACTCAACAGAGGTCACCAATTTGTTACCTATTTTTCGCCACCGGCTCAAACAGGTAGAGCTAAATTGCAAAGTCAGGCTAAAAGGTATACAAGATGTTTTAAAAAAAAATCTGCTGAAGTGCTCATATTGTGCATTACTTCATAACAATGTATATTTCAATGATATTATGCAAAAACACTTCAAAATTACATCACAGGATTGCTTAATTTTCATTGCTTTATTCATAATGTGCAAACCACAATCCCACACAAGCCGTGGGAGTAGCAGATTTTGATTGAAATAATCAAACAATAAGTACAAAAGTAGTTTGTATACTATATAGCTGTTGACAAAATAAACATAGAAGGGAAAGCAGTTCATCATTGCCTGTAATGATGGAACCCGTGATGCTCGATGTCTTTCATTGGTGTTGTTGAAGCTTTCCAGGTTTCGCATTTTCGCTCTCTTTGAGTTGTCCTGCAGCATGAACAAAAATGATGTTAGAGATAAACTCTATGTAATGATGAATCAAAATCAGTTCTATGCTTACATTGCCAACAGTAATATAACCTACATCTATTCAAGCATCTATTAGATGATTACGAAAATTCGAACAATATAAAGAAAGAGGAAGCTTTCAGCTTCTTTTATTTTGCTAACATGTTTGTTCACTGTGCAGGAATAGGTGCATTGTGTACGAGATCATCTTATCAGATATGTGGAGTAAAACGGGATCCCACAAGGGTTGAGCCTGGCATATCAAAAGGATACACTCTCAAGTGACATACGAGAGTTCATAAATATGTAGCAGTAATTAAGAGTTGCTGAAACCAAGAATATAATATAAGCAACCTTATTTCAAAGAGATTCAGGGAAAGCATTTTGAGCATACAACATATTTTTTTGTTACTTTTCAGGTCATGAAGGATCAAACAATGTAAAGAACTCATCATTTTCATTGATGTTTTGTTCAGCTCTACTTTACGTTTTCACATTATATCTAAGTAAAGTATTGAGCTTCTTTACATTGAAGAGAAACAAAATCTTCTTGCATTGGGGTGTTTTCACAGCTTCAAAAAGCATATGATAGTATGATGAATGAGTACAGCCAAAAAGCCAAAAACTTCAAAGAGAGACACTACAAAAATACACAGTTGAAATCACCCAACAAAACAGCATTTGGTGACAGCATGATAAGCAGGAAAAGGCAATTTACTGTCATCAAACGAGCGGCATAATGAGGTCAAGTGCGGAAATAGTGAGAATTCATAATGAGTAGAAAATCATTCTTAAACGGTGCATCAACATGACTTTTAAAAAGTATGGCAGTATCAGGTAATTGGGCAAATCAGTCAGTAAGAGTATGTAAAAAAATATACAGTTGGAAATATCCAATATAGGGAAGTTAACTATTCTCTAATATACATATATCAAGAGAAACCAAAGTACCTTGTTGTTGTCACAAGACACACAAAAGGCAACTATTCAAGAAATAAATGATATAACAATGATCATACTAGAGCAAACTCGGATTTTTGAGGGTAGTAAATCTTCTTTCAATCATATCTTGAAAAATATAAACTGGGTTCTTGAAATTTTTGGATAAAAATTAGGAAACTGTCAAATAAAAAAACCCATTAAATTTTGTAAGAACCCAGTTTGTTGATTTTGAGAAATTTTCACCAGCCCGAGGCAATGCTAATGCAAGAAAATATCAAGTGTCAATAGCTATCAGGAGGAAATGAAAAAGCACGAAAAAACCAGATTGAAGATAAGGCAAATCAAGCTATGACCAGGACTTCCAATGACCCATGCAAAGTGCATACTAACCTCTCTCATGATAGCCAAAAAGACTCATAGGCTGAGTATTGAGTGCTATAGGAACAGAAAATTAAAATTACAGAGTATTGAAAATCTACAGAAAAATAATCTTCATCATGTTTTACAAAGTATAAAGGTTTATTTCTTACGCCAACAATGAAGAACCCATGCCCACGGCCAAGTTACAGTGGAGACAAAGCTTAGGGAAGATAGAGAAATACCCAGTTCAAAATATTCAAATCCCGCGGCCATACAGGAAGTATAATCTACAGTGCAAAAGCAGAAACATTTCAGAATATACAGAAGCAATGAAAAGAAGCCACGAAATACTTTGATAATAACTTACCAGGCTTGTTCAAAGAAGTGTCGACCTACAAAAGAAGCCCCAAAATAACCTTGATGGCATGAAAATCATTTGCAATAACTCCATGAGGTTTTTCAGTGGTGGTGCGACAAAGTTTCCCTTTGAATTTGCAAGAAGAAATGATGGTATCATTTAGGGTTCGATGGTTGTACCGAATCCCTAACTCCAATTAAGGTTTTATTTTTAGACCAAGTTTTAGGGAATGGTATTCAAATGCAAGAGGCCATGGATTTGAACTTAGTATTTTTTCCTTACGGAAGTATTTTGTTTAAATCCTCATGTAAAGTGGAGGAGGGCAAATATGGGGTGGGTATTAGGTTTTAGAGAGGTTATTGAAGTTTTATTTTATTTTATTAACTTCTATTGTAATGTTTGCATTATACAATGTAAGCTAGTTAATTTAAATGACAAATTATAAGTCATTTAATTAACTAAGCTATTAAATGCAAGCATAAGACACCAAGCCTAATTTCCTTTTTTTTTAGATATGATTTAAAATAATATGCCTTGCATTACTTTTGTAAGGTTGATAAATTAAATGATAAAATATAAATCATTTAATTTATTTAAACTATCTCAAATGCAAGCATAGAATAAGGCAAAGATGGAGTTTCATTTTGCATGTGGGCGGATTGATACAAACGAGGCAATTTTTTGCATGCCTTGGCCCACTTTTCAAGGATTTGAAGTTCAGCTGGAATAGTGCATGTATCAGTTATGACTTGGGAGTGAGTTTGAGCTTGAGTGGACTTGTTTTTGCATGGATTTGGGCCTCCTTTTCAGAGATATTTTCTTCTGCTTGGATTTGGCCTTGGAGTTATCACCCTTTCTTTGATTGGACTTTCAATTCTTTTCACATGCCTTTTGGAAAGGTTTTTTTTGTATATATTGAAAAACTTATATGTTTTTCAGTTAGTTCTGGTTTTTCTCCTTTGCTCTTTGCAAAGAGAATTATTTGTAACTCAGCATCATTTTAGATTAATGCAGTAGCAGGTTTACAGGTTCATTTTGGTGTCATCTTGCAGTATTTTCCTGCTATTTTCTTTCGAGATTCATTAAATTTTCCTCTTCAGAATTGTACAATCTATCCTTATGAATGATTCGATGAAATTATTGTGTTTTAGCTTTTGAAAACCTTTATTTTTGTCTTGTTCATAATTGCACATCATGTCACAGGTCTAAATTTGTGCTATAATAGAACCATTCTTTAGGTTGTGAAGATTGATTTTCCTTCTGAAAAGATAATCTGTTTAGCCTCCTTTGGAAACATTTTTGTGATCATTTTTGAACTGTGTGAGCGTTTCTCTTGAAAGTAGTTTTGAATCAGTCTGTAGGTGTTATCATTTTTCCATTTAGGTGCATCACCATAGTTAAGTTTCATAGTTCAGCTTTTTAGTTTTAGTCTCTTTATCCTTTTTCCCAACATTTTACCAAAATATTAATCAGAAAAAATCCTTAGGAACCAGCCTAGAATCTGGAGGTCTAATTCCTCATAGGATACCCACAACCTGGAATTAGTTCCAATGTGTCAACAGATTGCTAGAATTTAATTATTCATGCATACGGGTGCAATCTGAATTGACAACAGCTACATTGTTTATAATAATTCTTCCCTAAAAACAATTGGGAAGAGTACATCAAATTACAATAAATAGTACAACTAGAAAACAATCCATTACATATACATAAAATATTGTCTTCTCAAATAGGAAATAGAATCTGCTACATAAGGTAAAACCTCCATGCACACGAACGAGTAGCAAGGAAACCCAATGGAAGAAAAAGCACCAAACTCTGGACCATGTGGAACCCTAAGGTCTAACCCCTGTGCTAGGAGATAACATAAGGTCCCACTACAAACAAGCAGTCAAGAAGACATTAGGCTAACATATACAAGGGCTATACATGACTCCAACACAACACTGCAACAACATGAACATCACATACAACACATACATTGCTTCCAGAGGCACACACACAATAGAAGGGGAACACATAACTAGAGAATGTTGGACTGCAATAGGGAGGCATGTCATCACATAGCTTGATATGGGTTATTCTAGTTGATCTTCCTAAGCCCTAGTCCCCATCCTGGGTTATCTTGGCAGCCTCTACTAATCCTCAACCCCCATACAACTCATGTGAAATCAACATACCTTTCATGAGGACAAGGTAGTTGATATTGTTGGAATAATGGATGTTGAATCATCCAATGAAACTGTGCACACTTCAAAAGAGGACCTACCAAGAAGAAATTCAACCACACAGAAAGTGTTGCAACTAAGGGCATGCAAATAGAGATTATCTAATTGATATTCAAAATATATGGAATTCTTAATTACAAAGAGTACATATGCCTGATTATATAGGCAAGTGCTAAACCTAAAAAGCATAAGATGTTGCCAAGTGTACAAACCACACTTCATGTGACAACATGAAACCCTAACCTAGGGAATGATAACAAGACGGAGATAACTTCTAGAAAAGACAACTCATCTTCTAGAAGGGAATCCTATCTCAACAACTTTATTAAATGATTAAAAAGTAACCTAGGACTAATATGATTAATTAATACCTAAGTTAACTTATGCTAGTGTAATAATTAATTAATTAATTAATTACACTAACACCCCCCCATAAGTGCAACTTAAGGAGGAAATGAAAATGCAATGATTATGCATGATGATGATGGGTCCCGACTGATGGCCATATTAGGTACCCATGTACATAGAATGAAAATGCAACTAATCTCCCACAAATAGAGAAAAGAGGAAAAACCCAATGGGAAGAAAACCCCTCTCCAAAAAAGGAGATGAAATGCAGAAAGGTGATGATTGGAGGACTCAACATCATCCCCCCAAGGACAACAATCATCACATGGATACAATATAATGAAAAGTCCCCCCATAGGGAGGAAAAAGAGAGACTAGATAGCCCCCTCAAAAGATGTGATCACCTGCAAAAAAAAAGGTAAGTGTATGTAGACAAAATATGATCCAACGTCGACAAACAACTTGTCTCCCTTTCAGAAGAAACAAAACCATGTAGAGATGCAGGGTAGCTTCCCATTCCGGATAGGAATTGAAGGAAGGAAGGATGTATATGGATGCGGATGATGTCTCTAAAAGCTGCTCATGTGTCTCCTTGCCTGATGAAGATGAAGATGCCACAACCCACGCAGGTACATACCCAATCAATGTAGAAGGTGAAAAATCAGGATGATGCAGAAACTGATGTTGAACATGATCCAAAGACAGCAATGTGATGGTCCTTCCATCGAAGGAATAGATGGAGACTTGATTGCCCCCCCATAATGAAGTGTCCTCAAAACCACTGAAAGAAGACTGAATCCAATCTAATGGTAGATGCAGAAGAAACTCCGATGAAGATGGAGGAAGTCTCATATATGAAATATTTGAATAGAGGAGTGATATCCCCTCAAGAATATCCTCCAAACCTGTAGAAGTAGCCAAGTCAGTGATACCTGAAACAAAGCCATCTCGTGATGTCAAGTTTGGAAAATAGAATGTGTCCTGATGAATGATGATGATGGAAGCCTCAATCAATGACTCTAGACAAGGAATCATTGAATGCAAAGGGATACCAACTGTCTCTGATGGAGAAGAAGAATCATCTGAAGCAACCTTGTCAACCTCTTCGGAAGAGTCAAGGCAATCCAAACAAACAACCTCCTGCATAGCAATATCATCATGGGGTACTTGATCTAAAACCTGACATTCTGAATCATGACCATCAAGGAAGGGTGGAGTATCTGAATCTCCATATATCTCCCAAATCTTAGTCCAAAGGATGTGAGGACTATCACAATGATCAATAGATTCCAAAATATCACAATCAACATGCATTGCAATCACCGCTAAAACATTATATCTGCTGCAACTCCAAGCAAATTTTTGAATACCTTGACCTAGATGGGGAACCGTACCATACAAATGTGGCAACAATTCAAGTGTTTGGAGATGGTGGATGATCCCATCTCGCCATTGTTTATAGTTTCCCGTGTGCAACATAGTCAAAGAAGGATAATATGCAAGCCCCATAATGTACAAACAAATTTCTCCAAAAATATAAAGACAATGACCTTCAGCAACAAATAGAAAACTTCCAAAACTGATATGTAACTGAAGTGATGCCACCCAAAACAAAATACCTTTTCCCAAGCTTCAGGATATCCAAGTTATTGAACAAATGCACCAAATTGAACAAAACCTATGCAAGAGTACCTGGAGCTAAAACTGATCAAGGTGAATGGATGGATGAAAAGAGCTCTGAATTACCTTCCTGATGCCACTGGAATCACTGAATTTTGATCAACGGTTATGAAGATATGAGCCTTTGAGTCCAATTTAGGGTTTTGATTTTGGTTGACTGTAGAATATTCTAATAGAAGAATTCTGCAAAAATGACTACACCACTGAATAGTGCTTTGAATTCTCTTTCCGACGGTATCTCATTTGGCGATTTTTGATATCCTGGTGAGAAATGATGCCCCTCGGAAAAAAACTGCCCTATTAGGGCCTGCAGGCTAAACAGGTGCAAAAAATTAGCACCTAGGGAAAAAAATGGTGCCCTTGGGCATTGATGTGACCGCAGGGTTAAAGCTTGGCAAAAAAAAATGTGCCACCCGTGATGGCGGTAGCAGAGCTGCTCGTGGGCGGCAGAACCAAGCGGCACCGCTCGGATAGAGCGGAGGGGTGGTGGCCGGAATGGTGGGCGGAGAGCAGCCGAGAACGGGCCGGAAGAACGCCGACGGGAGGAGCTCCAGTAACCGGCGGCTGGAGAAGCGGTCGGCGGGAGCTGCGGTCGGCGGGAGGTCGGATGTGATCGGGCCGACAGAGGTGACAGTCGATGACGACAGCCAAAGGTACAGGGTCGGTCGGAGTCCGCAGAACAAAAACAATATTGCAAAGAATGTGTAATAAAAGCCGAAAAAATGTATATAATTTTTAAAAAAAAAAAACGCAAATAAATCAAATGCCAACCGATGAAGAACTATAGCCTCCAAGAAAAATACTTATTCCGACCTGTCAATTTAATTACCAGTCGCCCGCAAGGATAAATTTTTGCCAAAACTATAGGAAAATTAGTCCGGTTTTTGAAATAAAAAATGCCCAATGACCTAAAAAAAATTTCCATGATGGAGGACTGACAGGAGATATTTTATTTCTGCAAAAACTGTATGGATCGTACAAAAATGCAAAAAACCCTAGATACCTCAAATGGCTCCCAGATGAATGGGCAGGTGATCTGTAGGTTTTGAGGCCTTCTGAGTGCAATGGAGAGGTCGGATAGAGCCTAATCTGCACCAGAAAATAGCTTGGTCCCCGGGTAGAACCAACTAGCCTGCAAAGAAAACCTTCAAGCTTGCAAGAATCTTTGTAGCCCAACTTTCTTGATACTGGGTTGAACCTTCAATGGAATGGCTCTGATACCATGTTGGAATAATGGATGTTGAATCATCCAATGAAACTGTGCACACTTCAAAAGAGGACCTGCCAAGAAGAAATTCAACCATGCAGAAAGTGTTGCAACTAAGGGCATGCAAATAGAGATTATCTGATTGATATTCAAAATATATGGAATTCTTAATTACAAAGAGTACATATGCCTGATTATATAGGCAAGTGCTAAACCTAAAAAGCATAAGATGTTGCCAAGTGTACAAACCACACTTCATGTGACAACATGAAACCCTAACCTAGGGAATGATAACAAGATGGAGATAACTTCTAGAAAAGACAACTCATCTTCTAGAAGGGAATCTTATCTCAACAACTTTATTAAATGATTAAAAAGTAACCTAGGACTAATATGATTAATTAATACCTAAGTTAATTTATGCTAGTGTAATAATTAATTAATTAATTAATTACACTAACAGATATTTCCATTCCAGGCCTTCTCATCTCATCTCAAGCCTAAACGAGCACTTGAGCCATGAGTCAAGCATACCATTATCTTGATTAATGTGAAATCTACCCATCCCCCTAATTCATTATTTAGGTTATCACTGGATTAAGAAACTCCCAATAGGTTATCCTAGTCAACCACTTTGGGTTTTGGCACCCATTCAGAGCCACTCCCCCTACTTGCAACTAGTAGACCCTACAAACAAGCAAGGCATTTAACATCTTACACACATAACAAAATCACATTAATCCCACACACAAAGAAAGGCATTTACCATCTTACTCACATATCAAGGTTATGTCCATCATACGAAAGATTCATCCTAGGACATGTTGTGATCAAGGTTTTGGTGGGACTGATTGGGTGATAAGCTATTGATACTCCAAGTTGACCAACTTGCCTGCTAACTGACTTAAGCTTTCGAGACTTTAACAATTTGGGTGTTCACTTTTGAATCTGCTAGACTTGCTTCTGACCGACTCACCAAAGGGTGAAGGTGATGATTGATTTATTAGGAATGATGACTATCGCGGGTGAAAGCGAAATGAGATGGGTGCACCATTTTGGATTTTTCATATATTTTGAGACTATTTTTGGTATTTTTGAAGTGTTTTACAAATGTTTCGTGTATTTTTGAGATTTACAATGAAGAGACTAACTTAAAGACCTGTCTTAGGGGTCTCAGGAGCTGATCCGTAGATTAGCCTTGCCTACATTATACATGCAAAGACCACGTAGTTCGACTGTCGATAGACCTAACTTAATGATGAGATAGATGGGCAAACAGGTTGCCATTTTATTGCGACGGATGCCTAAGGACTTACCTAAATTGTCTTGGGGGATGATCAAAGATCAACCTTACCTACGTTCAAGCTCAGAGATGATGTAGTTCAGCAAGACGACTCTACTTTTGATTCTTCAAATTTTGACATGTTTTTGGATTTTTTAATGAATTTTCCAAATGTTTTTGGATTTTCTGATGTTTTAGGAAGAGCACAAGAATATACACAAATCCAATCCACTGCCAATTTCAAGGACATGCCCCCAGTGTTAAGCAATAGGCTACTTCAATAAAGGCGGGACAAACTGACCTTAGGAATATGCCAAGTAGTACTATGAACGAATATGACATGGTCAACAGCTCAGGCTATGATATGGATGCGAGCGGATGGGTGGATGGATGATTAATGAAATGTGATGGAATGGATGAGTGAGTCGTGTAGATCTTGGTGGATGGGGAGTGCTTTATTTACACTTGGCACCTATTTGTCAAGTCTTCACTAAGGTACTTGTCCAAAGCACCACTGAAGTGGTTTTCACTAGAGGATGATTTTTTTCTTTGTTCTTTTCAATTATTTTTTCTATTTTTTTGGATTTTTTCATTTTTTTGATTTTTTTGTTGTTGCCAAGATGCCTGTTTGCCAGGTTTTCATCAAGGTAACCATTTTTTCAGGACTTTTTTTTTTTCTGTAATTTTTTTTTGTTCTATACCTTGCAAGTTCTTAGGCATAAAACTTTTTGAGGTGAGATTTGTTCAGAGGCTCCTATAGAGGCTCGACTTCTGGTGTTGCTAATTGATATGCCCCTAATGTATAGCTGGCTATGATGATGAAAGCTCCTAGCCAGTTGTGCTCAAATTTTCCTTTGCTCTCTGGATTTAGCACATTCTTTTGGTTCTCCTTCATCACAAGTTTGCCAACTTGGAAGGTGTGTTGCCTGATCTTCTTGTTGTAGCTTTGTTTCAGGCAATTTTGGTAGACTTGTAGATGATTTAGGGCATCTATGCACCATTCATCTAGTAACTCCAGCTCATTTAGTCTTGTAACCTTGTATTCCTCATCTATGATGAGGTTTTTAAATGATATCCTTAGTGATGGGAGCTCGATATCGATAAGGAGGATGGCTTCTAATCCGTAGACTAGGGAAAATAGGGTGACGCTTGTTGGCGTGTGGATGCTGGTGCGGTAGGCCCATAAGGTGGGATTTAACAGCAGATGCCAGTCATGATCAGAGTCATTGAATTTTTCTTAAGGATCTTCAGAATGGTTTTGTTGGTGGCTTCTGCTTGGTCATTGCCTTGTGGGTAATATGGTGTGGAAAAGCGACGTTGGATTTTGAATTTTTCACACAAGTCACGGACATCCTGATTATTGAAGGGTGTCCCATTATCAGAGATAATGGATTGAGGGACACCATATCAAAAAATGAGGTAGTTCAGGATGAACTTGGCTATCTGCTTTCCAGTGATGTAGGTCATGGGAATTGCTTCGACCCATTTTGTGAAATATTTTGTGGTGGTGATGATGAACTTGTGGTCATTGGATGAGGTCGGTGAGATTTTACTTATGAGATCGAGCCCCCATTGAGAAAAGGGCCAAGGTCTAACAATAGGATGTAATTCTTGAGTTGGTGTATGAATGATATCTCCATATTGTTGGCATTGTAGACACCTTTTGACAAAATCATGTGCCTCTCTTTCCATTGTTGGCCAGTAGTACCCGGTTCTTAGAAACTTCTTAACCAAAGTCATACCACTCAAGGGTGAACCACAAGTGCCATTGTGTACCTCAGTCAAGGCTTCCTTAGGTTTTAAGCAACATAGTAGGGTTCCATCAATGCTCTTATGGAAAAGGGTTTCCCCTAGGATGATAAAACATAAGGATCACTTGACAAAGGTTCGTTTGAAGTTTGGGGTGATATCGGTTGGGAGAACTCCTAGTCTTAAGTAGGTGTAAATTTCATGATACCAAAGATCACCAGGACCAATGAGTTTGCATGCATATTTTGACTCTAGTACCTCGAAAGTAGGTACAAGAAGCTACTCTACCAGAAATTTTTGTTTTGAGACATTGCAAGGGATATCTAGCAAGGATCCAATCATTTCCATTGCATCAGTTGCTATGTTGTTTTCCCTTGTTATTTTCTCAAAAGTGATATTAATAAAAGATTCTTTAAGGCTTTCTACTTTTTTCTTGTATGGTGTAAGCTTATCATCCTTATTTTTGTATTCACCATTGACTTGGTTAATGATAAGTTGTGAATCTCCATAGACCTTTAATTTCATGATTCGCCATTGTGTCATAATTTTAAGACCTATGGTTAAAGCCTCATACTCTACAATGTTGTTTGTATAGGGGAGTGCCAACTTGTAAGATATTGGTATGCAATCCCCTTGTGGGGTGATAAAGAAGACACCGGCTCCTGATCCATGTTGTGTGTGAGAACCATCGAAGTATAGTTTCCAGTGATCAACTATGCTAAGATTAAAGATGGACTCATCTAGAAATTTGGATATGAGCGGGTTTTTTGTGTAGATAGGAGCCTCTGCCAGCTCATCCATAATGATTTGTCCTTTGATTTCATTACGCTCCACATACTCAATGTCATACTTTGACAGTATCATTATCCATTTAACCATTCTCCCTGTGAGCATAGCTTTTGATAGTAGGTATTTCAAGGGATCTATTTTGGCGATGACCTTGGTTTTATGTGCTAGTATGTAGTGTCAGAATTTTTGTGAAGAAAACACTACCGCTAGGCAAGCTTTCTCAATGAATGTATAGTTTAACTCATGGCCAACCATTTTCCTGTTGATGTAATAGATAGCCCCTTCTGTTATGTTTTCATTGTGTTGAGCTAGAAGAGCACCAAGAGCTATTGTTGTTGTTGAGTTGTATAGGATCAATAGTTTTCCTGCAATGGGTGGCATCAATACGGGTGGTGTGAGTAGAGATTCTTTGATTTGGCTAAATGTCTGATCGTATTTTTCATCCCACTTGTATGCCACTCCCTTGTGGAGTAGATGTGAATAGGCAACCTGTTTGTCTGCCAACTGTGTTATGAACCTCCGAATGGACTAGAGTCTGTCTTGTAATCCTCAGAGCTATTTTAATGTTCTTGGTGCTTCCATATCGAGCATTTCCTTAACCTTCACGAGATCCACCTCTATCCCCCTCATTGACAATATGTAGCCCAAAAAAATTCCTGATTGTACCCCAAAGACACATTTCTTGGGGTTGAGCTTGACTTTATACATCTCCAGTCCATCAAATATGTCACTTAGGGCTGCTATGTGGTTATGTCTTTTCTTTTATTTTACTAGTATGTCATCCATATAATCTTCGAAGGTTTTATGTATCATGTCATGGAAGATTAGTGTCATGGCTCTCTGATAGGTAGCCCCTAAATTCTTCAACCCAAATGGCATCATATTCTAGCAGTAGGTGCCCCAAGGACATGTAAATGTCATTTTATGCTCGTCCTCCTTTGTGATCATTATTTGGTTATACCTTGAGAAGCCATCCATCAGGGATAGCATCTCATGTCCAGTTATCATGTCCACTATCATATCAATGTTAGGTAGTGGAAAATCATCCTTACGACGTGCTTTGTTAAGGTCTCTAAAGTTCGTGCAGATGTGGATGCCCCCATTTGGTATTGAGAGGGGTACAAGGTTAGATACCCATTCTGGATAGTCAATCGGGCGTATGAAGCCAATGTCCAAGAGCTTTTGTAACTCTACCTTGACTAGCAAGGCTATTTGGGGATGCATTTTTCTTAACTTTTGTTTAACCGACTTCGCTCCAAGGTAAACAGCCAAATATTGAACCACTACTTCTGGATCCAGACTTGGCATGTCAGCATAGTTCCATGCAAATTTTACCTTCCTTTCTTTCAAAAATGTTGCTAGCAATTCTTGTTCCTGTGTCAAGAGAGACTCAGCATAGAAAGTGAGTTGTGGTTCTGCCTTAGTTCCCAAGTTAATAGGATTACATTACTCTTCCAGGACTGCTGATTTCTCTTGATGTAGAGCAGTAGGGGAGAAATTGAATCCTTCATCCTCTGGCACCTCGGAAAGGTTTTCACCATTGGATGCGTCCTTTATTTTTACTGTTATGTGGTTAGAGAGTGTCAGAGTGTGGTTTTCACTCAATAACTCCGAGCTTATTCTCGATATTTTTCTTTTGGGACTAAAGGACTCAATTTTCTCCCCATAATATGCTCGGGTGTCTAAAGTGATATCAAAACCTGCCTCGTGATCTGTTGATGGTTAAGATGACACAAACAACATTAAAACAGAATATTTCTACTCTATTTCTCCTAAAAAAGAAAGACATGTAGTAGCCTAACTCCCAAGGTCCTGGTAGTTGGTTCTCAACTATCTGGTGTCACTCAATCGGTTCATGCAACTATAATGTTCAAGGGGCCTGTGTTGGTAATAAAAAATTCAAGCAATGACTCTTTTTATCGAAGTAGTTCCTATAAATCAATGGGTTTTTAAATAAAATAAAAAGATAGAACAAAGGGGTATACCAGTAAGTATGAATCAAATTTATCTAGTATCTGGAGATATACCTTCAACTATGAATGTTTCCTAACAAATCATCAAACCATAAGATGACACAATCCATAGCATAATCTATACCACTGCATACATTTTAGGTGCTTAATTAACTTCGCAATTACTCTTCACAAATATTTCAAGGGTTTCAAAACAACACACATTCATTCATCATTAAGGTTATAGATCAACAGACTTTTTAATAACTTCAACTCAATGACAATCTAACAAGATAATCTTTAAATCTGGTTTCTTCTAATGGTTTTCACCACATAAGAAACTATCATGCTATAGCACAATCACTAGCATTCAGATGGATTATAACTTATCAACCTTATCAAACAAACAATTTAATTCTAAATACCATATTTCAAGAAAATTTGTAATTCTACTAACTGTAAAAGATCAAGTACAATGTATCTCTGTAAAATCACTATAAAATTCTATCTCCTAGCATTAGGTAAGCCAATCCAATTCTCAATTAGCCAACCTTTACAATATGATACCCATCAGGTATTTATAGATATACAAAAGTTCAAACTTCACTTCTATATTAGGCTTTCCACCTTTTTAGGAACAACAACTTTCTTGGAAACTCAGATCAATTTGATCTTGAGTTCTTACATTAGACGTTCAGTTTAACTAAAAATAGAAGATAGAAGAAAAATAAAAGAAGTCATGCGCCCCCAAGACTGTCAGTGCTATATGCATGCAACATGCAAGGAAGGAGAACATCATACATGCAAGATTTCATGCATGTGAAGCCGGATCCGCAATGAACTCATCATAACTGGTGAAGACTTGTTGTAATGTATCCATTTCTGGCCCATCAACCCAACTATCCTCAAATTTAATTTGATCCAACTCTGTTGCAGCAAATTCTTTCATACTCTTTATTTTCATCAATTCTCTACCCGCAGCTTTTATCTCTTCTTTGACTTCTACAAGATGATCTATTACCAAGTCTTCTCCATCATCTTCTCTGCATGAGTCCTTTAAATATTTCATTCCATTTCTCTCTAACTTGACTCAAAGGCATGCCATCTTTTTTCATCACATTCACATCTACAATTATGGCCATGACTGCTTCCAACTCTTCCAACTGCTCAGTTAAATTATTAACTGCTTCCTGAACCTCATCCTTGTGCTTGCTCAAAAATCCAGTCCTAAACTTGAGTATGCGAGAAGTCTTCTCCACAAAGTCTTTGTTATCATCCTCAAGTATAGATTGTTCTAGAAGAGTAGTTAGAGGCAATGTATTTACTTTTTCTAACTTTTCACTATACTCCTTATACTCTTCTTCTTGTTTTTCTGATGCCTCAATGTATTGATGCATCTCTTTTATTACTTCTTCTGCCTCCTTGTAGGCTTCAAATCCTTTTGCTAAAACCTCACCTACCTCGTGGTTCAATTTTTCTATCCATTTGTCTACCATCTCTGCCTTACCTCTAACTTGCACCAAATCATCCACCTCCTTTTTGCTTAACAAAATAGGAGTCTCAATGGCTGCAACTTGTTGTGACCTTGGAGAGGAGGCACTCTTCAAGAATGAATGCAACTGATCCAATTGAGCTTTAAGCTCATCTTTCTTTTGCTTGTCCTTCATCATTCTTGATTTAGTTGTTGAAGCCACTACATCAATCAAATCCATTTGTTGATTCCTAGTGGGTCTTCCCAAATTGACTGTACTCAACTGATAGTATGTTAGCTGCATATCCCCTACCTCCTTTTCTATCATAGGCATGGCACATTCAGCAACTATCTCCCCTTTATCTGTGAGTTTGGTAGAATGTAAGATTTTAGCCTTCTTCTTAGGCCTTTCTTGGTTAATCCCCTTCATCATGTCTTCCCAATTAAGAGGTTGAGGAGGTGTTCTTGCTCTCTTTTGCAGGTCTAGCTTCAACCAAATAGGAGCACTTGGAGCAATAGTCATCATAGAGGAAGAGGGAGCAACAACTGTAGAAGGTGGCTGCATACTCACTTGAGATTGGGATTCAACCCCTGCTTTCTCTTGTTGTTCTTGTAGTATATGCATTTGTACGAGTCTTTCAGCCTCTTTTTTGTCCTTTTGTTCTTGTATTTTCTTATCTTCCTCTTCTTTTCTCAACCTCTCTTCCTCCAACTGATTTTTCTCTACTCTTTCCTTTTCCAACCTTTCCTTTTCTAATTCTTCTTTCTCTATTCTTTCTCTTTCTAGAGCTTCCCTTTCCACTTTCACTTTTTCTAAGGCCTCTAGTCTTTCCCTTTCTAACCTTTTGGCCTCCAAGATCTTAAGTTTTTCAGCTTCAGCTTCTTCTTCTTCTTGTTTCCTAATCAGCTCTTCGGCCTCTTTTTCCTTCCTTATCTTTTTTGCTCCTTCCTCTTTTTGTCGAGCTTCTTCTGTAAGTTTCAAACTAGCAACCAAGATTTCCTTTTCCCTCCAGCTTCTTGCTTTCTCCTCCTCAAGATCATGGATCTTTTGTATCAACTCTAAATTATCATTTTTTGCTTTAACTTTAAGCTCATGTTCCCGTTGCCTCCTTTGCTTCTCTGCTTCATTAGATACTGCCTCAATTTCAACTTGTTTTGAATGTAATTGCTGTTGGTGAAGTAAAGCATCAGCTTGTAACTTTGCATCCATTTCTTTTTGTTTCTCCGCTGCAACCCTTGCATCAGAATCTCTTGTAGCATCTTCAAACATTTTCCATTGCTCTTCTTGTGTCAAAATCTGCTCAATAGTATGATCTAGAGGAATGTTCTCTTGCAAATCCTTCTCTGACAGAGTTTCATCTGAATCTATATCAATTTCTAGAACTTCTTCCATTACTTCTTTTCCCTTAGTAGTTTCAACCATGCCATAAAGTGCTCCTTCCTGAACTTCTTTGCTCTTTTTCCTTTTTAGTGGGACTTGTGCGGATGACTCACCCAATGTAGGTGTACAAATAGCAGATCCTACTGGAATATCTCCTTCTGGTGCTCCTTCCAGTGCTCCTTCTTCATCCTCTACCACCTCAAGTTCTATTTCTTCAATGTCCAGAGGAAGGAATTCTAGTGGCTCCTCGGGAGGTTTCTTCCTCTTGATTCTCTTATATCCTTTGCCCTTTTTAATAACACATCCTTGGGGAGCTTGAGCTCTCATCATTAACCATTGTATACTCCTATCCAAGACTGTCCTTCCAATCTTCTTGATGTCAATTGTCTCTTCAGCATCCCAGTCAAATGGATCCAAGCTCTTGGTGCCAATGTTCAAAGCTTCATATGAAGGATCCAATACAATTCCATCATCCACTAACGTGTCAGGAATATTTTCTTTAACACCTAACTCTTCCATAAGTGCAACCGACAATCTTTCATAATTCTTCTTCCTCAAATCATACTCATCCTGCCGCTCACTCCAAAAATCTTCTAACAAGTTGAAATGCCTAGTGAATACTGAAGGCAATAAAGCATACATCTTCTTCTTTGGATCAAAATACTTATGAGTTGTATACAATCCTAATTTCAATTATATCAACTCATTACAAACCACCTTTGCTCCCTTCAAATGTTGACAGCTATATTCCCCCAACTTCATGGGAAACTTATGACATCCAGTCTTGTGCTTGATCTCAAACCGAGCATTAACTCCAATGGCTTGATATACAAACTCCATTAGCACTATCCTCTTACTGCAGCACCTTGGAAGTAAATGTGGATGGCCTTCAAAACCAAATAATCTAAAGTATGTAAATTTGGGGTATTGGATATACCAACTCCCCCATTCAGCAATAAACACCATGGCTTCCTGACTTAACCGGTATCCTGCATATCCATTCAACTGATTGATAACCACATATAAAAATGCATCATTGACCCTTCTAAAATGAGTCTCAGCAACCTGAAGAGATAATTGATCATAGTGCTTCCATACCTTCTTTTTTCCATCCAAGGCTCCCATTATACCTACTTTGTTTAAACCTGGGAAAATCCCCAATCTTGTTGTAGCATAAACCACATAAGAAGTCATGAAGAAAGATTTAGTCTGTCTGATCCTTGTGAGATGATCATGTATGGCATCAGAAACAATCATTGACCAATCAAACTGATAGTCACCCTGTAAGATTACTTGAATGAAATGAAACATCCATTCCTTGAAGTGGAAGGCATCCCTCTTCCCAAACACTCTGGACAACATCAATATTAAATCAAACATTTCCTTCTTGAAATTTGTTCTTTTAGGTTGATCTACAAGTTTGCTCAAGGATTTCTTCTCTGTTCTTAACCATTTTTTATTTAAGTGAGACTTATTGGAGTCTTTATGTTTGCTATATTTCTCCAATGCCTCTACTTCAGTTAGCTGCACCAAGTTCTTGGGATCAGGAAACTTAAATATACTTTGGAACATTTGAGGAGTAAGATCAATAATCACATTATTTTGTGAATCCATGCATAGTCCTGTAGCAAGATTGTAAATACTGGCCACTGTTAATATCAACTTCAGACACTGAATTGATAGAGGGAACACAATGATATGTGCAAGACCGAAGTCAACAATCCTTTGTGTTCTCCCTGTCAATTTTTCTCGTTCTACAAAGGTCTCTTCATGTAATTCTTCAAAGTTATACTGGCCTAAATTGGTATCTGTAATATCTGACCAGTCTGATTCCACCTTGCTCACATTCACCACCGGATTCCTATGATCATACCTCAATGTATAAGGCAGTTGTTTTGGCTTCACCTTCTTTATTTTTAGTGTTGTCTTTGATGTTCCAGCCTGTTGATTCCTCCGAGCAGCCTCCCCTGATGTTCCTGACATCTTTCAATTTTCGTGTAAGCAAACCTCTAATTAGATCTTTAGATATCATCATAAAACATGCTTTTAAAACATACCTGTTACAAATACATCAGAGTCGAAACCAAACAGAAACTCAAAACAATCTCTTTTACAACACTGTCGGACTCCGAACCAAAATCGATACAAAAATGTCTCTAGTAATGAACGAGCTCGGAGTCGGAATCGGGGAGGTTATCAGAACCGGGATCGGAATAAAAAATTGATTTGGTTTTCTTTGAATTTTCAATTTTCATATTCTATTTTCATTCTGCCTCCGCTTCCGCCTTGGTCATCTTTATTTTGAAAGAAGATTTTCTCATTATGCGCGGAGCAGGATGCGAGATAGAAATGGAATCGATAACCTTTGCAAAACCTAATTCTCAAGTTCAAAATAGATTCTGATCCTGCCTCTGCCCAGATTCACCATGACATCATCAATGATTTTATCGATTTAACTCCTAACTTGATGACTAAAACCAAGGTCATATTAGATGCAAAGAAAAGGCTTTAAAATATTAAACTCATATGACCATGAGGAACAACTAGATCCTAAGATATCATATTTTAATCATTTTTTCAAGTGATTATAGAGACCAACGAAACCCTAATCTAATAAACATGATAAAAACGAGGGCACGGATTTTAAACCTTGCCATTTTACTAGACCACCAAACACGACAAAACCCTAAGTAAAACGATGCAACAATTTTACCCTAACTCACTGTAAAATCTCTAATCTACCTCACTGTAGATTTCCAATCTAACTAACCACCATTTAAAAACCTAAACTTAAATCAACTCACTGTAAATCCAAAACAGCACGACGCAATCACGACTAAAGCGTGAAAGTGATCGTGCCCTAAAATAGAAAGAAATGACATGACAGTACAAGAAAACAAAGATTAAAGTAAGATAAACAAGATCAAACAAGAACCTGCTCATTCAATCATATCGATAATCATAGATTTTCCTTAAAACAAAATGATTGAACACACGAGCAGATATAAAGTAAAACACAACAATCACGACCATAAATCAACAGAGAACAACAAAGATAAGAAACCTACCTCAAACGCAAACAAACCCGAGCTAACTTTTTGAATTGATTCACACACAATATCCCTTCTCTATCTCGATCAATTTGCTCAAACAAACTCTACTACTGCTCTTTCGTTCTCTTAGATCTTTAACAATAACAATAATGATCGGTTTGACCCTTAATAAAGGTAAATATGTGAATTTCTACCTACACCAGCAACCACCATTAATGCATTAAAGCACCGTAAAGGCAGAGTAGGAACTGTAAGAGAATGAACACTCATCTATAGTGCAACTTCGGTCAAAAAGTCAAAGACCCAAAACGACGGGGGTGGAACTGAAATAGAAACTAATTCAAAACCTTTTGAGAAATTTCCAAAATTCATTCCAATTCTGGTTCTGGTTCTGCCAACTAAACATAAAACAAAACAAAACACAACAAGTAAAACAAAAGACCGACATGAGAAAACTAAACAAAAAGACAAGACCAAAACCAAAAGTCAAAATAGCGGAGGCGGGGGAGGAATCGACTATGATCTTGCAATTTTCAGTAAAAACTAAGTTAACACCCATTCCGGCTCCGGTTCCGCTGAAGACAAAACAAAAGATATAAACAAAAAGACTATCGAGATGGAAACCAAAACAAGTTTCAAAGGGACATTCAGAACCCGATTCTGTTCCGGTTTCGATTCTGACAGAGAAACCAAAGAAAAACAAAGTATTGGCAAAACTAGACTCCAAACTTTGTTTCCAAAAACAACTAAGTACAAAAATCACAAATGGGGACCCATTTTGACCAAGGCAAAAGATGGGGTGGTTATGCAAGGCATAACATGATCCCCACACGAAACTGTATCCCTTAGTCGCATGAATTCTAAGAGAGCCTCATTGTTTTCGAATGAGTCTAGAATTGGCGGTCCTCGTTGGTCATGATCGATGAGTTGAGGGTATACTAAGGTGATTTGGTGGGTTTGTTGGTTTGACTCAGTGGGTGAGGCACTAATCATTAGTAGGGAGGAGTCCTCAAAGAGCATGGGAAGGCCTACTATGGTATCGTCATTGTCACTATTGTCACAAACATTAGTTACATCAAAAATGAAGTTATCAAGGGGGATACCTAGGCATACGGGTGGTCTAAGGGTAGTTGTCGACACTTGATGATAGTTCCTGACTGCCCTACTAGGAGTACCTCTACCATGTACAGTTATACTCGGGGGAGTACATCCAAGGCCAAGGTTCCACATTCTTCTTTCTGCAATGATGGGCTCTAGCCGTCCATCACTGTTCCTTCCAAGGCTTTGGTTTCTATTGTAGCCCACGCCAAGCATTATTTTTAGCCCTTTGTTGGCTTCATCCATAGTTAAGGTGGGTGTGGGTTCTGCATCATGGTATATTAAGCTTGAAATATCTTCCTCATCAACATTTTCCCGAATGAGGTCTCCCGAATGGCAGAATCCAAAGGGGTCCACCCTAAGGGTGTGGACAGGTGTTTTGATTGATCGAGGTTGCCCATGTGATCTAGGATATTGTGGTAACTCTCCTACAAAAAATGCACTCTTCTTCATTTTGTAGTCTTTGCATCCATTGTCTTGAATCATGTTTTTGATGTCAGATATGTCTAAGATGATGGGTGTCTCTGTCGCAGAAGTGGAGGTGAGGCTAGCTGGGTCGATGTATGCAATGGATGGGCCTTCATCATTTTTTGGCACTTGGGGGATTTTATAAAACTTGGCTTCCAAGTTTTTGCAATAGGCAAATGGTTTGGGATCCCCGTGTATAGTGACCTCCTCATTTTGGAGCAAGAACTTGATGCATTGGTGATATGTCGAGGACACTGCTTTCATTTCGTGGATCCATGGATGTCCTAAGAGGATGTTATATAGTAAGTCGAGGTTGAGTAACTGACAGGTAGTCTCCATGGTCATTGGTCACACTTGGATTGGGATTTTAATAGTGCCTGAGACACTTGTTACCTATTTTTCACTATTAGCTCAAAAAGGTAGAGCTGAATTGTAAATTCAAGCTAAAAGGTACACAACTTGCTTAAACTTTTTTGCTAAAGTACTCATATCATGCATTGATTTATTACAATGTAAATTTCAGTAATATTGTGCAAAAAAGCTTCAAAAATGATATCATAAGTTTGCATAGTTTTTGTTGTTTATATTCATAATGTACGAACCAGAATCCCACACAAGTCATGGGAGTAACTCATTGCTTGATTTTTTATAATCAAATAAAAGGTACATGACCAAAATCAAACTATACAACTGAAAATAGAGAAAGCATAGGGTAGAAAGTGATTCGTCATTTCCTGGAATAATGAATCATTTACAGTTTGAGGAATGTTGTGACGCCAGCTCCAACTTCAGCTCCATTTCTAGTTTCAGCTCTAGCTCCAACGTACCTGCAAGTTGAGGAAAATTTTGTTAGAGCAATGCAGATCAAATCCTATCATATGCCTATGCTACCAACAAAAATATAAGATACAGTCGATCAAACATCCATCAGATGATTGCAAAAATTCAAACAACATAAAGAAAAGAGAAGGCTTTCAGCTTCTTCTATTTTGCTAACATGTTTTTCCATTGTGCAAGAATAGGTGCATTGTGTTTGTGATCATCTTATTAGATATGTGGAGCAAAACAGGCTCCCACAAGGGTTGAGCCCAGCATATCAAAAGGATACACTCTCAGGTTACATACGAGAGTTTATTAATGCTAAAATTTCTTATCAAAAGAGTTGTTGAAATAAAGAAATATTTAAAATAAGCAGCTTTATTTCAAAGAGATTCAGGAAAAATAGTTTGAGCATACAGTATAACTTTGCTTTTCATGTCAAGAAAAGATCAAATAGTGTAAAGAACTCATAAATTTCTTTGATATTATGTTTCAAGCTCTACTTTGCATTTTCACATTACATTAAATGAAGTATGGAGCCTCTTTAAATTAAAGAGAAAGAGATTATTCATGCTTTAGGGTGTTTTCATAATTTCAAGAGCATATAACAGTCTACAAGAGGAGCAGTGATGCATGATAGATACAGTTGCTCATCAGTTGTAATGAACAAGAATCATAATGAGGAAATTACAGCCATATCTGGTTCAGCAAGATTATGCTATTTTCTATCTTTCAAGGGAGTTCAAGTCCAAAGTAAGTTGTCAGAAGATTCCAACTAATGATATTACTCTCCATCAGTGCAAGTCAGTAATTTAAAATAAGATACTACAAGATCTTTTAGAGTATAGCCATAGTATGGGAGATCTTGTGATCCAAATCATACATAGAAATGATAATTGTGATGCAGGGCTCTTAAAAGTCACAAAATTCTAGAAAATGACTATCAATATCAAGCTGCTTTCATTTCCATCTTAAGCTGAAAGTAAACTTGTCACATGACGGTTTAAAGAGTAGTGCAGGAGTGATAGTCTTAGGGGCAGATCTTATCACAAGGGAATCAAGCATGTACAAATGTTCAAAAACAGTCACTACAACAATTATACAACGCAATAGAGTCCCTTTATTCTTTCTACATAAAGAAAGAAATTTTTGTTACATTGTTGTGGGTAAGCTTGTATAGCTAATCAGGGAGATGGATACACAACATGAGTCTTTTAGTGGTTTGTGCTCATTATAAATAGAATCTTTTTATCAAAGAACAACATAAGTACACAGTAAACTGAGAGAAATGAATATATACAAATGGAGCTACAGATTTATCATTCGAGTATGTGCCAACAATGAAGATTTTCCCTGATTTCACTATTTTGCATAGCACCCACATGAAAGTATGAAATGATATACACTAGAACAACAAAATGAGTTAAAAAGGAAAAAAGAAAACTCATAGCTCTAGTGTAACTGTGACTGCCAAAGCAAAAGAAAGGACAAACTTGTTCACCAGTATATAGCCATAAAGGGGTTTCTATACTCAGAAATAGTGAAAAATCCACGGCAACACATAGCATTTTCCCATCTAGTGGTGGGTGTTGTATTTACAAGGGTCGAATCTGAGAGAGAGAGACATTTTTTTTACAAGGGATGGTTTCAACATTATCTTCAAAATGGGCAATTTACAAAAGATTTATAGATCTGATGGAGTCACGGCCTATTACAGCCTGTGATATCATTTTTAACTATAGAAGAGGCAAGAATAGAAATTGTAAAGTTCCATATCCATGGCGTCCAGATAAATGGTATATGGGGAAGTCAAAATACCAACAACAGAGAATACTATGGAATTCAAAAGCTTACCAAGCCACACTTGTAGAAGAGGAAAAGCCGCGACCAGAGCTCATTGGAGCACTATATTTCAAACTCAAGCCCAGATTTTCTAAGTGTGGCGGCCAGCATGAAGATATGAAGCATCAAATAAGCCTCCTAAGCCACGGCCAGTGAGGCCTTTTTCTCATTGAAAAGAGCATGGATCAAACATAGAAAAATGTGAATGAAGAAAACCAGAGGAGAATTCATGTATGTTACGGCCTTGATGGCCATTATCATCTTTCAATCGAAATGGAAGAGGTTATAATACTGATAGGAACCACTTACCTGATATGTAGATAAGGAGTCAACCAGCCTGGATAGCATAAATGTTGCAGATTTCGAGCCCAAGCAGCTATTCGCCATGGCGGTGCTATCTTTTCAAAAAGAGCTTCTTTGGCAAAATTGTCAAGAGAGTAAAGTGATAAGGATTAGGGTTTGGCCGAGTGAACTTAGGTATTGGTTTATTAGGCGCATAAAACCTAAGAGCAAGTGTATGGAGCCCGAAAGGTGAAAACCATTAGATCAAATATATGCTGAGAGTGGTGGCGATTTTTGTAAAGTCATATTTCTGACTTTGTAATAATATTAATGTGTTTTGCTTATATTGTAAAGTTAAAATAATTAAATGAGAAAATAAATCATTTAATTATTCTTTAACTAATTTTACAGCAAACATAGCATTAAGTTATTTTTCTAATCATGCAAGCATAAGTTTTTTTTTTTATTATTATTTTTGCATAACATATTGTAAAGTTAAATGCTTAAATGATAATTATAAATCATTTAATCATTTTAACTATTTTTAGCGCAAAAATGAAAACATTTAGCAGGGATGGATTTTTTTTTACTTGGGCAGATTGACACAAACGAGGTGATTTTCGCATGCTTGGGCCCACCTTTTCAGGGATTTCCAATTCAGTTCGGGTGCTGCATGTTTCAATTATGACTTGACAGAGAGTTTGAACCTAAGTGCAATTATTTTTGCATGGTTTTGAGTCCCTTTTTCAAAGATATTTGCTTCTGCTCAGAATTTTCCTTGGATTTATCACCCTCTCTTGGAGTTTGACTTTCAGTTTCTCCTCCATGCCTTTTTGAAGGCTTTTTGTATATATTCAAAAAACTTAACTATTTTTTCCCTAGTTATAATTTTTCTCATTTGCACTTTGAAAAGCGAATGATTTGTAACTCAGCATTTATTTTTTAGATTAATACAGTAGCAGGTTTACAGGTTATGTTAGTGTATTTTGTGCAGATTTTTTCCTTTTGTTATCATTGTGAATCAAGTATTATCCTTCTTGGATTTGGGTGTTGTGTCTTATGAGTGTTCTTGATGCAAGTTTATTGTGTTTCATATCGAAACCTTTAAATTTTTGTCACATTCATGAATGCATGTGCATAGAAAAACATACTTAGTTGCAGGTCAAAGATTGGGCTCATAATATATTCATTTATTTAAGTTGTGAAAGTATTTCCTTCATAAAGAATGATTTGTCTAGCCTTTTTGTGAATCATTTATGCACTTGAGTTGTTCAATCTGAGTTGTGAAAATAGGCTCATGAAGAATCATTTGTGAAATAAATTTGTTGTCTTAAATTTCCATTTAGGTGCATCACCACAGTTTAAGTTTTACAGCTTAAGTTTTTAGATTTAGTCTTTTTATCTTTTTCCCAACAATTTACCCAAGTATTAATCAAAAAATTCATAGGAACCATCCTAGAATCTGGAGGTCTAATTCCTTATAAGATACCCTCAGCTTGGAATCAGTTCCAATGTTTCAATAGATTGTTGAATTTCAATATTCAAGCATTTGGGTGCAATCTGTTTGACAATAGTTTTTGGCACGCCCGGTGGGACAGAATTTAATTATTTCAAGCTGCTATTTTGGTATGTATAGCAGGTTACTAGCTTCTTAGAGTATTTATTTCAAGTACTTGATGACTCCATATTCAAATTTCAAAGAAGATCAGTAGCAAGCATATGAGAAATATCCAGACGAGAAGAAGCTCTTCTCCATTCGAATTTTTGCAACTATCTTCACCAAAAAGGAGAGGAAGGATAGCAAACAGAGTCTTTGAAAGGCCTTTAAGAAACCTGTTGGTTTCTCCAAGTTTTAGAAAAGAAACAATTGTTTACACGTCAAGGAGAGGAAGATTATCAATAAGGCAGCAAAGCTCACATTCAACTTCACTAAGCTATAGACAATCTACCTCACCTGTACCTATTTTGCAAGCTGTAATTTTTAGAACACTAGCAGCTCTGATGGCCAGAGCGCATGTGTTTGTACCATTCAATGGGGGAAGCCCATTGAATCTGGCGCAACATGATGATATTCATGTTACAGCATTAAATATTTTACCCTTTTTCACTAGTGAAGATCAAACAACACCAATCAAACATATCAGAGATATGGCTTCGTTGTGTGGAGTTCACCATGTCATGCAAGAGAACGTTGCTTTGAGGCTGCTAGTAGCATCTTTCAAAGGTAAAGCACTTCAATGGTTTCATAGCTTCCCTGTTAATACAATTGCCACATGGGATGATCTAGGAGACAAGTTGAGCAAGCAATTCTCAGACAAGTCTGATCATCTATCTCTAGTTGAACAAATGACGACTATCAAGGGAACACCAGAAGAACAAATGATGGATTTCAACTTCAAGTTTCAACGAACCTGGAATAGGATTCCGGTAATGGTAAGACCTACTCCTGATCACGCTTTTTTGTATTACCTTAGGTCATTAAATAGTGACATAGCTTTAATGATCCAGTCAATGGAGGGTTTAACATTGTCGGCAACCTAAGATATTGCTATTAGAGCATAAAATAGCCTTATACAGGTTGGTAAAATTGCACCAAGGCCACCTTTGCCTATATTTCCAGATATCCACCCCTTGATGCCAATTAATTTGCCACCAATTGCCACAATTCCTGCCAAACCAGCCTTAGGCTGTCAGCCAACTATCCAAAGTAATGCTTTTCCAACACAATCTAAGTTTCAAGAGTTAAAGGGTAATCAATAGGAGATGGCTAAATTGTTGCAAAAAGTTAGCAATGATTTAGTCAGTATCAAGAGGCAACAAAACCAGAATTACAAGCCTTACCAAGCACCCTTTTAGCCTAACAAACCTCCCTATCAGGCTGATAATCAAGGACGGCGTAGGAATTTCAATTCTAGGCCATCATATAACCAGAACCAGCAAGCTGCCAGCTCATCAAAGCAGCTCATTCCAGTCCAAAACAATCTAGCACATGATTACGTATGGTGTTACCCATGTAATCAGCCTCACAATCAGGCTACTTGCATGAATGGTGTTATTAACCATGCTCTTATGGTACATAGCACATATGTTGCAATAAAAAATATAGCAAAGGATGCCAATGATAAGAGTGGTCAAACACAGCAAAATGATATGGATGTTGCCATGATGAATTGGCAAGGCAACAAATTTTGTGGAGTAAATCAGTTACAGGGTAGAAACAAGTCTGATATGTTTATTGATGCAAACACAAGGTCCAAAAAGAGAGCAACAGATTTGAGACAGCAAGTTGTTTTTGACAAACAACAACTACAAAGTGACAAACAGCAAGCTAATAAAGTTAAACAGTAAGTTGTCAGCAAAAATTTCAAGTTTTAGCAACTGATAAAGAGTAGTCACAGCTTCCTTCCTCACAAAATGTCTAGATTTTACCAAAGAAGCATTCTGACATTGCTAAAGAACAACAGAAACAAGGTGAACTAGTTAAAGACACGAGAACTCAGCTAGGTCCAGTGCAAAAGGAAACTATTGTTCCTAAAGCCCAGCATAAGGTTAGCTCTCCTACTTTTAACATTATTGATCATATGAAGAAAGCAACAGTTAGCATCACTATGTTAGATGTGTTACACTTACCTGGGCAAAAAGAAGGTCTGCAAGAGGCGTTAGCCAAAATATCCATTTCTGATGAAACAGCCAAGGGTTCTTACAAACAGCTCAGACAACAAAAAGGGGCAGTCAACTCAAGAGGTAAAACCACCACCTTTTTACATTAGTCTGATTAGCGGTGATAGCATAGTACATAATTGCATGATAGATTCAGAAGCTAGCAGCTCGATCATGCCTAAACAACTTGTAGACAAGTTAGGTCTTGAATATGAGTCATTGTCAAAAGGGGTAGTTCAGCTAGACGGCACAACCATTAAGTCCATAGGAGTTATAATAAACCTACCCCTTACATTGCATGCCTATCCTAATTTTCAAGAACCACAGGACATTTATGTTATTGATCTCCCACCTTATTTTGTCGTTTGTCTGTTAGGATATTTCACTGCAAATTTAAGTGGTTATCTGTCATCAGACCGATCTCACATTTTTTTTAGAACCAGGTACGGTACTAGAGTTACCATTAAGTTAGAACCATTGGCCAAATACCATATCGAGCCCTATGTGCCAAATCTTATAAACGCAAACCTAGCTTTCCATAATCAGGAGGATCAATCCATGACCCTCAACTCCACTGTACCTATAGAAGGCATACCAAATATAAATTTAGATGAGTGGGCAACCGAGAATCATGAGATTGACCCGTTCAGTCTCATGGACGAAGTAGGTTTAGGCGTTTATATGATTCAGGGGCCTGATATGACCATTCCAAATCTGGTCAAGGAAGAAAAAGAGTTAGAACAGCAAACTGATCAGCTTTGGAAGCTGTATTTTGATGGATCCAGGAGTAAAATTGGTGCTAGTGGAGGAGCAATTCTCATATCACCTAAAAATGACATGTATTATTCAGCTTTCAGATTCGCTTTCAATTATTCAAATAATGTTGTTGAGTACAAGGTGTTGATACACGGTTTAGAGTGAGCCAGAAAAAGAAAGATTAAGTGTTTACAGGTGTTTGGTGATTCTGAATTAATAGAAAATCAGGTTAGAAATCTGAATTTAACTAAAATACATTTGTTGAAACTGTATAAGCATCATGTTTGGGGCTTGATTGAAGAGTTCGATGTGTTTAATCTGCAATCAGTACCCATAAATCAGAATAAGTATGTTGATAAGCTTACTGCCATGGGATCACAATTTGACATCCCAGCTGAAGTTCATAATGTGCAAGTACAACAATATGTGAAGGTAGTTGTTAGACCTTCAGTACCTGACAATAATGTAAGCTGACAGATTTTTGACAGCGATGAACAGATATGCCATTTTCTAATGGAGGAGGCAGAGTTTTTTGTTGGAAACCAACGCAAGTTTGACCAGCAATATGGTGATCAGATCATGTAGTTAAAGTCTAATAAATTGCCAAAAGGTTTGGTGACTCTTGAGTCTATTTTCAACACTGATGACCAAGTTAGAAAAGACATCCTACATCACAGTAAAGAAAGAACATTATGAGCCAGGATAGAAATATTTAAAGACAAGCTTCTCAAGCTTGGCAAAGTCTATACGAAGAAGGAACAGCAAGATTTTATCTCACTTTTTCGAGAATTCAATGACATCTTTGCTTGGGAATATGGAGATCTAAAGGGTTTTAACCCTGAGTTAGCTCAGCATACAATTGAGCTAGAACCCCACACAAAACCAGTCAAATAGAAGCAAAGGCCCCTGAATCCGAAACTAGAACACTTGATGAAAATAGAATTGAATAAGCTTATTGAAGGAAGCATCATATTTCCAATCAAGCACACTTCTTGGGTATCAAATCTGGTGCCCATCAGAAAGAAGAATGGAGAAATAAGATTGTGCGTTGATTTTCGTGATCTAAATAGAGCTTCACTTAAGGATCACTATTTGTTGCCTTCAATGGAGTAGATACTGTAGGTTGTTTCAGGATCAGAGAGGTTCTCATTGTTGGATGGATATTTAGGTTATAACCAAATATTGGTTATAACCGAAGACTAGTACAAGATAGCCTTTACCACCAAGTGGGGTACTATGGCTTATAGAAAAATGTCGTTTGGATTATCAAATGCAGGAGAAACTTTCTAGAGAGCAATGGATATGGCTCTCCAAGGTTTGATAAATAAATTTGTTCTTGTTTACTTAGATGATATCACTTTTTTCTCACGAAAATCAAATGAACATTTTGGTCATCTTAGACAGATTTTCGAGAGATGCAGAGAATATGGAATATCTTTAAATCCAAATAAAAGTACTTTTATTGTTCACGAAGGTAAGCTGCTGGGTTACATAGTTTCAAAAGACGGTATTTCTATTGACCCAAAACGCATTACAGCCATTCTGGCTTTACCACTTCCTGCTCACAAAAAGTGTTTGCAGAGTTTTTTAGAAAGAATAAACTTTGTTAGAAGATTTATTCCTAATATTGCAACATTGTTGCAACCTCTCACATCCATGCTGAAGAAAAACATGCAGTTCAGCTAGACGAAGGAGGGTAAGAACAGTTTTGAGCAGATTAAAGAGGCACTTGCAATAGCCCTGACACTAATAAATCCAAACTTTGATAAAGATTTCATATTATATGCATTTGGTAGTGTTGATACAATTTATGCCATGCTTTGTCAGCAAAATGATCAAGGACTTGAACAGCCCATTGCATTCTTTAGTCAAATTTTGTATGATTACGAAACAAGATATTCATTTGTTGAAAAGAACATGCTTGCTGTAGTAAGGAGTCTCAAAAAGTTTAGACATATGTTGTCTAACAATAAAATACATTTGTTGGTAGCTCACCCAACAGTCAAGGAATTTATGTTAAATAAGGACATAAATGACAAGCGCATAGGCTGGATAACCAAAGTCATGGAATACGATATCAGCATAAAGGTTACCAAGCTTGTCTGAGGTAAAGGATTGTGCTAAAAGCTCGAAAAAAATGAGCACAACACCAATGAAGAGGTCATCACAGTTCTAAATAATGAAGAGGAACATGTTGTTTCAACTGTACCAGTTGATTGGATTCATCAAATGATCCATTACTTGCATACTAGAGATTTCCCATAAGGTTTGACAAATCTAAATGAAGGTATTATAGATTGCAAGCAATTCCTTATGTAGTAATAAATGATGTTTTATATGAAAAAGAATTCAATGGAGTATTGCTCATATGTATTAACCTAGATCAAATTGAAAGAATTCTGGAGGAATTCCATGATGGACCTACTAGAGGTCACTTTGCACCACGTACCATAGCTTTAAAAATCATGAAAGCAGGGTATTATTGGCTAGACCTTTTCAAGGATGCTTATGCTTATATTAGAAAATGTGTTAAATGTTCACTATTTGCAGGAAAACAAAAGTTATCAGCACTACCCCTTAATCCAATTCAGGTTGAGCAACCATTTGGAAAGTGGGGACTTGATTTCATCAGTCCTATTAACCCACCATCAAGTGCAGGGCACAAGTGGATTTTAACAGCAACATATTACTTCACAAAATGGACGGAAGCAGTTGCTCTAAAAGATGCAAATGAAACATCAGTTTTAAATTTTTATCAAGATATAGTTTCCAGGTTTGGTACACCTGAGTCCATTATTTCAGATAATGCTTTAGCCTTTGTTGGCTTAAAAGTTTCAAATTGGTTAGTAAAGAATAACATTTATTTGAACACTTTGTCCAATTATTACCCCTAGGGTAATGGACAGGAAGAATTGACAAACAAGAATCTGATTAAGATCGTTAAGAAGACAATTGAAGATAATCAGAGGTCATGGCATGAAAAGCTTAAATTAGCCCTTTGGGCTGATAGAGTTACACCAAAATGATCAACAATTTTTTCACCATATGTTTTGGTTTATGGTAAAGAGGCCAAGCTTCCTATTTCAATAAAATTCCCAACTCTGAGCTACATAAAGGAACTGGAGTTATTTGAGGAGCAGCCAATGCAAGTTAGGCTTGTTGAATTAACAGAGTTGGATGAAACCAGGAAAGAAGCTTTTTGAAAGCTTTAGATTCATCATTCTCAAATGAAAAAGACATTCGACAGGAAAGCAATTGCAAGAGTCTTCAATGAAGGTGACTTAGTTTCCAAATGGGATGAGTTGAAGAGAAATCCTGGCAAACATTCTAAGTTCGATTCCATGTGCGATGGCCCATATATTATAACAGCCAAGAAGGAGCATGACGATTTCTAGCTCTCAAGGTTGGATGGAGAAGTATTGCCAATCCCCGTTAACAGGATCCATCTCAAGCAGTGCTATTAAGAAGTTTTAATTGTTGTTGTACATAGTAGTTTAAATTTTCAGTGCAGTTTGTTTTCAATAAGTGCTCATTGCACATTAGTTTCATTCGGTGTTGTTTCGCTTTCAATAAGGTGCAGTCATTGCACTAGTGTTTCAGAATTTTTCATAAATAGAATTGCAGTAGTTTATTTTTTTTAGTTTGTTTGTGTGAGCTGAGTTATAGAGTTTTTCAGAGGAGATTAGGAGCAAGAACAGACTCCATGCCCAATGGATAGGCTATATAACTAGTCTACGGTGTTTAGTAGGCAAACACTTCGCAGAGGTCACCAAGTTGTTACCTATTTTTCACTATCAGCTCAAAAAGGTAGAGCTGAATTATAAATTCAAGCTAAAAGGTACATAACTTGCTTAAAAATTTATGCTAAAGTACTCATATCATGCATTGATTTAATACAATGTAAATTTCGGTAATATTGTGCAAAAATGCTTCAAAAATTATATCATAAGTTTGCATATTTTTTGTTGTTTCTATTCATAATGTATGAACCAGAATCCCACACAAGTCGTGGGAGTAACTCATTGCTTGATTTTTTACAATCAAATAAAAGGTGCATGAGCAAAAGAAAACTATACAACTAAAAATAGAGAAAGCATAGGGTAGAAAGTGATTTGTCATTGCCTAGAATGACGAATCATTGACAGTTTGAGGAATGTTGTGACGCCAGCTCCAGCTTCAGCTCCATTTCTAGTTTCAACTCCAGCTCTAGCGTACCTACAAGTTGAGCAAAATTTTGTTAGAGCAATGCGGATCAAATCCTATCATATGCCTATGCTACCAACAAAAATATTAGATACAGTCGATTAGGCATCCATCAGATGATTACAAAAATTCAAACATAAAGAAAAGAGAAGGCTTTCAGCTTCTTCTATTTTGCTAACATGTTTGTTCACTATGCAAGAACAGGTGCATTGTGTTCATGATCATCTTATCAGATATGTGGAGCAAAACAGGCTCCCACAAGGGTTGAGCCTGGTATATCAAAAGGATACACTCTCAGGTTACATACGAGAGTTCATTAATGCTAAAATTTCTTATCAAAAGAGCTGCTGAAATAAAGAAATATTTAAAATAAGCAACTTTATTTCAAAGAGATTCAAGAAAAACAGTTTGAGCATACAGTATAAATTTTCTTTTCATGTTAAGAAAAGATCAAACAGTGTAAAGAACTCATAAATTTCTTTCATATTTTGTTTCAAGCTCTACTTTGCATTTTCATGTTACATTAAATGAAGTATGGAGCCTCTTTAAATTAAAGAGAAACAGAGTATTCGTGCTTTAGGGTGTTTTCATAATTTCAAGAACATATAACAGTCTACAAGAGGAGCAGTGATGCATGATAGATACAGTTGCTCATCACTTGTAATGACTGATGAGCCCATAATATGGCTATAATTTGGATGTCATGATTTTCAATTTAGAAACTCTTGTTCTTTTTTTATGAATGTTTAAACTCTATGGTTACAAACTTTTAATGTTTATGGGTAGTATTCGATGATAAGAAATCTCATACTTTTGATGCATAAATACTTTAGCCTATCTATAATCGTAGCCTTGTTTTGACTTCCCAATTGATTGGTGTGATGAATGTAGTGTTTGAATAAGTAAGATGAATTGAATGCATGTGATTAATGAAGAATGTCGTGCTATTATGAGTGCATGCATTCTTGTGCCTCTATTTCCATGTGTTCTATGGGTTGTTGGAGCTGATATGAACAATTCAATACACAACAGAACTCGTGGGAAAAGGCCGTCTTCAGTGCACCAGCGAAGGAGTCATTCAAAGCATGGATTCTTTTGTTCGAGTCTTTGGGAAAGAACCAAATGAATCATTGATCTAGGAAGGAGTGGAGCTCTAGATTTCCTTTGAGACAGTTGAGCGGATAGACTCGCATTTATGAAGTCTGTTCCTTTATCTCAGGTGGCATTTATACCCACAGCTTCCTCTGTTAGTTACTTAGTTAGTTAGTCGTTTTTCTTTAAATAAAGGTTCCTCCTGCGTGAGTGAACAAGGTTGATCAAAAGAGATTTTAGACTAGAGCATAGAAATACAATAGATTGTAATTGTTTTACTGTTATAATGAAGAACAAAGCTTTGCATTAAGTTTCTTACACGCAACAGCCATGTATGAGATTCAGAAGTATGAATAAAAACTGATGAAGTATTGAGTTCTATTCCTGCGTAATTGGTTGATGCTTGATAAGGGGGCCCACTTAGTGAGTATCTGTAGTTAACTATTTTCTTTTTGTTATTTATCTGTTAGAATTCCATTTATGTAAGCTTTGATGCAAACTCAGTCTTAAACTGTTCCTACAACATAAGGAATCTATTCCTGTGTCTGTTCCTGCAGCTTAAGGTCAATTCATGGTTTTTGTTTCTAGTAATTGTTATTATGATTCCTACTTTAGTTAAGTGATGTTTAAGTTAGTAATACTTTACTTCATGTCCCTGCATCAGAATTAGAATTCCTTTCGAGCATTTACTTCTAGAAAGTTATGGCTAAAACCGGTTCTTAGTGCACATAAAGTGCCACTCCATTTCAAGTATACGTTCCTTGGTTTAAAAAATAAATGAACGACCATAAGAAGATGTTAGTCACCTACTGGAATGTCCAATTCCCAGGTTAGGATTTACCATGACTTCTATATCCTTTTATGGGAGCGACCATTTTTGGCGCTGTTGTCGGGGATGGTGTCAAGCTGAGAACCTGTCCTAACCATTTTTAGCAATAGTTTTAGTGTTCAAAGTTTTAGAAATTCTTCATTCAGTTAAGTCCATTACATGCATAGAAGAAGAGACCAATTTGGAAGATTCCTTCTTAGCAATTTATATATCCAAGAAAATTACCCAGAGATTGACCCAGAAATTCTCCCAGAAGAACCATAGTTGGATGTCGGATAGGACCTTGTCACTTCATCTTCTTCTTCCTCAGAGGCCAGTTTGAACCTATTTGATATACCTGATAATATTGACTTACTCGCATCACAGCTGAATAACCTGCATACCCATAACAATCCACTAGCTGTTGTTTTCTACCAACCAGGAGCTAACCCAAGACCACCACCACCAAGGATGGCAGTGCCTACTTTTCCCTTTCCACTCTCTGAGTTCCATGATAATAATAATCTCAAAAATATCCCTGCTTCATTGCTCCCAAAGTTCTATGGTCTGATTACAGAAGATCCTCATACCTTCTTGTTCGAATTTGACATCCTATATAGGAGTTATGATTATACTAGTGATGTCCATAAGATGAAATTGTTTCCTTCTACCTTAAAGGAGTCAGCCTTAAGATGGTTCATGGGATTAGGAGGTAATGCAACAGCCACTTGGGATGAATTGAAGGAATTTTTCTTAGGAAAGTATAAGGAATATTGTAGGGGAAATGATATGAGAGGAGATGACCTCTTCAAGATGGCACAAAAGGAGGATGAAACCTTGGAGGACTATGTCTTCAGGTTTTTGTTCAGTGTGCAGAAAAATACTCAGCATGAGCTAAATGAAGAGTCTAAAAAACTTCTCTTTCTAAGGGGAGTCAATGATACCTGCATGAAAGCACTAGACCTCATGGCTAGAGGAGATATTACCCAAAGTAATTGGGATGACATCAAGACAATATGTCTCAATTACTCTAGGGCAAGTGTCAAGAAAGGCAGGGGATTCAGACCCTCTGTTGCCAAAGGAAGTGGCTCAGTCGTATCAAAAGAAGAACTCTCTAATCTTTTGTCTGACCTCAAGCAAGACATCATCAATTATTTAGCTACTTAGCTCAACACAATGCAAGCTATAAGGAAGAAGAAAGAAGCTAATGCGATGCTGGCTGAATATTGCCCTCACTGTAGACAGAGGAAGAAGGATTGTAGATGCAAATCAGTGGCCAATTTGGAGGTGCACCATCTTCCTACCGAGTTCAAAACTATTGAAGGAGAGGAAGAGGTGTTCTTTGTTGCTTAGCACAGACCATGGGCCCCAAGACAAGGTATGCCTCAGGACCCCTTGCAAAATTTTGGTTCATATAATAATCAATGGCAGAACCAATACCCCCCAAGTTATGGTCCATATTCTCAACAACAATGGAATAATCCTTGGCCAAATGCCCAGCAAAACCATTGGCAATCCCCACAAGGGAATTGGTAACCACCACAACAAAATCAATGGCAGCCTCCACAAGAAAATTGGCAGCAGTCTCACCAATGGAGAGGAGGCTAGCAATAGTCAAATCCATTCACTGGTTTCCTGCAGCAACCCCAGCAGCAATCCATTATGCCACCTTCTACACCTAATCAAGGTCCCAATCCAAAGCCAACCCAATTATCGGCTCAGGCTGCACCCAATCCAAATAACTAGCAGCCACAGCAATAGCAGCAGCAAGTCTATTTTGTTGATCCTAATCATCAGCCTACCTATGCTCTCAACCTGAATAATATCAATTTACGTTCAGGAACTGTGTTACCCGCACCATTTCCTCCCATAATCATAGAATTGCCATCTGAGGAAGCTGACCAAGAAGAGGATACAAATGACCTTTCCCAACCAAATGAGTCAATTCATATTCCATCATTACCTAAGGCATCTACTGAAGTGTCCCCTCCTTTCCCACAAAGGTTGGAAGGTGAAAATGTTAAAAAATAAGAAGAACCTATCTTTGACATCCTTGACCAACTAAAGCATATATATGTGAAAATTCTCTTGTTCCAAGCAACTAAAGAGGTACCTATCTATAGCAAAGCCATTAAGGAGGCATGTCTGAAGAAACCGGGGAGGAAAAAGAAAGACCCTCAAACTGTCCATGTCATGGGCCAACTCTCTGACTTAATGCTAGGGAAGCTTACCATCCCAAAATATTTTGATCCAGAAAGCCCTGTTGTGGAGATCAATATTAATGGGGTGCAAATTAAGAATGCTTTAGTAGATCTTGGGGCAGCTATCAATGTCATGACAAAGGACCTAGTTGTACAACTTAGTATTTCAAACCTAAGGGCTACACCTACAATATTACAGCTTGCTGATAGCTCAATTGTCAAACTTGATGGGGTAGTTGAAGACCTTGTAGTCACCTCGGATTCCTGGGAGTACCCTGCTGACTTTATGGTCTTATCTCCTAAGGCATCATTAGGGGGATATCTTGTCATACTAGGAAGGCCTTGGTTGGCTACTGCTGATGCTTACATTGGTTGTAGATCGGGTAACATGACAATATATGATGGGTATAACAAAAAGAAGCTTACCCTCTATTCTCTAGCCCAACCCCAGTCTGAGTCCGAAGAAGCTATTTGGCCAGATTTGGGAGAAGAAGAGGAAGTGAACTCCGTGGCCAAATTAATGATGATTACTAGGGAGCCTTTCATTGCACAACAAGAAGAAGAGGGTATACTATCCAATATCCTGCTGAATAACTATGGTACCGAATACTTTGATTGTGAAAAGAACCCATGTTCCTTACAGACCATTCTTCCTTCGCCTACATCAGTTCATTATCCTGCAGCAACTGACTGCTTACACACCTTGCTACCCCACGAGGTAGAAATGCCATTTCTTTCTATTGTATCTATGGTTGAATTAACCTTCCAAATTGAGGTAGCAGCAGGAAAAACTGTGAGCATTGATAAAAACCTCACTAGTGAGCAACAAGAATCCATGGTTAAAATGCTTACCAATCATAAGTCAGCTTTTGTTTGGGAATATGGTGACATGAATGGTTTAGACCCAAAACTCTGTACACATCACATATACATTAACAGTGAGTTCAGACCTATCAGATAGCCTCAAAGAAGAATAAATTCAGCCTTGAGAGAGATTGTTAAAAAGGAGTTGCAGAAAATGTTGAATGCTGGTTTTATCTACCCAATCTCAGATAGCCAATGGGTTTCCCCATTGGTTATTGTTCCGAAGAAAGGAGGAAAGTGGAGGGTATGTGTAGACTATAGAGAACTCAACTTGGAAACAAAGAAATATTATTTTCCTCTTCCATTCATTGATCAAGTTCTAAATAATTTAGCTGGGAAAAAGTATTTTTCATGCTTAGATGGCTTCAGTGGCTACAATCAAATCAAAATTGCTCCTGAGGATCAAGAAAAGACTACTTTTACATGCCCTTGGGGGACTTTTGCCTACTCAATTTTTCCTTTTGGTCTCTGTAATGCTCCTGCAACTTTTCAGAGGGCAGTCATAAGCATCTTCTCCGACATATCACATGATTGCATGGAAATATATATGGATGACTTTACTGTTTATGGTACAATGTTTGAGGAAGCTCAAGAAAACTTGAAGAAAGTACTTCAGAAATGTGAAGATCACAACCTATCACTGAACAGTCAAAAGTGCTTTATGATGATGCAAGAGGGAATAGTGTTTGGTCACTATATTTCTGCTGTAGGAATACAAGTTGATCCTGCTAAGATTGAGGTCATCTCTAATCTACCCTGTCCTACCAAACAAAAAGAGGTAAGGAGCTTTCTAGGCCATGTTGGATATTATAGGAGATTTATAAAAGATTTCAGCAAAATAGTCAGTCCGTTGTATGCCTTATTAACTAAGGACTCTGAATTTCACTGGACTGAGGCCTGTGACAAGTCTTTCCTACACCTGAAGGACCTATTTACTAAAGCATCTATTCTTCAAGGACCAAAGTGGAGTCTGCCCTTTCACATACATATAGATGCATCTGATCATGCCATAGGGGTTGTGTTAGGATAGAAGGAGAATTCCATTAAGCATGTTATTTATTTAATCAGCAAGAATCTAAGAGGCCATAATTGAATTACACTGTCAAAGAGAAGGAGTTGCTAGCAGTAGTGTATGCCCTGAATAAGTTTAGGCATTATGTAACTGGCTACCAAGTATTTATTCACACTGATCATGTAGCAATACAGTACCTTATGAATAAACTTGCCATTTCTGGAAGGTTAGCAAGGTGGCTATTATTGTTGCAGGAGTTTGATATCACAGTCATTGACAAGCCAGGTAAAGCAAATGTAGTCGCTGATTTCCTGTCAAGACTTCAAATAGCTACACCTACCACATCTAAGGTACTTGATGATACTTTTCCTGATGAACATCTATTCTATATTGCTGCTCATACCCCATGGTATGTTGATATTGCAAACTACTTGGCAGCCAACAGAATTCCAGCTCACTTCTCCCCAAAAGAGAGAAAGTTGTTGATTGAGAAGAGTTTCAACTTTTTCTAGATAGCCGATTGTTTGTTCTATACTGGACCAGATCAAGTCATGTGTAGGTGTGTGAGGGAAGACGAGACATATGACATACTGCATGCTTGTCATGACGATCCATGTGGTGGCCATTTTGCCTCTAAAAGAACAGCAATGAAGGTACTGAATACAAGGTATTATTGGCCCACTTTACACAAAGATGTTGTAGCATATACAAGGAAATGTGACAAATGCCAGAGAATGGGGTGACCAACAAAGACTGATGAAATTCCTTTGCAGCCTCAAGTGGTAGTAACCCCCTTTGACAAGTGGGGTATGGATTTTGTCGGTCCTATAGACCCACCATCCAATGGAAAGTCCTACATTTTGGTGTGCACTAACTATGTAACCAAATGGGTGGAGGTAAAGGCAATGGCACATGTCAGGGACAACAAAATTCCTGAATTTCTGTATGAACAAATCTTCACACAGTTTGGAGTTTCCAGAGAACTCGTCACTGATCAAAGAGCTCAATTCACATCAACACTAATCACAGCGTTGATGAATGATTATAAAATCAGACACAGGAAATCAAGCCCATATCATCCTCAAGCAAATGGCCAGGTGGAAGTTACTAATAGGGAATTGGAAGCAATCCTCACCAAAATAGTGAAGCTACATAAGAAGGATTGGAGTAGCCGTCTACCAGAAGTAGTCTAGGCCTACAGGACAACCTGGAAAACTACTACAAGATTCACACCTTTTAAGCTACTTTATGGTAAGATTGCTATGTTGCCAATTGAATTTGAACATAAAACTTTAAGGACTGCTCTTCAGCTACAGATTGATCTCTCTGAAGAGCAAAAAAAACACCTCCTCCAATTGAATGCATTGGATGATATGCAGAAAGCTGCCCTGTAGCACACTGAAGCAGTGCAACAACAAAAGGCAAAGTGGCACAATCACCATATCAAGACAAAGCAATTTTCAGCTAGTGATTGGGCCTTACTCTACGACTCCAGATATAAGGAAAATCAGGGTAAGCTTACAACAAGGTGGCTCAGTCCATATGAAATTAAGAATGTATTTGATAACGGTTCGGTGCAGCTGGTGACAATTGATCCTATCTGCTTCAAACTGTTGGTTAATGGGCACCGTCTTCGGTTGTACCATAAACTGGCTTCAAAAGAGGAATTCATGCAGTAGTTTGTTTCTTCTATGGCCAGTGATCTTCATGCAGCAAAGGGCTTTGGTCCTCTTCCTATAGCATCTCTTTGACTTATGCTAAAACATCCATAATAAAGGTTTTTTTGTACGAAGGCCAACTTCTTCATCATTATCCATCGCCATCAATCACTTATTCCATCCTTCTTTTCTATGACACCCATCCACGTCATCCATCTCCCATACCATGATCATTTATGGTTTCTTTCCAAAACGTCATTTTTGATTATGCTATGAATCTACCAACATCCGCGGGCATTTATTAAAAGGTACGCGATATTCTTTCTATTCGTCATATCATTCATTAATTTTATTTGTTCCTTTATTGCATTACGTCTATCAGTCAATTATGTCATTACTCCCCATGCCTCGCCTATACTTCCCACATGTGTGGACACATGTCACATTTTAAGTAGGGGGCGGGGATAATTTGAAACAATTCTTTCCTTTTTGCTATGGCCACGTTCAATGAAAACAATTTTATCATACATGCCGCCAAATAAATGCATGCCTTATCTAGATCAATAAGTTAACTGCTAGTTAAGTAGTTCCACGAAATCATTGCTTGCAATTTTTTTTATATTATTTCTGGTAAAGCAAGAAGAGAAAGAAGCAGAACAGGGAGAAGCAGAGCAAAGAAAAGAGTTTTTGAATATTCAGAAGACTTGAGATTCAGGGTTTATAGCTGAAGCAGTTGAGAAAATGGGTGGTCAGTTGTACGTCGTGAACCTAAGGCTCATGAATCCTTGACACAAGACCCTCAGGTTGTGCAAGCATTTAGCATATGCGGATGGTTAAATTACTTCTTGAGCATCGATTCCTTCGATGACGAGGTTGCTTGCGAGTTCTTAAGAACTCTTTCCGAGGGAGAAGCCACAATTTGGGGCTTGGCAGTAGCAGTTATTGAGGAAAGGATTGCAGAAATAACAGGTCTTCCTGCAGCTGGTGAAGACTTTCCTATAGGAAGGGATGTCATCTCTGTCAGGGCAGAATTCACAATGCCAGGCGATGGACCTTTGGAAATTTCAAAGCAAGGGTGCAGAAGAGTGTCTCTACCTTACCCCTATTCTGAGTATGCCTCCTATATAATCAGGTACTTAACTTGCGAATGACGCTTTTCCTTTTTGCACTCCTATCATTTTAAACTGTTAAGCCACATAAGGTATGGATTAGCTATAAATGTCCGAAATTATTTGTTAAAACTTTTAGAACGTAGTGCTAGTGAAACCCAGAAAGGGAAAGACAATTCAGTCTCTCACCATGCCCTCATTAAAAAATTGATTGAGCGTTCGTTGAGGGACATTTCCCCCCTTTCCTGGCAAGAATTTGTTGCCCAGTAAGAGTTGCAGCCTCCTGAGCCTCTAAGAACATTGCCTGCAAGACCCAAGAAAAAGAGAAAATGAGTGGAGTCTTCAAGTAGAGAAGCTGAACAAGATTCCCCTGCTTCTCCTGCAGCACCTAGTCCTGCAGCCATTCAAACTGAGCCCTCTACCCGTGTTAAAACCAAGTCTACAACAAGAAGTGAAAAAGGGAAAACCAAGGTAGTCAAACCATCTAGCTCTAGGCATACCCCAGGAGAAAACTCTCAAACCAAGAAGCAAAAACAAGCTACCCCGCTTTCTCCTGCAGCAACGCCCGATGCCACCACGGTTTCATCATCCTCCCCTTCCAATTCTCAAACCCCCAAGCAAGCTGGAAAATGAAAAACGGTCCATGAATCTCCTACCTCAACTGTATTCCCAAGAAGAACTTCTGCAAGAAAACAAAGTCAGGCTACCCCACCCTCTTCTACCCAACCCGAAATAATTGTCATTTATGAGGAGTCTGAGGAATTCATTCCTAAAAATTCTCAGAGTACATCCGAGAATTTCCCACCCGACACCTCAGAAATTCCTGTTAAAATACAACAAGATACAGGGGAAGTTGAGAAAGAACAGCAAGGTCGTACTGATGGGGGGAAAATGCCAAACCTTGATGACTTGGTTGAGGCGGTTGACAAAATTTCTAGGGAATCAGAATCCCTTGTTGACTAGCAATAAGAGTCTATCCTGCAGCAAGAGCAGGAGCAACCAGAGCAACTTGGGACATCCAATGCAACCCAATTGTCTTATGAAACATGTTAGACATTAGTTAGATATAAGAAACAATTGCTAACCCAATGCTTAGAGCACCTTCAGGAAACCTGGAATCCTGTGACACTTCAGACTTTGAGTTTCTGCCTTCTGGCTGAAACTCAAATGCAGCAGAGTCTGTGGAAGGAAGAGAAGAAGAAGCTAAAGAAAGAAATTGAAAGATAGAAACAGGAAATCCAGGAGGTAAAGGAAAAGATGAATAAAATGATAAAGGTAGCAGGTCATATTATGGAATGTAGGCCACCGCTTAGAGTTTATGCAATGTGCCTCAAAGAGCAGTTTATGTGGTTTCAGTGGATGAGGATTTCTAAAGACCTTGACCCTGTTCCTACCACTGCTAGGGAATTTTATGATGCATATCAAATGGCACCTGATTGGCTGAGGAATTCCATGTGTGAGTTCTATTTGCATGGTTTATTAATTCCTAATGAAACTGAGTGAAATCCACTCTTGTTTATTGGTGACATCCATTTAAGATCACTAATGTCCTGGGCAGTGAATGAAGCTAATTATAGAAGGCAATCTGAAGACTATGAGGAGACTGAATGAAAAGAACCTCTTCCCTTGAGATCAGAAAGCACAGATCCCAAAGAATTTATGAGGGCCTGGTTTTATGTGGCGTATGGTTTTTATGATCCTACAGTCAGGATGAGGATATTTGATTTAAGGAAACAAGTCTATGACGAGTTCAAGCGCCAACCATATTCGTTCTGGAAGCTTGTAGCTTCCAGGAACAAAACCAGATGGGAAAAGTTAACGATTGGTTTGAAGAAGTCTGAGCCTCATAGTCCCTTACATTTGACAGCAGCTCTCAGAGGGTCCGAAAAATACATGCAGACTGACCTCCAGAAAAGATTTGAATTATGGATGCCACTAACATTTAGACCTCCTACTTTGCTTTGGCCATTATATCCTTATCATGCCACAGAGCTCAATGAAGACACAGAGGCCAGAAGATATGAAAGATGGCAGAACTACAGGGGTTTTTACTTCAGATTTGGGACTGCATTACACGACCATGTAACTCCTATGGATTTCCGAGATACAACTAGGAAGACTAATGCTGGAGGACCAGCATTGGATAAAGTAGGGGGCAGATGATGAGCCCATAATATGGCTGTAATTTGGATGTCATGATTTCAAATTTAGAAACTCTTGTTCTTTTTTTATGAATGTTTAAACTCTATGGTTACAAACTTTTAATGTTTATGGGTAGTATTTGATGATAAGAAATCCTATACTTTTGATGCATAAATACCTTAGCCTATCTATAATTGTAGCCCTATTTTGACTTCCCAATTGACTGGTGTGATGAATGTAGTGTTTGAATAAGTAAGATGAATTGAATGCATGTTATTGATGAAGAATGTTGTGCTATTATGAGTGCATGCATTCTTGTTCCTCTGTTGCCATGTGTTCTACAGGTTGTTGGAGCTGATATGAACAAGTCAATACATAACAAAACTCACGGGAAAAGGTCATCTTCAGTGCACCAACGAAGGAGTCGTTCAAAGCATGGATTCTTTTGTCCGAGTATTTGGGAAAGAACTAAATGAATCATCGATCTAGGAAGGAGTGGAGCTCTAGATTTCCTCTGAGACAGTTGAGCGGATAGACTCGCATTTATGAATTATGTTCCTCTATCTCAGGTGGCATTTATACCCACGGCTTCCTCTATTAGTTAGTTAGTTATTTAGTCATTTTTCTTTAAATAAAGGTTCCTCCTGCATGAGTGAACAAGGTTGATCAAAAGAGAGTTTAGACTAGAGCATAGAAATACAATAGATTGTAATTGTTTTATTGTTATAATGAAGAACAAAGGTTTGCATTAAGTTTCTTACAAGCAACAGCCATGTATGAGATTCAAAAGTATGAATAAAAATTGATGAAGTTTTGAGTTCTATTCCTACGTAATTGGTTGATGCTTGCTAAGGGGGCCCACTTAGTGAGTATCTATAGTTAACTATTTGCTTTCTATTATTTATCTGTTAGAATTCCATTTTCGTAAGCTTTGATGCAAACTCGGTCTTAAACTGTTCCTGCAGCATAAGGAATCCATCCCTGTGTCTGTTCCTGCAGCATAAGGCCAGTTCATGGTTTTTGTTTCTAGTAATTGTTATTATGATTCTTGCTTTAGTTAAGTGATGTTTAAGTTAGTAAGACTTTACTTCATGTCCCTGCATTACAATTAGAATTCCTTTCGAGCATTTACTTCTAGAAAGTTATGGCTAAAACCGGTTCTTAGTGCACATACAGTGCCGCTCCATTTCAAGTATACGTTCCCTGGTTTGACAAATAAATAAACGACCATAAGAAGAGGTTAGTCACCTGCTGGAATATCCAATTCCCAGGTTAGGATTTACCATGACTTCTACATCCTTTTATGGGCGCGACCAATGACCAAGAATCATAATGAGGAAATTACAACCATATCTGGTTCAGTAAGATTATTCTCTTTTCTATCTTTCAAGGGAATTCAAGTCCAAAGTAAGTTGTAGGAAGATTCCAACTAATGATATTACTCTCCATTAGTGAAAGTTAGTAATTTAAAATAAGTAGCTACAGGATCTTTTAGAGTACAACCATAGTATGGGAGAGCTTGTGATCCAAATCATACATGGAAATGATAATTGTGATGCAGGGCTCTTAAAAGTCACAAAATTCTAGAAAATGACTATCAATATCAAGCTACTTTTATTTCCATCTTAAGTTGAAAGTAAACTTGTCACATGAGGGTTTAAAGAGTAGTGCAGGAGTGATAGTCTTAGGGGAAAATCTTATCACAAGGGATTCAAGCATGTTCAAATATTCAAAAACAGTCACTACAACAATTATACAATGCAACAGATTCCCTTTATTCTTTCTACATAAAGAAAGAAATGTTTGTTATATTGTTTTGGGTAACTTGTATAGCTAATCAGGGAGATGGATACACAACATGAGTCTTTTAGTGGTTTGTGCTCATTATAAACAAAATCTTTTTTATCAAAGAACAACATAAGTACACAGTAAACTAAGAGAAAGGAATATATACGAATGGAGCTACAGATTTATCATTCGAGTATGTGCCAACAATGAAGATTTTCCCCGATTTCATTGTTTTGCATAGCACCCACATGAAAGTATGAAATGATATACACTAGAACAGCAAAATGAGTTAAAAAAAAAAACTCATAGCTCTAGTGTAACCATGACTGCCAAAGCAAAAGAAAGGACAAACTTGTTCACCAGTATATAGCCATGAAGGGGTTTCTATACTCAAAAATAGTGAAGAAGTCACGATAACACCTAGCATTTTCCCATCTAGTGGTGGGTGTTGTATTTACAAGGGTCGAATCTGAGAGAGAGATATTTTTTTAACAAGGGATGGTTTCAGCATTATCTTCAGAATGGGCAGTTTACAAAAGATTTATATACCTGATGGAGCCGCAGCTTGTTACAACCTGTGATATCATTTTCAACTATAGAAGAGGCAAGAATAAAAAATTTAAAGTTCCATATCCATGGCGGCTAGATAAATGGTATATGGGGAAGTCAAAAAAGCAACAACAGAGAATACTATGGAATTCAAAAGCTTACCAGGCCACACCTATAGAAGAGGAAAAGTCGCGACCAGAGCTCATTGGAGCACTATATTTCAAACTCAAGCCCAGATTTTCTAAGTGTGGCGGCCAGCATGAAGATATGAAGCATCAAATAAGCCTCCTAATGCGTGGCCAGTGAGGCCTTTTTCTCATTGAAAAGAGCATGGATCAAACACAGAAAAATGTGAATGAAGAAAATCATAGGAGAATTCATGTATGTTACGGCCTTGATGGCCATTATCATCTTTCAATCAAAATGGAAGAGGTCATAATACTGATAGGAACCACTTACCTGATATGTAGATAAGGAGTCGACTAGTCTGGATAGCATAAATGTTGCAGATTTCGAGCCCAGGCAGCTATTCACCATGGCAGCACTATTTTCTCAAAAAGAGCTTCTTTGGAAAAATTGTCAAGAGAGTAAAGTGATAAGGATTAGGGTTTGGTCGAGTGAACTTAGGTATTGGTTTATTAGGTGCATAAAACCTAAGAGCAAGTGTATGGAGCCCGAAAGGTGAAAACCATTAGATCAAATATATGCTGAGAGTGGTGGCGATTTTTGTAAAGTCATATTTCTAAATTTGTAATAATATTAATGTGTTTTGCTTATATTGTAAAGTCAAAATAATTAAATGAGAAAATAAATCATTTAATTATTCTTTAACTATTTTTATAGCAAACATAGCATTAAGTTATTTTTCTGATCATGCAAGCATAAGTTTTTTTCAACACTCTTTCTTGATCATCATATGCCCTTATTATGATACTCTTGTTCTTGTTAATGGAATCCTCGGAAAATCCCAAGTTCTTTATTAGCTTGAGAGAGCAAATATTAAGGCTTGCACCTCCATCCACCAGGACTCTTTTAACTTTCTTTTTGTGGACCAGCACTTGAAGGTGAAGTGTGCAGTTATGAGATGGTTGTGGGGAGAAGTCTTAATCAGAGAATGTTAGGAGATTCTGGGTGACGATATTTCAAACCATAGCCTGAAACTAATTTGTGTCAAGGGTGGTGGAGACGGTGGATGTTGCTAACGCTTCATCAAGAATTTTCCTATGAGCAGCGGAAATTTTTAATAGCTCCATCATGGAGATCTGTGTGGGGGTTCTCTTCAGCTGGTCAATGACATTGTAATCATAGGGGATGGCTCTTGTGTTTGAAGTGGGGGTCTGATTTGGTGCCCCTACACGGTGACCTTTTCGCCACATGTGGTGACTCCGTAATTAGTGCTGGTCCCCTTGACATTAATGATCGTGACCATTTCATCGACACATGCAACTACTTCTTCATATACTAGGTTAGCACTAGCATATTTTTGCTTGCCTTTGTTGTTCCCCTGATTATTTCCTTGATTGTGGTTTGGCATCAAATTTGTGTATATTTTCAGATCTTGATTACTGGCTGGTTGCTCAACATTGATGATCTTGTCCTCGATGAGGTCTTGGATGATGTTCTTCAGTCTCATGCAATTTGCGGTGGTATGTCCTTCGATCTTGTGAAAGTCACAAAGGATGTTTTCATTGTACCATGGCAGTTTGGTCATGGGTTCCGCGTATTGTTCGGATTTGGAGACTTTGATTAGGTTTTCCTTGACCAAATTCTTCATTATGGACTCGATAGATTCCCCAAGAGTCATGAACTTCCGCTTGGGAGGGTATTTTCTTCGAGGATGTGGTCCTCCTTGATTTCCCAATTTATTGATTTGGTTGGTGGGAAGTGGTTATTGTTGTGCTACTACTACATTAGTTTCCACATTATTGCGATTATAATTTTGTCGTTGATGATGAGTTTGGATGTTTGGTTTGGGAGCATTTATGACCACTTCAGCATCAACCACACTATCGTTTGTGATATTTTTGTTCCTTGACCATGTTCGAGGTTTACCATTATAATTGTTGGACGAGCGGTTATCTTGGGGTGGAGTAAATGTTGAGATGCCTCCTCGCACAGTAAGGGCTCTTTCGATATTGAGCGCCTTTCGGATTAATTGATCGTATGATGTGATGTATTGCATTTTTAAGTAGAATGCCAAGTTTTCATCTAGATTAGATATGATTGTGCAAACTTGTTGTTCTTCTAGCATGGTACACTTGCTCTGATTGGCCTTGGATCACCATCTTTGCAAGAAGGATGTGAATATCTCTCCTTTTCTTTGTTTGAGCATTGATAGTTCTTCCAAACTAACGTCTGCACCCATGTTGAAAGCATAATTTTTAAGGAATGCTTCCACAATTTCCTCGAATGTTTTAATGCCCATGGGTAGGTGAGAAAACCATTCCATGGTTGGACCAGTCAGACTTCGGGGGAAAATTTGCATTAGATATGTGTCATCGTATGCAACCTCCATGCAATACACCTGAAATTCCCTAACGTGGTTTTCAGAGTTACCTGTTCCATTATAATTGTTGAATTTGGGGATCTCTAATCCCTTTAGGAATGGTACCATCATGATACCTCTGTCAAATGGATAAGGGCACAAGTTTCCTGGTGTTCTAGCTATTTTTCCAGCTTGGAGGTCCAACACCTATTGCGAGAGCAGTTTGATTTACGTTACAACATCGTTGCTCGAATCGGGAGGTGGAATGAATGTGTTTTGAGGTGTTTGGGGTGTTTGATTGGTGGGATTTTGATGCAAGCTCTATTGTGCATTCAAGGCCTGCTGGTATGCCTACATTTGTGTCAACAACGCTTGTTGTTGATCTTGTTATTGCTCCAACAAAGCTTGTTGTTGGTCCATCTGTTGTTGTTCCCATAAATCTTGTTGTTGGTCTAGCTGTTGTTGAGCTAATAAATTTTGTTGTTGGTCTAGTTGTTGTTGCGCCAACAAAGCTTGTTGTTGGTCGAGTTGTTGTTGCACCAATAAAGCTTGTTTTTTTAGCTTCTTGTTGTGCATGAAAGTCATGCAGGGCTTGTTGGTATTTTTTTCGATGGATCGCTTGCAATTGTGCTTGTGCCTGTTGTTGGGCTTGAGTTTGGGCCTATGCTTTTTGGGTTGCTTGAGCAGCTTGTGCGGCTTGCTGGGCTTGTTGGTCTTGTTAGGCTTGTGCAGCTTTTTGGGCAACTAGTTGCGCTTGTGCTTGTTGTGCATCTTGTGCATCTTGTTTGTTTTGCTTTAGTACCCTTTGATGATTGGATTTTTGGATGGCTTGGATTAGGGTGGTGAATGAATTTGTCACATTAGCTTTTGGTGGGATTGGTGGTAGATTGGGAATGATGCCAATTGTGGTGATAGGAAAAACGGTTGTGTTGGTGGTCAGGATTTGGGTTGCTGGAGGTGTGGTTAAGATGCTCGGTCCTTGAGAAGGTATGGTTTAAGAGATTTGAGGACTAACTAATGTACTGGTTGTGGTGGCTTGAATAGTTGCCACTTGTTGTTGTGATGCTGCAGGCAAAAAGAGAGGATTCGATGTGATGCTCGGATTGCCTGGATTTGAGAAACTGGATGTGGGTAGGGGGGGAAGACCCAATCCAATAGGTGATGTGGATGTGAGAGGTAATGGGGGAAAGGGTGGTAAGTTTCCCTGAAAGGAAAATGGGTCAGTGAATCTTGTTGTTCCAAACAAACCACCTTCTCCTTGTGGTAGAGAAGTTTGTATGTTTAACGGATAGGTTGGTGTTGCATGGAATGAGGATGAATTTGTGTGACTATGGAAGGTGAGTGGGATGTATGGGTGTGATGGATTCACCAAGACGGATTTTTTTTGGTGCGATGTTGACACTTACCTATTTTTTGTTCACAAGGCGATGTTGTTGTAACTCTCGAAACATAGCACCTTCTTTTTTCACAATTGGGGAGTTTGATATGGTTTGAGGCATTTTTTGAGTGATATTCGGAGTTGACATTGGGAATGTGTTTGTAAGAGGAATGTCCATACTAGTGCCTACATCAAGGTCAGAAGGAATCTGGATCCCTCCTTCCGTTAACATGCATAAATATTTAAACATGGCATTGACAATTTTATGATTCTCTAAATTTTGAACCATTTCTAGCATTTTTTATTATGTCATCCCCACGTCCTCACTTGTGATGTCCTCTTCATAGATTTCCTCTTAAGGATTTTGAGATGGTAGAGGAGATTTATTTGGGGGATTGCTTGATCCCACAAGGTTGGTTTCGGTGGTTACTTGACCCAAGTCACTGGAAGTTGATATTTCGGTGATGTTTTCCATGTTCTTCTTGTATTGTGATCTTGTTTGGACCATAAAAATAGGGATTGCTTGATCTTAATATTTAGGCCCAAAAGAGAAGAACTAGAAAAATCAAAGGATCAAATGGGGTTGTGATGATGATGAGATAAGTGGATGAAGTGAATGATTGAAACTTTTGAAAGGATTTATCCTAAACTTTAGGGTTTGGGTTGATTGTGACCGTTTGACTAGGTGTATTAAGTCAAAAATAATTGTGGTGAAGCTTTTAAACCCTAGGAAGTTGTGTTATCCTAGGGAAAATTCACATAAGAGAATGGATTGGCTAAGTGCATCAAACAAACCAAGGTGATCATAAACTAGTAAATCTCAGGAAGTTGTGTTATCCTAGAGGTAGATTTGTTCAAGGGATTCATCTATTTAGCTACGTGTGTTAAGCCAAGATAGAGTGATGTTGATTTAGCAAGTTTAGCATGAATAATTTTTCTAAAGTTCCCAAAAGTTTGTTGATGGGATAAGATTTGATTGATGGAGATACGGAGGAGAGTGAAGACTTTGATCCTAGACCTTGACCTAGACATGAATCTTTTTTACAAAACCTCGGTATTGAAGAACATGCTACACTTCCTATGTGAGGAAAGCAAATCTTTCAAAAAGCTCTGGATTCTGTTGATAGTAGAATGCATACAAAGTTGGGTTGTTTATTGAAGCCTTCTTACAGAAGTCATACACTAGTCTTTCTCTGAATTCAAGGAGCATTTCAAGATGTTCGCGGGCTTTTAGACTTATCCTTTTGAATCTTGGTTTTGGGATTTTGACCTTTCGGGAAATCATTTGAGGCAACACATATGAGGTTCAATTTGTCTTTTATCTTGCCTTAGTGAATTCCTTTTACCAAAAGCACTTGCTTGATTATGTTTCAAACTGCATGTCTAATGTCCCACTTTTTTTTTCATCCCACAAGGTCCATTATGTGGAAATCAAAGAAATTAGGGCAAAATTTTCCTAGGTTAAACCTTAGTGAAAAAAAATTATGATAAAATCCAAGCACTTAGAAACCTCTAAGGATATGATCCCTAGGGAAAGCAAGAGTACTTAAATTCGTCAAAGATATTTATTTCCTCCAAGGGGTTTGAAATTAGGAGCTCTTTGTGAGTGTTCTTTTTTTTATTGTTTTGATGACCAAGCAATGTATTTTTCATTTCCAAGCACATGTACAACCCTAGGATGATGAGATAATATTTTGTTGGGTTCCCACTTGGACGAATCCAACTGCGCATATTTTGCGCAGATGACTAGATGCTTGACCACACTCGCTCCCCTCAACGGCACACACTTCTCGAGTCAGCCAAGCATCAGTACCCATGAATCTCTCATGGAATACTTTTCATCTCTACAACAAAACCGCGTGTATAACGTGGGGAAACTTCAAAGGACATGACCTTTTGCACCAACAAAATAGATAAGTATTTTGGCCTTTGCTAAACAAGAGGTTTTAATTCGGACTTTGTATTCGTAGGAGTTGACCCATGCAGCGAGAGACCATTGTTTCCCTTCTCATCGGAGCCAACCGCGTGATATTAGCCTTTGTTCCAGTACCCACTTTTATATCCCGATTGAAAATACACTTGGCTTTAGTGTGTTATAGATTGGGTCGTTCCCTTGGGTGAGTACTTTTTCCCACAAAGCAAGCCCGCTAAGATAAAAAAAAAGTGAGTAAACATATTCGTAGTTCGATCAACCTTTGTTTAGAAACAAAGGGAGAACACACACAATAAGCCTACTCACACTCGCAAAATGTTTTGTTCAATTTTAAACCCAAAATGAAAATGTGAAGGCAATCTTTTTGACAACTTAATATCACAAAAAGACTTTTGATTCTCAAAATCTTCGTGAGGCGTGAGAGAAGCACATACGCCTTTTATATGATATTACTTTGTTAAAAGGATTACAAGACATCAAAAACACATGTTCATTTTAATTCTCAAAGCAAGAAATGAGTTCTTTTTAAAGCACCAACTTTGAAGTGTGAGAATTGCCTTGTTCAATTTTTAAACCTTTAAACAAAATCTAGTGGGTTGTTTCTAGGTTATTTTAGCCTTTTGAAAACTTTGGAAAGATAACTTTGTTTGTTCTTTTTAAGCCCAAAAAAAACTTAGTGTTTCTAAGGCATGAAAGTAAACAAATTCCTTTTTTTTTTTAAAAAAAAATAGAATTTAAAATCCTTAAAAAGTGTTGAACAACACTTTAGTGTTATGATATTGCTATCAGGATTCAACCGTGTAGTTTTTCGAGTCAAACTCATTGACCCATGATTCATGAGTAGTGGTTCACAAGAACCCATCTCTCATGATAATGAATGGTCCACTTAGCACTCATTGCATCTAGGTGATGCTCATAGAGGTGAAGCATTGGTCCGTCCCGAGAGGTCACCCATCCCAGTACTACTCCAGCTCAAGCATGCTTAACCACGGAGTTTCCCCCAAGGTTAAGCCCACTTAGCTTGCTACCTCATTTGCAAAACCTTCAGCAAGTGTTGTGCCTTATGAACCATTCATTAAAGAGCCCCTTTAGCTCATCAATTGATAAGTAGGATTTTTCTTCCACAGCGTGTCAAATTATGATATTGCTATCAGGATTCAATCGTGTAGTTTAAATCCTGATAGCAATATCATAATTTGACACGCTGTGGAAGAAACCTCCTACTTATCAACACTTTAGTGTTTAAAAGCACTTTGTGCATAATGAATATGATGCCATGATGAACCTTCTACCTTGATTTTCTCCTTGCTCCAACCTGCAAAATGACAGAAACTAGAGAGCACAAAAACAACAAACAAGTCAAAAGTTAGAAAATCAAAAAATCAAAAAGCACATGTTAAAATTTAAAACCTGAATGTTTTTCGTGGCATAGTTAGTGGGCGCAGCACAGTTTGAAATAGCAGCGATGCTATATAGCACCACGTGTTTGACTAGGTGCGGTGCTCTACAGAAATAGGTGTGGTCCAATATAGTGTCGTGGTTTAGAATGGGTGTGGTGCAATATAAAGCCGCTTGAACTATCTGCGGCGTAGTTTCTTGTGTGTGGACAAAAAATGTTAAAATCATGGAATTTTCACAAAACGTGATGAAATCCCTGAATCAACCCTCCTTCTAGCACCAAAATGTGAACCCCTAAACCTACAATTACACATGAACAACAAACAAATTAGTGTATTAGAACAAATGCAAACAAGTATGAGGGATTCCCCATGAAATTCATCTACTAAACTTAAACTAGGAAAAAATGAAGAACAAAACTTAAATAAATGATAGAAAATCCTAATTAATCAAGTAAAATAGTGATTCCATGGGGGAATTGGTGTCAATTGAATGTTGAAATTGGCCATTTCCCAACTCCTTTGTTGCAATTTGAAAGGTTGTGGATTGATCAAATCTCCATGATGAGATTTGAGCATAACCTAACTATGAAATTATAAAAATTATGAATGTGTGGAATGATGTGCACAAAATTAGCTCTCAATGTCAAGAGATTAACTTTGCATGAAATTATGGATGAATAATGAGGAGAGAAGCTTCCAATTTATAGATTTGAATTTGGAAGAAATGGCAAGATTTGGGCAATGTGGGACTAACTTTCACCCAATGGTTGAATGTCACTTGTCACCATGTGAATGGTTGATGGTTGTGCACGTTTTGGCCAAAGTGTCAATAAATGCAATTAAGTGGAATTTGAATTTGAAGAAATGACATGTGAGAGGGAAAAAGGAATGAAATAAATGTCACTTGGCTCAATGCACAAGGACATGTAAGAGGAGTGAATTCCTTGTTGGATGTACAAGTCCACTTGGACTTTTTTTGAAATCAAATTGAGGGAATATTCCCTTTTGATACCATGTGAGGGAAAATAGAGATTTAATAAATGAATTAAATATATTTTCATGTGCAAGTTGCATTCTCTAGAGGATTTTAGTGAAAGAGATTAACTTAATCAAGATTTGATTAATTTAATTAGATGATTTGACAATTTTGACTTAAATTGATGGATTGATTTAAATTAGAATTGAGAGGAAATGATTAATTAAATAAATTATTTTGATTTATTTAACTGAGTGGGAAGATTTTAGATTAAATCAAATAAGGTTTAATTTATTTAATATAATAAGACTTTAGAAACTTTAATTAAATAAAATGATTTATTTAATTAAACAGAGATATAAGGTTAATTAAATTAATTTGATTAATTTAATCAAAGGAGGTGAAAGACTTAATCAAATAAATAATGATTTATTAAATTAAGAGACAAATTATGATAAAATGTTGAGAGTATAATATAGTAAGAAATATTGTTAGTAATCAAGATCAAGTGTGCCAAAACGAAATTATACATTTTTCATGTCTACAGAACCTTCTTGTGAATTTAAGATTGATCCAGAACAAATAATTGAAAGAAGATCTAGAACATTGAGAAATAAGGTTATAAATGAAGTAAAAATTAAATGGATTCATTGTGATAATGATAGTGCTACTTGGGAAACACAACTATCTATGATACTAGGATACATATGGTGACTTTATTTTTTATATATTGTTGTTATAAGTTCACATAAGGTGGTGTAATTAAGCATGTTATGTAGGTTGATTTTTGGTATCATAAATAATATGGATTTGATCATGATAATTCTTTAGTAAGGCAACTTAATTTTCAAATTTACATATGAGTTTCAGATTTTCATGTTGGTGTAGTCCAATCCTTGTATCTCATCCTTTGAAGTTAAATTTGGATGAAGATCAAATTTCCTAACAATTGGTATTGAACCTATTTATTTATCATCAAAAACTGAGGAGCTTGCCATACAATGATTTGATACCATGTTGGAGCAAAAAATAATGAATGCAATATTCAAACTACCATGAAATGAATCAAGCACTATGCAAAATACAAAAATATTGACTAAGCCTCTAAGTGATGTGACACATGTAAAACACTTGGGAAAAGTGTGAAGGCATGTGTCAAGTGTCTATGAGGTGAGACAACTAAACCACTAAGTAAACTGAAGCTAGTTTGAATAGGACTAGTAGGTTTAGGAACTAGATAAAATATAACTATACGCATAAAGACACTTTTCACACTAACACACATGACATCTATTCAAGACTCTAAGCTTGTTGCTTTCTTATTTTTATAAAAGGGAATTCCAATCCTCTTTTTTGGCATCCTCCAAAGTGTAATTTTGGGATGGGCAAATTGGGTCTTAGCGAGTCTTAGCTACTTCTAAGATGAAAAAATTGTAATTTTTTGTTCATAACATCAATGTACACTTTGAATTAAGACATCTTTGAGTGATATTCATTAACACTTTGAATTGAGACATCTTTGAGTGATATTCAATAACACTTTGAATTGAGACATTTTTGAGTGATATTCATTAACACTCTTGTCTCCCATTTTGTGCATAATATTCTATGAATCAATACAATCAATGATTCTATGATTATGTATTACATATTTGTTATGATAAATATTGATTTCATAGCTTCTATTCACACAATGCTTTAATTTTATTTCATTTAAATATGGAAATAGTACGATATGAGTTGGGATTTGGAAGAATAATTTGTCTTATTGAACAGTAGTAGGCTATATTTTTATAAGCTAATAATATGTGTAAGTTTAATAATAGTAGCCTATATTATTACAAGGCTATATATGTAAGCTTCTTGTTTAGTTTAAGTGTATCCTCACACCAATTTCAAAATATTATATGAGTACAGAGATGTCATGAATTGCATATTTTGTAGTTCTACCAATCTATGTAAGAAAATTCAAGTCATCGAGAAACCAACAAGGATTTTGAAAATCCTTCTTGCACTTTAGCCTTTACAAGACCAACGTGGGTTTCCCTTCAGATACACCACTTGAAGCTAATACATAACTTGATCAATAATTATTATACACCCAAAATCTAGGCAATTTTATTTTTTATGAAGCCTTGAAATCTTAGTAAGACAAATGATAAGTGTTCAATCAAAAATCATACCCTCACAAATGATTATGTGAGAAATAATTGTATAAAATTATTATCAAGTACAAGTACAATGACACCTTTAATCAATGAATTTTCTAGTTCATTGATCATAAATCTTACCCATTATGAAATTGTAAAAAAGCAATAAAATTCAATCAACCATCAAATAGATATGACACTAGTTATAATTCTGTGAACGTTACAATTATATCATATTCTGAGTAAAACAATCTTTGAAGTATGTGTTATTGATATTCTATGTTTTTTGATTGCTTGATTTAATAACTATTTTCAATGTTAAATATTTATGTATTAGTTATTATGATGCTTTCTCATCTCTAAATTCATTTGAAGATAATAAATTACTTTGCCATTAGTTGTTATTTTCAAATTCCTACTTATTTTACATATGTTACTCTTTTTCTAAAAGGTAATCACCTATGTGTTGTTATTTTATTCCATATTTGTTCCAAGTTACTTCACTTCATTATTTTATTGGATTTCCTACTCTCTAGTTAATAGCATAACCCTTTTGAAAAAAAAAATTATCATGAAACCAAGCTACAAATCAAAATTTGAGATGATAATTGTTCTTGACAAAGAATAACTTATTCAATTATTGATATGCTTCTCATTTCCAAATGTGTTACAATATAATAATTAGATAGATTTTGAAAGTGGTGAATTAATTTATTCCTCAAACAAGAACAATCAATTGAAACATTCAATACACCAAAATGTCTAATAAAGACTTCAATAATCCTTTATTATATTGAAAAGGATAAATATTTGATTACAGAAATCATACACAAAAATTTTAAGTCTAAAATTCTCAAGACCTAAAAAATACTTATCTACCTACCCCAAATTTACAACTTCCAAGAATCCTAAAATAAGGCTTCCAATTCTCTTTTATAAAAGAAGGGATCAAACATGCTTACAACCTTTTACAAGTCTCATGTTTCTTGTTTAACAAATAATTCACACCAAAAATCTAGACAAGCATAACCACCTTGTACAAAACAAGAAACCTTTAAATCTCAAAATGAAAATTGTTTTATGCTTGTAGTCCCTTTTGTATACTCAAACTTTCAAAATAGTCCTTTACACACATATGAAAGAAATAACATACAAAAATTCCTTTTCTGACATAGTTCCTTACATACACACAAAGAAAATAAGATTCAAAAATGTCTTTTTGCCTCAAAACTTGTCACAAAACATTTTTTTGTGACATCTATCTAGAAAATCAGAAGCAAGAATTCATTCTTATTTCACTTTCTATATTGTATAAAAAAAAATCTCGATATTACTTGGCTTCCACTGTCATATATTATTATTCTTGCATTATCTCTCAATTCAAAGAATACCAAATAGAGACCAGGATGGGTTCTTGCTACTGATTTTCTATATACATGTGACAAAAGGATTTTGTAGCAGCCTTCCATGCAAAAATATATTTTTCACCTCATTTTTTTGTTGTGCATGTTAATTGACAACTTGATAAACTACAAATTCCTCTAGAAGGATTTCTTACCTAGGTTTTAAAAACTCCTTTGGGCTCCTTATTCTATATATAATTTGAAAAAAAATCAATAAGATTAGTTACTTCTTAGAATCCAAGCGAAACTATATGCATAAAACAGAATATGTTACACCTCTTTTAACAAGTTTATTTTGTTTGTATTAGTTCCTACTAGTATAACACATCTACAATGAGAACACTAGAGTTTCTACTATACCAATATTCCCCACTATATGAATCAATGTGCAATTTGAAAACAAAACAAAAAAAATCTAAGTTTACAATTAACAAAATCAATGATCAAACACTAACCAATCAATGCACCAAAACAAAATTCTCCTCTTCAAATTGTAGTAACTAATATATTACTATTGATAAAGAAAATCTTATATAACTCACCTTTGTCGAGCATAGTTTTGACAAAATACCTTAAGAATACAAAAGAGACCCTAGCATATTTTATCCTTGAGAAAAACCCTCTCTCTTTTGAAATATGTAAACCTACACAATATTTAAAATTGAAATGCTACCAAATTTGATATACTCTTTTAACAAGTTAAAGAGAAGAGACATATAATTTAATTCGCTAGGCACAAGTATAGAAAAAGAAGACGCACAATAAATGTGATACAATACATAGATACATAGCTAATTTGTCACTAAAATGATAAAATATCGCTCATAATATATTTTTCAATGGGATTCAATAATCAGAACAACACACAATTACAATTTATTACATAAACATATAAATCACACTGACATGACACATAATCAATCAAGAAAAAACACAAAATAAGAATTAAGTTGAACTTACACTAATAATGAAAATGTAAATAAAGTATGACTCATATTTTTAAATCAATTTATTGTCCAATACAATATAACTTATATAATTTTATTATTAGCTGAAATAAAGCACACACAATAAAACATAGATTATCTAGTCTTTGATAATGAACCTAAAATATAGTAAAACACTAAATAGCTCCACAATTTGAATATCACTATCTTTGATACAGATTCAAGAGAATACTTTTTGTAAGTACTATAACAAACCATTGTATAACTTCATAAAATTTAATGATAACGAATGTACTTCACAAAAATTTCAAATTTACATAAGTAATTTTAAAAACACTAAATACAACTTCAAATTAATATTAATTTAAACTAAAAATTCAAAATGTTGGAAAATATTAATTCTCTCAAGATTGATCTTTCTCTATTAAACTTGCCAATTGTAATTGCCCTTATAAACTACTTGTTCATAAAATATTTATCTCAAATTGAAATTTTTTGATATCTAACTCATCAATAAGTAGACAAATTAAACTTGGTATACAAAATTGAAAGCCCCTTTCTTAGACACCAAGGAGATACAAATAGTAACAATTTAGTTTCTAGTCATAACCCTTATAGTTCTAGGAAATGGTTACAAGTCTAAGATCTAAAAGAAACTTAGAATCATCCAAGCCATAATACATATAAACTTTGACTATTTTCAACAAAGGAGAGTTTCTCATAATGCAACCCAATAATGTCATATAACCTTCAAAGTATCCCTCAACAACATCAATATTCAGTATCAATTTCTTCAAATTTTCAAGTGAGAGGCTCAACTCAGCCAATTCCCTTGACATCTTTGAAGAAAATAATCAGAAACAACAAATGAACCATGATAAGCAATTTGACCATTTAATTTCAATAAAAAAAATACAGAGCAAAATAAAAAACATACTAACCTCTGTAAAACATGCCACAAGAAAGTCAATGCACAATTCTTCCATTTGAGGAAAACTTTATAGAAGCTTAATATCATAGATACACACTAAATCAGAGTTACGACATAATTTTTTAACGATTTCGTTGTTGCAAACCATTTACAACAAAACATAGAAAATCAAATGACTTCTTTCAAAGTAAGTCTTGTCAAAATTGTTAGAGTAATCACGCATTAGCTAATAATTAATTAATCTTTAATTGATTATTAGTCTAATTTATTCTCATGCACTTAAGCTAAAATTAGGAGTTATTTATTTCAGTTAACTAAGTGCTTTCCTATGTTAGCTAAAGTGAAATAAGTGCTTTCCTATGTTAGCTAAAGTGAGCTATTATTAGATCATTTTGTCTCATCGCATGTGATGTTGACACTTGTTTTGATCTAATCCCTTTATCATTTAGGGTTTCTCCTATATAGCACTCAACCCTCATTTTATTATCACGCTTTTTCTCTCTCAAGCTTTCATATCTTTTGATAGTCTCTTGCATTATGTAGCTTTTTCTTTTTGAGGAATATTGCAATTCTTTGTTTGCAGATCTCTTACATGGAAGGTGTCTTTGTTTGTTGTTTGATCATGTGGCTCATGTTTTTCATAATTTTAAAATGGTATCAAAGCCTCGATTAAACAAACTCCTTCTCGATTTATGAGGATTTTTTTCTTCAACAAGGGTTGCAAGCATTAGTTTTGGAATCCCCTTTGGGTTTTTTGCAAATTTTGGAGGTGGGTGAATTTTGGTGCATCTAAGATCAAAAAATAGTCTTCCATTGGATTAAGAGCCATCGAGAAAGTCAGATTTGACTTTTGTTTGGCCTTATTTGAACTCCTAAAGTCAAATCTATGAGAGTTTGAAGCAGTTGTTTTTTCTAGGTTCAAACGATAGTTACAATTTTGGTGCATTTTGGACCTCGTCGTTGGATTTGGGAGGCCAATTTGATGAATTTTGAGTATAAATTCTCCCTATTTCACCATTGAGAGATTTTGAGGCAAAAAAAAATTGCACAGGAACTTGTATTGCCCTGATATGGATTCTTGTGCACGAGGATTAAAAAAAAAGGTGAATTAAAAAGGTTTCCATTTTTTAAATCTTTTTAGAAATTTAAAAAAATCAAAAAACATAGTCAAAAAAAAATTATTAATTTTTTTTTGAAAATAAAAAGGGATGATTTTTATTTAATGTGCAAGGTAGTGTGCATGTAATACCTTGGCAAGCACAAGCCTTCATAAATATTGGCGGCACCTTTTTCAAACTATCGGCCACTCCCCATCAGCCAACAATAGTTTTTCCTAGGCCTACCCATGGAGTTTTTCGGTCCTTTTTTTTTATTTGTCGGTTACCATACAAAAATTTGGCACCTTTCTTAATTTTCCAATGTCAAAACAACTTCCAACGAGATTCCAGTTCACTTTTCAAATGACGGTGCCATTTTTCTAGCAAGGGTACACAGTGAATATTTCAACTGTTTTTGGCATATTCTGGCAATCAAGATTTTTTCTAGGCAACCATTTTTTTTCGTCTAGACAAAATATTCTAGTGAATATTGACATCAACAGTACGAACACCTTCATGGCCCCTTCAAGACCCCTTTGAGCCCTAAAGGGGGTCTTTTTTTCTTTTGGCCATAACTTGGGGGTATAATGTCTTTTTTGAAAAATGAGATCATCAAAAAGATAGTTCCACCAAATTTCTAGTGGTGTAGGTCTCATCACCTATTTTTCTAATGGTCCATTCTATAGCATGTTGAAGTCAAAGGTGTCATTTTCAATCTTGAGCTCATAAATTTTGACTTGTTTCTCTATTTTTTGTGATTCCAACGACATTGGGACTGTCTTTCAGAGCTCTTCACATCCATCCATGCACTTTTTATATTTCTCTCCAAGTACATTTTATTCAGGTTTTTTTCTTTTCACACTCTGCTAAATTACTTTGACATCTTAGCTCTTGAAAACTTTTTGTTTGTGTGGGATAGCTCATTTTTTATAGTTCTATATGTATTTATAGTATTCTATCCTATTTGGGAATTGTAGACATATTTTTTAGGAACATTCTCTTTTGTAGAAACATTGAGATAAAGTACCATTTTGGTGTATACTTTTTTGGGGATTTTGCACATCCTATTGCGCCTTTTGTACTTGCACTATGATATAAAGTGTCATGGGGGTTGATTTTTCCTTTAGTTTGCCATCACACCTTTGTCAAGTGAGTGTCCCTTCCATGATAGTAGTGAATCCTATTGATTCTTGCCTCATATGTGTGTGCCTTAGTTCGCACACACTTTTATTTACAGGTTATTTCTCCTGCATGCACTTCTTGGTTTCATACATTTTTAGTGTACCTATCTTGGCTCTCCTTTTTCAACATTATGGGGGGGGGTTCTACTATTGGTGCTAATGCTTCCTTGGTTTCACATTTAAGTGATCTACGTATCTAGTTCTTGTTCCTATGTAATTTTAGATGTAGCGTACATTAGTGGTTGGTTACATGCATTTTGATGATATGGATCATTTACCATATGGACACTCTTTCATTCCTATTTTCTGGAGGTGACCTTCCCTTTTCATCTGATCAGAGACTATTGGTACCTATATTTTCAACTTGCATATTGCATGTTGAGTAGTGTCTTAGGGCCACTTATGCATATTCATGTGTCGTTTGTATCTTTGAGTTCCAGATGTTTGCCTTTTTTTGTCATCTAATTCGAGTGATGTCATTAGAGGCACTCATGCAAATTATTGTCTTCTTGATCTTGGCATTTGTATCTTCAACTTCGGATGTTTGCCTTTGTTTTCCATCTGATTCAAATAGTGCCATTGGGGCACTCATGCGGATTCTTGTTATTTTGATCCTGATCATCATTTTTTTTAGAGGAGGCTCTTCATTTCAGCACTATATTAGTCATCATTCGATAGAATTCTATAGATTATTCATGCTTTAGTGATGTTCTACATGTTCTTTTTTTGGGACATTGTTTCAATTGGAGGCTTCTTAGTCCTTTACCTTGATTTGGAGGCTTTTTTAGTCCTTCATTTGCCTTTCTCTCTTTTAGAGATGAGTTTCCTCCCACTAGTTTTTTTTCCTTTTTCTCTAGTTTTGAGAGATCTTTTAGTTGTACATGGGTACCTCACTAGGCCTTTTTTTTCGAGACCCATCATGAATTCTCCTTTTAGGGTTTTTACCTACTCCCTAAGTTCATAATAAGGGGGGGGTTAGAGTAATCATGCATTAGCTAATAATTAATTATTTTTTAATTGATTATCAGTCTAATTTATTCTCATACACTTAAGCTAAGCTGAGGAATTCTTTATTTTAGTTAACTAAGTGCTTTTCTATGTTAACTTAAGTGAGATATTATTAGATCATTATATCTCATCACATGTGATGTTGACACTTGTCCTAATCTAATCCCTTTATCATTTAGGGTTGCTCCTATATAACACTCAACCCTCATTATATTATCACTCTTTTGCTCTCTCGAGCTTTCATATCTTTTGATAGTCTCTTGCATTATGTAGATTTTTCTTGTTGATGAATGTTGCAATTATTTGTTTGTAGATCTCTTGAATGGAAGGTTTCTTTGTTCGTTGTTTGATCTTGTGGCTTGTTTTTTTCATAATTCTAACAAAAATATGAAAGTAAATGAGATCCTATGAAAAATCCATAAAATATTAATTACAACCTTAAAATATGAAAAGTTGAAAGATGTTTTTGTGATTTACATGAACCAACAAATCCTTGAACAACCCTGCATTAGAACTTAAATGAATTAGTTTAACAAAAAACAAAAATAGGAAGGTCATGTTTTTTGTATACTAGCATTTTACCTATACCAACACATCCTATTGAAAATAAACTTCACATGCTTCACATTTAATGATAGAGCATTTAGATTTGTCATTTTAGAAAAGAGTTTATAATAGATAAATCCTTCATTTTAAATGAGTATTTATAAAAATACTAATAAAAATAGTGACATAGTAATTGCAACTATTCACAAAAGATTTGATGTATCTTCCTTGTACAACAACCATCTATTAGTTTGTGTCTTGCAATAGTAATTCACACTCTACAAGAAAGAAAGAAATATATTTCATGTATTGTAATTAATTCTCTAGATACTAGTACCTTTTATACTAATTCTTGGCACACTATATTTAATAAAAATTAAATTAACATAATCATGTTACATATCTAAAATCTATGCCATTATGATTCTTGTAGAGTACTGAAATGATAACACACATATTTGAAAATATTTCACAAAGCTTCATTGACATATCACATAGTTGGAGTCATCTGTAGGAGTTGAGAAAATACAACTTCACAAACCCCGAAGATCACCTGCATGCAAATAACTTGTCACAAAAGAAGAGATGGAGACAAACAAGCAAGGGTTCTCTGAAAACTAAAAATGTATATATCAGAGAGAATGAGAGAATGAATTGATATGAACTACAATGGGATCAATCCTTATAAAAAGGAGATCATGCAAACCCTAATAGAAGCCCTAATAGGAAAACATTTAGTAATTAATATAATTATTAAATGTCACTTTATGCAAACTAACGTGAAATCTTAAGAAGGGAATAAAGGTAACTTAATCAACATAATTAAGTTAAAACCTTTACTCTAACCCCCCCCCCCCCTTAAGATGAGCAACAGTGCAGCTACAAATAAATGCAAGAAAGAAAAGGTAACTACAATGCAAGAAGGCAAACATGGGTCCCGACAACTAGGCCAGATCAGGTACCCAAATACAACCAAATCTCTGTAAAATGGAGAAATGGAGAAAACCTCATGGGAAAAAGCTCTACTCCAAAAAGAGATGCATAAATCCAATAAGAACATCACTGAAGCAGAAGAAGTTGCAAATAACTGTTGAAAGATGATTGCTATGGTGTTGAAGAACCTCCACAGAAGATAGGATGATCAAGATCAAGAAGACAACAATCTACATGAGTGGCCCATATGACACTACTCGAATCAGATGGAAAAAAAAGGCAAACACCTAGAATGAAGATACAGATGGCACAAGAACCAATAGTCTGAAACACTGATCAACTTAAGAATGGAAGATTCCTTCCAAAGCAAAACCAAGGAAGAATTAGCACGAACAGTATAATACCCCCATAGTGCTGAACTGGGAGAGCCTGACAGATCCATTGAAATGGTGTGAAACACCCTGTAGTGCATGAGGAAGAAGAAACAACATCTAAAAGTGCACAAGAAAGCACCTGCAACTAAAAAAATGGCATGCAAAACAAAGCACACATGCATGAGGCTAGAATCATATGGATCCACTGTCGTCGTGGAGGGACACTCACCGGACAAAGATATGATGGCAAAACAAAGGCAAACTACACAACCCCTCATGGCACTTTATAATAACAGTGCGAGTATAAAATATGGCACAACCTTATGTGAAAAATCCCCAAAAAAGCATGTACAATAGTGTGGCACTTTATCTTAGTGTGTTTACATAAAAGATATTGCTTAAAAATGATGCTCAAAATGTCCAAAAAAGGACAAAAGCTGGAAATACATGAAGAACAGCCAAAAAACTGACTGTAGAATGTACCAAACCACACCACTGGAAAGATGAGAAAACCAATTTTTTGACAATATCTTGTTTGCCAAAAAAATGATATCATATGCCCAAGTTACAACCTCTGGAAGAAATCAGGTCCAAAAGGGAAAAAGCCAGCACTAGGTTAAATTTGACGGTCATACGGTCGTCGCAGCAAAAATGCGGACTTAAATTTGATGGCCAAACGATTGTCACCGTAAAAGTGCGATAGGGCTTATATAGAAAAAATTGTTTTTTTTAATAATAAAAAAAAACCTTTTGATTTTTTAAAATCATAAAAAACAATATTTGTTTTATTTGAAAAAAAAAAAACTAAAAAAAATAGAGGGGCGGGGGCCGTCGGTCGGCATTAAAGCCGCCGGCGGTTGGCAATACGCCAACCAACGAGACAGGGCCCACAGGCCTGCAGTTGCAGGTACCAGGCCCGCAAGCCTTAAAGGCTTTAAATTTTTTTTTCTTTACAATTTTGCAAAAAATAATCAGACATTAAAAATCCAAAAAAATTGACAAAAAATAAAAATGCGGAAATTATTATTATTTTTTTACCAGGCAGATGGACGGCCGTACGGTTGAACAACAAAAAAAAATTTGCCCTAAAATTCGACTTTGTCCAAAATGGACGAATGAACAATCGATTTAGGGGTTTTGGACCGTTGCGGACGCAATGGCGAGGTCTGTTTGAGTTGAAAATGCTTCAAAATTGCAGGTATGCCCTGGATCAAAAGAACAAACCCCAAACCCTTGAAGCTCTAAAAATCTTCAAAACAAGAACAGGAAGCAGCAGGTGTGGAGCTCTGATACCATGTAGGAGTTGAGAAAATACAACTTCACAAACCCCGAAGATAACCTGCATGCAAATAACATGTCATAAAAGAAGAGATGGAGACAAACAAGCAAGGGTTCTCTGAAAACTGAAAATGTATATATCAGAGAGAATGAGAGAATTAATTGATATGAAATACAATGGGATCAATCCTTATAAAAAGGAGATCATGCAAACCCTAATGAAACCCTAATAGAAGCCATAATAGGAAAACATTTAATAATTAATACAATTATTAAATGTCACTTTATGCAAACTAACGTGAAATCTTAAGAAGGGAATAAAGGTAACTTAATCAGCATAATTAAGTTAAAACCTTAACTCTAACATCATCTTGTGACCACATAACTTTAAAAATGAAAGGCCTTATTTGTTCTGGCATCCATTGTTTAAAATCCCCTAAGCCATTCATTTGCAAGCCTTTATGGTAATTTCCACTTTATCCTACTTAGCATCCACATGTTTTATTCCATCTCTATATGTTAATTGATCACTATAGTCCACATAATGCCATCTGTCAATGTGTATGTCTTTGTACCTTATGGTGTTGACAATATAAAAAATTATGACTTTGCTAGATTATAACATTTATCTTATCTTGTCAAGAATAGGTCCTTGTGTGCAACATACACATATTTCTACATAGTAAATACTTCAAGAGTTACCATGGAAGTAAATTAACATATGCTTAAAATAGGGCAATAAAAAAATTCACTTTCACATAGCATTTGTTGAACATGATCAATAAATAAATGAATACTATAAATTTTAAATTTACAATATATCAATTATATTGTAAGAAAATAAGATGATATTTTTATTTCATCACACGAGTATAATGTATTTGAATTATACAAGTTTACAATACATAATAAGTGATATAAAGTTTCATGTATTTGGAAAATAACTTTTGTCTCACAAGCCTCAACATTATTGTCTGCAAGAGGGAGAGCATCACCTAAGCATTTCACCTCCAACCACAAGCTGACAGTCCCTTGCACACCTTCCAATTGGAAGTGGTCCTACCCTTCACGAAGAGTATAGATAAATGAACCAACAAATAAATGTTATTTGAGTCTTAGTGATGTGTCCTACATAACCAATCAACCATACAAATTTAGACCTCTTCTAATTAAGTATGACCAATCTGACTGGTTTATGCAATCTAGAATATTGTGAACTAATTAATGCAAGCAAAGAATTTTACATTACTTTGGCTAATTTTTTTAAAATAAGCAAACACTTCCAAAGGAAATGTAGCCATCAGTTCACACACCTCTAAATCAACTTGGAAATGAAATTTCACCTAAGGTTTAATACATGGTTGACTAGTTTGACTATTTTTCTATCTTATCATAAGAAATAACGATCAATAGTGTTTAACTCTCTATGGTCAATAAATGACTAAAGTCATGGAAATATTTTCCTAACAATGAAGACCTGTGTTATGTACTTGCAACATCTTGGAACTTGGCTATTTCCACTTGTTCATAATTTTTTGAAATTATTTCTAAGAGTGGAATAAATTCCTATTTCGTGCACAATACTTTTTATATTTTGTATGCAAGTTATAGAGTTTTCAAACACTAACACAGACTTGAGACATCTTGTCTTTCTTGTGAGTTCTTGCCAACTCAAAATATAAATAAAATAAGTGTATTACTCACCAATAAGAGAATAAATTATTCTTTAATAAATATGATTTCTCCATATTTTCCTTTTAGTTCTTTGTATAAGAACACATTTAATAATATCCATAAATATACAAATATGTAGTGCCAAATTCTTTTACAAGAACATGCACATTTTTATAGAATTTATAATCTTTCAACAACTTTGAATTTAAATCTATTTTTTCTTCTAATCAACATAATAGAATAAGCTTCAAGCTTATCACGTAATACTCTCTCTCTCTCTCTCTCTCTCTCTCTCTCTCTCTCTCTCTCTCTCTCTCTCTCTCTATATATATATATATATATATATATATATATGTATATATATATCAAGTTATAAACTTATTTTCCTATGTAAAATAAAACAATTTATTTGACTTATTACATCATAGTAAACTTATTTTCCTACGTAAGATGTTAAAGGAGGATTCGACTTCCTAGTCCTTTGAACCTCGGGCTATGGAGGAAGAAGATATCGCAAAGACTATGGACAAAGGGGAGGATCATCGCATGTTGCTAGAGCAAGTGGAGAAGCTCGAGAAGAAGTTCACTAGTCTAGCTCAATTTACTGTCAAGATGATCCACCGTGCAGTTGGAACCCTTTCTACTGTACTCAAGGATGAGATAGATAAGAAGGCTATGAATGAGGGCCCCAACTAGGTTTGGGAGAATGTTATTAACCTCCTCTCTCAGAATTGGGAGTGTTAGTTAGTATGTTGTTGTTGTGTCTTGTCTGTTAGGTCGTTGTTTTGTCGATTGTTTGTCTGTTGTTACTGTGTTTTATTTTGGTGGTTAATGTTATAATTCACTGGACCTGATCTTTTTTGGCCCTTGTGGTTCATTGTGTAAAGGGTACAACACCTTGTAAATGTTGCTTATCAAAAAAAAAATCTTTTTTGTTGCCATATACAATTCTAAAAGAAAATTTTAAATAAAATAACTACAGATGTATATAATTAGCTATATATTTCTCACAAGCACAAATATATATTCTATATGTAAACATTTCCTTTTTCCAATAAATGCTTATAATTCATCTATTATAATGACCAAGAATGAAATAAAATAAAATAGATAAAATATTCCTATAATAACACTTTGTTTCTACACTTCCAAAAATTCTAATGCATAGCTACAGTGCTCAATCAAGATTTTTCGAGAGATCTCAACTTACTTATGTCTAAAAACTCTTATTTTGCTTGAAAATATTTTTTAATATAACTATAACTTATAGCAAAGTAAGGTCTACAAACTCAAATTTTATGAAGAATAACCAATATGAGGCGCAATCTCTTCCTTCCTATTGTCATCTCTATCACTCTTTTGTAGATAAGAAGATAATTATCCTCCTTTGTTCTTTGATATCTCCTTAATAAGAATGCTCATAAAATAGAATGCAAAAACCCCTCGATTATAATCAAAAACTTTGATAATAATAATAAGAATGTCCATAATAATTTCCCCTAGTCTACTATAGGTTCGAATCCATACCAAATTGTCACTCATTATGAATTTCAACTGTATTTTAATGACATGCTCCACTATGCCTTATTCGTAGGCATTGATAGTTTTAAAAATTGGTAGGAATATAGCCTATGTTAGAATATTTTGCCTCATATAGGAAGTAAGAATAGTTTAGACTCATTACTTACCATTGTTAGAGTCACATAAGGACTCAAGCCTCTAGGATCACCTACAAAACCAAAAACAACCTTCTACAAAGGAGAAAAACAAGAGCATAAATTTTCAATAATGAATGGAATATTACAAGATTGAATATATTTTAATATGAAAATGTACGTGAGATGCCTTGCATATAAAGGAAAGGTGACACATAGGATTAGACAAGATTGTGACAAGTGTCTTAATCCTATAACATGAGACAAATAACTCATAAGAACCTAGGATAAGATAAGATATATAAATGAAAACTAAGACATTTGGAAGGAAGCTTATAATCCTAAGTAAACTTAACATGTGCATATGTCCCCTAATTACCTAGTAAGGAAATTAACTAGGTACAAGACATTTATCCACACCAACACCCCCCTTAAGTGCAACTTAGGGATAAGATTATTATGAAAATTATGCAAAAAAGATGCAAAGATGGGTCCCAAATACAAGGCCATTTTAGGTACCCATGTACAATTCAAATGAAATCTCTCACAAATGGAGAAAAGGAGAAAACCCAATGGAACAAAACTCCTCTCCAGACGAGAGAAAAAAACCAAACAAGATGAAGGATGGATGACTCAATGATACCCCCAAGGACTACATCCATCATGTATATACAATCAATCACCCCCCATAAGAGGGAAACAAAGAGAAAAGATATCCCCCCACAATGAAGAATCTCCAATGCTGATGAAGAATGCCTAAAAACAAAACATGATCCAATGCCTGCAAGCAATACGTCTTCCCTATCACACCTCGTCTTGCTGTTACCAATTTACTTTTACCTTCACAAGCAAATAGGACGGTAAATGCAATCATTATTTTGATATGTTTGTTAAATGAATGGAATACTGAAATAGATATTAAGGTATTATTGCCTTGGAAGAGTAGTTATGTTTACATTGATAAAGAACATGTATTTCTATATGAATATGCTAATTTTTTAAGGTGTATGTGGATTATTATTAACATCTAACTACCTTGGTGTTGCACTAAGCTAGTTGCAGGGACAAGTTCAATCCTCCAAAAGGGAGGGGAAGTATCACTTAGGAGAAGTGATCGGTTGGGTAACCAATTACAAAACCTAACTGAACTTACACACACACTCACAGTAAAATGGTTGAGTCAATTTATTGTGTTGGGAAATGGTAAGTCATCCTTTAGTATGATCTGTTTTCATTAGTAAGGATCTTGATTTCTATTGAATGCATTCTTGAATGATGCTTATGTGCTTGAAGCTTATGAGTTCTTCTTTATGTTACTATTCTTTATTGATAAGGTGAACATACATGGAATGTATATATAAGTATGCATATGCATGTCAACAATAGACCATATGCATGAAGGAACACGTACGTGAGAGCAAATAGGTAGACGTACCTATGCACACTTATGAATGGGTTACTTATGAGCATGGTGTTGTCAAATGGACAATACAACATGTATGTGTATATGTATATATACATCGCACGTATGTTTACTATCAATAAGATAGTAATTGTGTATGTGTCTAATTGTGCAATCAAATATATATACATATCTATACATGTGTTGATACATATGTATGTGTGACAAATGAAAATATCCATATGGATATATCAATATATGTATATGTATGTATACATGTACATGGAGGAATATATATATATATATACAATCGATATGATTATTCTATGAATGTTAATTTGATTTTATTCATTTGAATATCAAATGTATATATACTTGATTGACATAAAATTTATATATATTAGTATAAATATACATATACATGTATATATAAGACATAACGTTGAGGCTATTCGTTGACATATATATATGTGTGTGTGTGTGTGTGTATGTATATGTATATATAAATATATTTATATAGATATATCATTAATAAAGGCTGATTTATATATATGATTAATAAAGGTCGATTTGTATATATGTTATGTAAATAATTAAAGGCAGATCTATGCAAGTAATGTGCAAATGATAAAGGTCGATATGAAGTAATAAGCCATGGTCGATACTACTTAAAATGCAATTCTATTTTATAGTAGAATATTGTTTCTACCTTGAACGCATTTATCCAAAAGATAAAGCAATGGAAATATCAATTAACGTGTTTTCTATGAAAGTGGTTTAAACACATGATAAAGGGAATAATCAGCAAATAACTTGCTTGGTCAAAGCACAAGCTTGAGCACTATTATAGTGGATTCAACTCATCTTTTCTCTATCAATAGAATAGACTATACCAAGTAGGTATAGGATATGTGTTGCTTGCGAATTGATTATTATTTCATTGAGATAAACCACACCAAATGAATAGGAGAATGGTTGATACATGGCGCCAATATATAAAAACTCTATTTTTTGTAGAAGTATATCTTGTATGCAAGTCGATTCTCATATTTTAGGCTTGTGCATATTTGAATTAGTCTTGAGTTGTTGTCAAGCCAAAGGGGTCAATTTGTAGAATGCCAAGCTGAGTTTTCATTTAGATTTTTGCCATGTTTTTTCTGTGAGATGTGAGTCATTTTGCATGTGGAGTGTTTTCAACTAGCATGCCTTATCTTTTGGCACCAATGTCTCATTTTTGTATAAATAGATGGGATATCTCTCTCATTTGAAACACACTTTAATGCAAATCTATTTTGATGCAAATATTCTGAGCTATATTTTGTGATATATTAGAGTTATTTTGTGAGAGTTAGATTTACTTTGTGAGAGAATTGAGTTATCTTGTGAAAGAGGACATAGTGAAGTATCGTTTTGAGTAGATAAAGTGAGGCTAGCAAGCTTCCATTGGAAGGTTGTGAATCAAGTTGGTCAATTGGATCAAGTGTATTACAAGCATGAGGATCTAATCTTCTTTTATTTGTCTTTTATTATAAAATAATAAGTTTGATTTCTTTGATTAGATTTGCTGGAGAATACTTGCATTAGTGAATAATAGAATTTGCTTGTGGAAAGGAAAAGAAGTTGTTTTATGCTTTTCTATGAAAATGTTTGTATATACTCCATAATAGGAGTGTTTGTTTATCATTGTTATTATATACCAAGAATGATGAAATATGATTAGCTTAAAGGATGTTTTTTAATGCTCCTATATACCCTATACGGGAATTTAGATATGGATGTTCTATACATAGATAGTTTAGACTACATGTATAATATGAAATGTGTCAATGTCACAAAGTGACTTGACACTATTAGCTTATGATGCTAGGAGACCTTAGGAATAAAAGGGTTTAGAAAAACATCAACAAGAGATAGTATAAATTATGATGGGATGAGACGTCATATTACTATTCTATATTTAAATGATCACTTGATCATTGCTTTACTATTGATGGAAACTCTAGGTTGAGAGTAACCTATTTGGGTCAAGAAATATATTGAAACCCAAGGTTAGGAATTACCTATTGGGTTGGGAAATGTACTTAACTACCCATTTGAACCTATAGGTTGGAAATAACATACTTGGTTAGGTTTTTCATTTGGTCTTGATTGGAACATATAGGGTTAGATTAACCTATATAATCAGGTTAGTCATTGGATGATGTCTTTATCTTAGGGTTAGGGTATACTACAGTGGAGACTCACCTATGTGATTAAGTAGATCACTTGAGTTTATGAGATACTATTTATTTTGATACATAGGTGGTATTACCTATTGAGTTAGATTTTCTACATGAATTAGTTTCTTTACACTCTTAAGGTGAATTCATATTGTTGACAAGATTTTACTCTTTTGAATAACTCTTTTTATTAGGGAGATTACACTCTCAGATGGAATCATTTGTTGATATGATTATTCTTCGATTGAGGTCATTCATGGATGTGGTTATTCTCTTGATGAGAACCACTTATTTATGTGATATATTACTAAATGGAGTTAGTTATTTATGAATATTTAACCTATGATTAGATGAAGCTTATGTAGCTATACTTTATATTATAAAGTTATACTTGGGACTAGGTTGTCTTTTGAAGTGGATAGCTTGTTTATGCGTAGTTAATTTATTAACTAGAAAATCTCATATGTTATACCTAGGATTAGAATATTCATTGAAGGGGGTAACTAGTGCTTAGGCTTTATTGGTAGAGATACCATTGTGTTTTGGGAAAAGGGGAATAGGTTATTTATGAGGTTTGGGATTACCTATGGAAGGAAATTACTTAAGCATAGTATATGAATGGTCATAATTCAAACCGATCTATAGAAGTGTATGTGAATATGAAGACTATCACTCGAAGTACTAGGTGAGAATACTTTGGCCAAATTAGTATAAGTTGCCATTGGTTACACTGTTAGTTCACTATGTTCCTTTTATGCATTCTAGTTTAGGATTTTCATACTTGTAGGGGAAACATCCATATGATTAGGTTTTGGTTTGTAGGACACAACACTAAGCTCAAATAGGCTATTTTTATGGGGTTTACCAACCAATCTCTTTGTCGAAGGGTAGGTCCATCTTGTCATATGTGGTAGATGTGTGGGGGACTACATTTGAGTCTGTGGTTGGCAGAAAAGCACTTGAGTGATGCTTCTCCTCATCATACGGTAGTTGAGGTTTGTAAATGTTTGCGCCAGCATTGGGGACAACTAGAGTGTATACACCAAAGAGTGGGGACATCTAGAATGTGCGCACTATTGTGGTGACATTAGAACCAACTTTTATATCTATTATGATATGAATATCAGAAGAGCTATGTATGTATCATGCACCCATTTATTTGGAAGGATGTAAGATTGAATGATAAACTTGAGTTTATTCAATATGAAATCTATGTTATGGAAAGATTTGTGAAATTAAAATGAAATACAGTGGAAGTTTGGAAATACTGTTTATTTCAAATGTGCATGTAATTTACATTATGGAAAGAAAAAAATTATTGCTAAGTTATGGCATCATGGATCATTCACTTAAACAAGAAAACTTTGGAATTTTACTGAGTACAACACCGAGGTTGTTACATTCCCTTAGGAAGAAAAAAATCCATAGGTTGATGAAGAAGCCACTCCATGTCCAACTAAAAGGGGGAAGGATGAAGTCTCAAAATATATTCCTTTGAAAACTGATTAGGAGTCTCCACACTTGAATAAGTCACAACATAATCATGGTCAATCAACCAAGAAACATGACAAATCAAGAGAATGAGGAGACTCATTAATTTCAATCTCCAAAGACAAATAATATGGGATAACGATTGTGTTAAAACTGTCATTAAAGAGGAGAGAAACCCCCTCAAGTGTTTCCTCCAAATTTGCAGTATGAGACTCCAAAAACAAGTTAAAAAACCCTGTCAAATACTCATCCCACAAAGCAAGATCTTAAAATATATTATAATCTTGTTGAATAGAAAAATTGATGGCTGAAGAAGCAAGAGGTGGAGGAGTATAAAGCTCAACACTAGTCTCTATAATACCAAGGTTTAGATGACCAAACTTCTCCTCACAAACATGGTTCACACTTAATGGAGTGTGATATGCTATCAAAGGAACATTATCTTCTTAGGAAGCAAAATGTGAAAAGGAATACAAATGAGATAAATGATCAACCATCTCAATAGTAACAATATACCTAGTCTCCAAGTCCCTTATGTACACTCTATCAAGAGTGACCTCAACTATTTTACCTTGACCACCATGGTTAATTTGATAAAAAAAAAGGATATTAGTGGACAAAGAAGGAACACAAATTACACCATTAAAAGTGTCATCTCCCATGTCAATAGAACCCTTCCCACTTACCTTCATATATGTATTGTTACCCATCTAAATATCAAGCAAATTACGAGGCTCAAAAGAAGAGAAAATTCCCATAGATGATTCCATATGATGAGATGCCCTTGAATCAAGAATCCATATATTAGATTTAAGACTTCTAGATGCCAAGAGTGCTTGTCATTTCATTTTTGTAACCTAGTTGTAGATCCTACATTCTATGATTGTGAAGATGAAGGTGTCATTGATTGAGATGTAGAATAACTAGAAGACACTGATGAGGGTAGTTGTATGTTATTCTTTTGAAGAAGACATGTGAGTTCATCAATCTTCTTATTATAAAATTTATGCTCGTCATTTTCTAGCCTTTTACAAAATGCACATTTGAACTTCTTCTTTCTAGTTGAATCCTCTTTGGAAGAGGAAGTGGACTTGGGAGTGCTATGTGAAGGAGAATATTTACCTTGCTCGTTAGATTTTGGTTCCTTATTCTGCTTCTTACCCTTGCCACTTAAAGCCTTTGGATCCTTTGCAAGAAGAGTATGAGCTTTATTAGACTTTAATGTTCCCATGTGTGCCAAATTTGATTGTTCCCTTGTGATTTGAGTTATAACTTCATCAAGAGAAGGTATTTTGTATGAATTTCCAAGGGAATCCATTTGTAGCATAAAATGTAGAAACAAACACTAAATAATCAAGACCAAGCTTAGTAAGAATAGAAATAATCAACTATTCATATTCTTTAGTAACCCCACAATTAGATAACTAAAGTCTAAGAGAATTGATCTTAGAGAAGAATACTTGGATATTGTCAAAATTTTATGGATTAAGACTCATTAGTTCATTCTCCAACTTAAATTTCCTTATTTTATTTGGCTTACCAAAGAGACCCTCTAAAGTAGTCCAAATTTGATCAGGATGTGTGCAAGATGCAACATGATATCTAAGTTCTAGATAAATGGAAAAAAGAAGAGTACCAAGTGCTTCATCCCTTCTATCAAGCCATTTTCTTCTTTTTGTAGCTCCTATGGGTTTTGGATTTGTGCCAAATATGATTCTTTGTAACTTCAATTTTAACAATAATATCTCCATTTGTGATTTCCATTCATGATATTTATATGGAGTTAGAGACACCACTTTGAAAAATCCATTATAAAATCAGAAATTATAATAGATAATTAACAAGTTTTCCCTCACAATACAATTAATTAACCCCTTTATCACAAAGAAATTGACACTATTTTTGCAAATTTACAACAATGTATCAAAAAGTACCTAATCAGTTTCAAACTGTTCTAAAATTTTGGAAACAAATTTACAAAAAATGTATATATAAAACTGAAGTGCTCCTCAAAAGCTTCTTGATGTCGCAAGAATCAAGAAAAATGAAGTTTGGAGCAAAAAGTTATGAGCTTGGAGGCCGAAAAACAAGATCCGACTTCAAGCTATAAAAATAGACATCAAATAGAAAAAATCATAAAAATAACTTACACCATTGAAAAGTGCCCAGAACCAGATTTCTAACAATATCTTGTTCATCAAAATTCAATTTTTGGATCAAAAGGTATGAATTTTTTTTAAAATGTTGAATTTTACCTGTAGTGACGATCCTCCTAACAAAATTAAAAAAATCCAAATATCAAATTCGTAAAAAATGGACAAATTTTATATGAAAATAGGGGTTTTTGGGAATTCTAAATGCAATGGTAGCATCCATTTGGGCTATAAGTTCTCCAATAAAAAATTGTTCACCAGATATAAGCTTTAAACCCTAGTTTGCAACTATATCATACGATGGCAAAATTGAGTGAAATAAAAGCTATATTTGAATTTCTTGGACATTCTAAACTCAAAAGTGAGCTTAGATTTTCACAAACATGCTCCAAAATGAACTTGAAATACAAATCCACAAAGAAAAACCCCAAATTTGATATTTCTATTCAAGTTTTCACGATTCTCCAAGTCATCATTTGATGCAAGAGAAGAGCATACTCAACTTTTCAAGATCCACCAAGATTTGCACCATAGAAAAAAAATCAAGCATAATTATCTCTAAAATTTGAGAAGGGGTTTGTAGATCTGAAGCTCTAATACTATGTTAGAGTCACTCAAGGAATCAAGCCTCCAAGATCACCTACAAAACCAAAAATAACCTTCTACAAAGGAGAAAAGCAAGATCATAAATTTGCAATAATGAATGCAATATTGCAAGATATAATATATTTTAATATGCAAATGTACATGAGATGCCTTGCTTATAAATACAAGGTGAGACATAGGATTAGACAAGATTCTGATAATTGTCTTAATCCTATAACATGAGACAACTAAATCATAACAACTTAGGATAAGATAAGATCTAGAAATTGCAACTAAGTCTTCTAGAAGAAATCTTATAATCCTAAGTAAAATTAACATGCGAATATGTCCCCTAATTAACTATTAAGGAAATTAACTAGGTACAAGACATTTATTCACACCAACCATTACATGCCTTTATGAGCACGTCTAACTTCCACCAAAATGCCACAACTATGTCCAAAATGTCATTGGAATATATATGCTAATTAATATCATAATATATATATATTATATTTATACATTCTCAATTATATAACCTAATATAATATATATATTATATATATCAAAATATATAATATTTATATATTCTCAATTATATATCCAGTTATATATTAAATATATATATAGGAAAATTGGGAGAGGGAAGTCGAGCTCTGCAAGTGGGAGCACAAAACCCTAAAATCTTGGTAGTGGTCATTGCCTAGGGGGCTCAAATTTCAAGGGGGTTGGTGTGGCACCTTTGAGGCTCTCGATGGAGGAGGCACCAATCCTCCTCCATAAAGGTTTGAATCTCTCATGTGTAAGCAATCTCTTCAGGCTCTACTTTCCTCATTTTGTAGTTGTGATTTCTTTTGTCTTGTGCTTAGAACTTTAATCAGCATTAATTTGAGTAAGGTAGTGCCTTCAGCTCTTACTTGACACTCCATATTTTATACACTATAATTTATGGTGTGTAATGAATGAAGCCCCCCACCTACCCCTGATGGGGTTTCTAACAACTCCACATAATCCAAATATTTTCACCATGTGGTGGCAGAAGAGTTTGATTGTGTGTCTCCTTGTGTAATGCTCATCTCAAACTCTTTTTGTGAGGACGAGGGTGTTTTAAGGGAAGGAGGGGGAGAAGGTAACCAATCCTTTGGCATCCCTAATGTTTTATCTCTATTCCCTAATCTTGAAAAGGTTGATGAAATAAACAAGGAAAAATTTAAGTTAAGAAATATTGTAATTTTTTTGGTGGATGTTGATTGTAATAAACTCCCTGCAAGTAAATTCATTGATGAATGGTTTATTAATGTGTGGGAGAAAAAATGGCATAAAAAAAATCTTTTATAGGATGGTACATAGAGGACTCTAGTTTTCTTCCATAACCCTAAAATGCAAGATGCGGTAACTACTAAATAATTTTGGAACATTGGAAAATGTACATTCAAGGCCTTGAAATGGTCTCCTGAAGTCATTTATGATGAATTTATGGCCTTGTCTAGCTTGTGGTGGTTAACTGTAAAAAATGTTCCATTGTTTTTATGGAAATTCTTGCCTCAACTCCTCTCTTCCTTTAGAAATTTCATGAGGGTTGATTCAAAAGTTACCCTACCACACATGGATGCTAGGGTTTTAATTACGTTATTACTTGGAACAGAAATACCTAGAAAGATAAAGATGTCATATCAAGGTTTTGTTATTAGTTGTGAAATTGAAATCCTGGGAGAAATTTCTCAATTATTAGTAATAAGATGAATAATGTGAAAACTAGTCAAAACCCTAAATCGGGCTCTGTGAATAGTTTTGGAGTTAAATTTGACCTGTTAGATGTTGATTGTGCTCTGGGTGCTATTCCATAACCCTTTATGAGAGGAGAAAATATCTCACTAGGTGTTGATTTGAAGGGATTTTGTTCTCCTCCACACAGAATGAGGGCTCCCCAATTCTTTTTGACACAGGTCCCTTAAAAAAGGATGTTATAGATTTATTATCTAATGGAGGGTCCATAGACAACCTTAAGATCTCCCCCCCATGGGATGGGATTGACTATATATTAGATGACATCAAGATCTCGATGAATGCTAACATCTTGCCCTTTAAGGGAGACTAGGAGGTTGATGCTCTAACCTTCTCAACCCTTCTTGAAGGGGTACCCCAACTCAAAAGTAACTCTCTAGATTTTCCCAAATCTAGTTTTGAACTTAATGCAAATATGCATTCATTCCCTAATGGTGTTAAGAAAAATTCTCAATAATTAGTAACTTTAAGGCATTTGAAATAGAGCAAAATTCTAAGAGATCACCCATCAAGGAGGATCCTTACAATAGATTTTGTCCATTGGATACAATAGAGGATTCTAAATCTTGTTTAATTAAAAAATACAATTCATTGGTTAAAAACATTGTTAATGAAATTGAGAATAATAATCATAACCATATAATCCTACAAAGGCCCAAGACTAGCTCAAGTTCTCAACATGGGAAGGGGGAAAAATTTGAGAAGGACAATCCTCAATCTCCTCATTCGAAGAAAAATGTAGGCTTCTACCCTGATTCAATTTTTGAGAAAAGTAGTGGGCAAGTGCAGGCTCCTAGGGTTTTGAACATTGAAAAGAAAGTCATAATTGGAATTCTTGTAGAAATCTTGCCTAGATTGAAACAAGACTCTAAGTTGAGGTTAAAATTAAACCTGGATCATCAAGCTAATACCAGAGATACTTTGAAAGAAGAAGAAACAATCAACAAGATAAGGAGCAATGTTGATCTCCCTTCAATTTTGAAAAATATTATTTTTGAAATTGTGGACCCTACAAAGACTACTGGAATGGAATAATACCTAGGTAGGACTAAAAACTTTGATAGAGATAAAGTTATCCTAGTGGGCACTTGCAATTCAGGTGGCTTAAAACTCAAAAGGAAGAAGAGGACTAAAGAGTCCCCAAACCCATTCATTAAAAGAAAGGATACTGAAAGAAATCTTCTTAAATGCTATGATAGATTTATGAAATCTATGGATACTTCTCAACATAAAATTGTTATGGGATTACACTATACATCTTGGAATGTTAAGCAATTGGAATCCCCTAATAGAAAATATATAGTTAGTTTATTTTTTAAATCCGATAAAAAAGATAGGTGTGGTCTTTCTATAGGAAGTAAAAGCCACCAAGTTCACTCTTGAAACCAACCTGAATTTTATTTGGAAAGACTTAGTTCATTATATAACCAGCCATAATAAAGGAAAAGGAGGCTCATTTATATTGTTAGCTAATGATTGGTTTATGTGACAGAAAATGGATCCTCCCCATGCCAAAGGGTTGTATGGATAATATTAGAGAAAGATGGCTTTGGATTTGGTTTATGCTCAATTTATGCCCCTAATGACTATAGGGGTAGAATTGATCTATGGCAGTGGATATACAACCTCCCCAATATCCCCTGAATATTAGGTGGGGACTATAATATGGTTGAACATCAAGAAGATAAAAAAAGGAGGAATGAAACTAGACTAGAAAGACAATAAGTTCTATTTCTAGTCAAAAGTGAAAGCTAAAGTCAATCTTCCGGATCCAACACATGGTAACAAAAAAGAAAACAAGGGAATTCGGTATACTTGGTCTCATAGAAAGGTAATAGTAGGATTTACTGTAGATTAGATAGATTTTATGTAAATAAAGACTAATTTAGCTTTGACAAGGATGAAGAAGGATATTTTGTCAAAGTCTACCCCTACACTTTGTTTGATCATCACCCCATTTTGGCTAAGATCTTATTCAACAATAGGGTGCACGGTGACTTTAAAAGAGAAAATTTGTTCAAAATTAACACTAATATTCTAAGAGATGAGGACTATAATTACGTGGTTTTCACTCTTATGGAGATCAATAGATGGATATTAAAAGATATGACTTTGATTGAAAGATGGGAGAAAGATGTGAATAGTTGGAAAATTATAACCAAACCATGGAATTTAGACAAGTTGAAATGAAGTTGAATGAAAAACTTATAAAGGTTGAGTCAAATATTTAGAATGATCCCTCCAATTTTGCACATTCAGAGGAAGTGACTTTAATCAAGGATTCAATAAGAAAAATTCAAACTAAGAGAGTTCAAGTTTTGAGAGTAAGATCCAAGATGAACTGGTTAAAAAGTGGGATAAGGGCACCAAATTTTTCTCTAGGATGCTAAAAAGTAAAGAAGCTAAAGCAAATATTGAAAAAATATGGGTAGATGACTTAGTCATCCTTGATTAGGATCAGATTAAAGAAACATTCTTTAATTTTTATAGGAACTTATTCTCTTTAGAGGGTAATAAACATACAATCATAAAGCAAGGGACTTGTGTAAACAAATAATCCCAAAAAATATATCAAAAGAGAAAGTCACCATATTGGATAAGGAAATCACTTGTGAAGAAATCAAGAATGCAATCAAGGTGTTTAACAATGACAAGTCCCCTAGAGTAGATGGCCTCCTAGTGGAATTTTACAAACAAAATATTGAATGGATCAATGAGGATCTATTATAGCTCTATAAAGAAGTTAACCATGTTGAGTCTTTGGGGAAAAACATCAATAAGGGAATAGTCAAGTTGATACCTAAGGTGACAAATCCCTCATAAATAATTGGAGGCCCATTACATTGCTTAATGTCTCATACAAAATTTTGGTTAAATACTAGCCAATAGGTTGGTTAATATCCTCCTAGAACCCATAAGAATTATCCAAAATGGTTTCATAAAGGGTGGGTACATCCTGGAAAATTTATTAACTAGCTGAGAAGCCATGAATTGGGACAAGCATTCTGACAAAAATGTAGCCATGTTTCTTCTCGAATTTGAAAAGGCTTATGAAAAAGTAGAATGGGATTTCTCGCTCATGACTTTGGAAGCCTTTGGATTCCCAAACAACTTTTTCCATATGGTTAAAACTCTTTTAAAATATGTTGCTTAGATAGAGATAAATGATTCTTTGACCAAATAATTTAACCTTGAAAGATCAATCAGGCAAGGTTGCCCTATTGCCCCTGGTCTATTTGTTATTGTCACAAATGCAATCTTCTACCTCCTGAGGGAAAACTTGGCTTCCTCTAGGCTTAGGGGAATTTCCCTCCCCAACAAGGATGAACTTCTAAATTTGCAATTTGTAGATGATACTGCCCTATTTTTGGAACCTGAAGGGAAGAATATGGAATCCCTAACGACGAAACTTGGATTGTTTTGTAAAGCCGCAAGGGAAAAATTTTTGAATGTCAAATTTGTTATGTTGGGATGGAAATACACCCCACCAAATTAGTTGAGAAGTTTGAATTTCAATGTGGAGGCTCATCCAAATAGGTGAGATACCTTAGGATCTTTTTTGTTGTGAACCCATGCTTGAAAGATATGTGGCTATGGATAAAGGGGAAAATTAAAAAACAAACTGAATAAATGGGATAAGCAATATCTTTCCTTGGCTGGAAGAATGCAAGTTTTCCAAAATATCTTGTCATCCTATAGTGTATAAAACTCTTATTCAACGGTTATCAAGTAAACGAAATCCAAAAAATTTAGGAACTTTTTATGGTCATATGGGAAAGGAAAAAAGAAGAAACACTCTATAAAGTGGGAATGGTGTTGTGTGGATAAGACTAGAGGGGATGGGGTTGAAAGATCTAAAATGGCAAGGTATAGCTTTGGCAATCAAATGGATTCCTAACTCTTTAGAAGGAAATGAACCATGGAAAGTGCTTATAAGGAATAATATTAAATTAGTGGTTCCCAAGCAAGCTAAATCATGGAGGCTACTACCATTCAATGACCTAGTAGAATGCTCATTCAATAGTTCCTATAGGGTCTTCTATCTTTAAAAGCATATGAAAGGCATAGGAATGTATCATTGAGAATATTAGTAATAAAGATATCATTGACAATAACAATAATCTCTTTGAAAATAAATTCATCTAGTGGAATCTTAAGTATAAAATTAAACCATTATATTTAATACAAGGCTACTTAGCCAAAGGTTGGGTTGCCAAGGCATCAAAACCTTCAAAGATATATTAATTGATGGCCAAATTAAATCCTAGGCCTCTCTAAGTAGTGAATTTAACCTTCCTCCCTCCAATTGGTGAACCTACTCCATGATTAGAGGATCCTGTGAGGCCCTTCATCTGCCTAAACCGTGCAACAAAGAAAATGATTGCTTTATACATTTAAAATGGGCTAATGGCACTAATTTTCAAAAAGTGAATCCAAAAATTATTTATAAAACTTTAAGTGACAATAACTTTGTATTTGATTATCTTAACCAAAACTAGAATCTATCTCTTTTTTATAAAAGGTGGTAGAAGGTTTTTATGGAAAATTGGTCTAATGTTGTTGAACCAAAAACTGCTTGGTTCAAATGGTTGTCAATTCTTCAAAAACTACCTTATAAAATTAACCACTTTGATATTGATTTATGCAGGTCTAGTAGACAACCTGAAATTGTTAAGCATATCTTCTTTGAGTGTTTTTATGCAAAAGAAGTTTGGAACTTATTTTTCTTTAATACGAAGGTTTGGAAAGGAAAAATAATCTAGACTGAAGTAATGTGGATGGACTAAATAAAGAATGCAATTTATTTTGGTTAATTCTTAGTAAAAACAATTTATGGAAATTTTGGATTAAAAGGAATGAGGAAAAACTATAGGGTGTCAAGAGATCGGTTATTGAGTTTTATAAAAAAAAACTCATGATTTATAATGTTGTTGTGTGGGTCAGTATAACAATGAAAATTTTGAAGCACAAATTCCTAAAGCTATTAGAAGATGACACAATTCATGTAAAAATAACTAAGATAATGTATGGTCATACATGGGCCTTCAACAAAGATGAAAGCATACCCCTCCTGAAAGGAATGGCAGAGCTCCTGAAGAACTATAACAAAGAAAGGGATAACATGACTAAAAAGGAAAGGCACAGCACCGAGCTTTATACAAATGAAGGATATGATCTTGTTGTTGAATTTGTTCGTTCTAATGAAGAATTATTTGGCATTGATCCCCTCTTGGATGGGGGGACTGGGAGACATATGGTGAAAGTAAGAATAAATGTTAGCTGATAAACTATTACTCTTATTCATGTTTTATAGTAAAGTACAGTATGTTGTATTAATCTCCCCTTGTATTAAGTATGATGTAATCAACAAATGGTGATATTTATATGATGCATAATACTCAAAAGATTAAGAATATATGATTCCTATATATCTCTATAACCCATTGGTTTAACAATATTTATTGAAAAACCAGTGATTAAAAAACATATAGGGGGTAGAGTGATAAGCCTACAAGATGCATGTATGTATGATATGTTAATGGGATTCATCAAGAGTGATCAAAAAATTGTATTTTATCCATTGTTGCATATGCATTCTTAGTTTATATTTATCTATTATGAGGTCTAGTAGGTCAATTCAGGGTTACTATCAAGTCACTATAGCCAAGGCCTTTTATTTTCCTTATTTATCTTGTAGTGTCTTGTATGAGACCTCAAAGGATTGGTCTCCTAGTTTTTGTAGATCTTAAAGAAGAGGATATGCCCTCTCTTATCACTTGGAATCTAATTCTCTAATCTTTGTTGATGAATCATGCTTCCTTTCCATTGTTGTCTTGTTCCTCTATGAATGGTAGTGATTGTCTCTTCTAGATGATTTGAGTTGTATATTTTCAAGTTAATATTTTACCCCCGTAATCTTATGAGGTTGTGTTTAAATTTTGTGCAATCAATATTGAAAGTAAAAATAAGATATTTGCATGCTCGAGAAAGAGTGAAGATAGTGGTTCTAGTTCAAGTGATGGTGAAGAAATAATTGTTCTTCAACAGGTATTGATAGGGTGGTAAAAATATAAAGTAAATTAGAGAAGGAAGAGACTTTCGATGCATAAGATGCAAAATATATGATCATAACAAGGCCCATTTCTTCAAATGAAATTTTATGAAATTTTTTGAGTTATAAGTCACACAATCAATGATTACTCATATAATTTAGATAACCATAGTGCTTCAATAATTTTCACTCAAGAAGAACCATCAACACCACCCATCACCTGAGTAAATCAATATAAAAATAAGGTTGCATCCCTTAGCACATTTACAAGTGCACCACCTAACAAATATGAAAACCAAAGATAGAATAGATTTTAGAATATGGGTGGAATAAGTTAGATCCACCATGATGGCCAAAATTGACCAAATTTTATAATTCTAACAGTGCAATAAATGGGGTCATTTTACAAGATACTTCCTTAATAGGAAAAATATGGTGACTTCTATTTTGATGGTTTGGACTTGATAACCATGGTAATGGTAATTATCCAAAATAATCAAATGACAATATGATTGATGTAATTGTTGTAAATGAGATAATATAAATTAGAAGATCCAAAATAAAAAGAGTTAAATACATAGACCTGCCCACAAAGAAGAAAAATTTAATTGAAGCAAGAGCATAAGTTGGGAGAGAAATGATTGAATAAAGGTGGAAATCACATGGGGGTATGTAAAAATGAGCAAGCTCAATATTGATATGGTTTTGAAATGTAATTCTTACAATCTATTGTACCTATAAATGTAATATATCTATTGAATAGTATTCTAGAACTAATAGTCTCACAAGGCACAACAATGAGTGAGGGAGAGAACATGAATACAAATAGGGAATTGATAATAGAGATTATTATATCATTTGAACAAGTGATTGACTCCATGCTCTTAACAATGAACCTAGTATAATGGCCTCAATTCATGCATATAGATATTCTAGGGAGTAAACTTTATAATACCATTATTGATGGTGGATCTAGCATGTTCCCAAGATACTTGGAGGAATTTTGGTTAGCCCATTATCTAGCCACCACCCTTATAATTGATAGGATTGTATTAATATGATATAATAAACTAGGATTCTTTGTGGCACAAAAGGTAATTATTGGCACAACCATTTATTTTATTTATTTTATTCATCTCTTAAAGATGGACTATGACACATTATTGAGTTGGAGCTAGAAAATAGAGTTGGTATATCTTAGTTTTTCAATCTCTATTGATGGGATGAATATGGATCCTAATAAATTCAAAGCTATTATTGAATGGCCATCAATAAGTATTTTTATAATTAGATTATTTTGTGGATTAGTTAATTTCTATCAAAAATTAGAAATTTTAGTCAAATATGTGCACTGATTATTGAAACAATGAGGTGATAAGAAGGAATAGGTGGATTGCTATAGCTAATAAATTTTTGAATTGCTAAAAAATTAACCGAACAACTCATGTTAACTTTGCAAAAGGTTGATAAGTTATTTCAAGTTGATTGGGACACAAGTGGGATTACAATTGGAGTTGTTTTGATTCGAAGAAAGGGACCTACTTCTTATTTTAATGAGAAGTTGAATGACAAAAAAATAAAATATATTATTTATGATTAGGGGTACTATGAAATTGTCCAATAATTAAAGGAATAGAGACATTATTTCTTTTCAAAGGAATTTATTTTCTTTTAAGCATCAAACATTTCAAGACTTGAGTAGTTAAGGTAAATTGAATCAAAAAATATGTCAAATGGGTTATTTTTTTGCAAAATTATTCATTTATGAAGTAAATCAAATAAAGTAGTTGATGTATTGAGTAGAAGGCACAATCTAATAATGGAAATGAGAAAACAAGTCCTTTAGTTTAATTAATTGAGGTATTTATAAAATATTAAAATTAATTTTTGATAAGGCATGGAAAAAATATAAGATATATGTAAGTGAAGATTTTTTGTTCAAAGGAAATAAATTAGTATTCCTAAGAGTTCAATGAGAGAATTTGGATCAAAGAAAAACATAGTAGTGGATAAGCATACCATTTTAGGGTAGATAAGACAATGGAATTAGTAAGTGAACATTTTTTTTGCTATAAATATACAAGGATGTGAAAGCGTATGTGCAAAATTGTAAGAAAAATCAAGTTGCTATAAGAAGCAATCAAAATGTTAGATTGTATACATGATAATAAATTCTAGAGAAACCTTGAGAGAATAGTCCAGATTTTATGTTGGGATTACCAAAAGTATAGAGAGGTCATGATTTTATTTTTGTAGTTGTCAATAGATTTTCTAAGATCACACATTACATTGCTTGTAGGAAAACTAATGAAGTGGCACATGTAATTGATTTATCTTTTAGAGAAATTTTCAGATTGTATATTACATAAGAGTATTGTATCAAATAAGGATGTGAAATTTGGTCATTTTTTTATGACATTGTAATGGAGCGAATTCGCACCCCTAGGCAAATTCCCCATTTCATCACCCCTAGCTTAGAAAATGTAAACCCGGTGATGCAACTTCACCGCCTCTACCTTGCTCATTCCACCTAGCCACATCTTTCACATCAGTAATCTTTGTTAGGGACGCACGCATCGTGTGGACGTCTGTGTGTCTCGTTGTCATCATGACAGGATTCCTGCCTCTGTAATCAGTAGAGGTGTTACACTTCTCCATTGTTCGTGAAGCATAATGTCTCCTACGTCCTTGACCGATGAAAAATGGGTATTTTTCCACCCTTTTTCTAGTTCAAATCCATCAACTCACATTCATTCACCCTCTCTTGGATTTTGATTCATTATCTTCACTCTCTTAGCTTCACTTTATTCTTCTTGACACTCTCTTGTGTTCTAAGCTCATTCCACAACTTCTACACTACCTCTTCTTGGCTACAAGTTGTTGGTTTTAACTCCTACACCACGTTCTCGTTGCAACAAAGCTACCCTTAGAAGACTTTCAAGCTTCTTCCTTCCACTACTTTCCTTGAGTGCTCCTAGTTGCGAAGGTGATTTTTCTCATTGTTGTTTTCTCTTTGCATCATTTTGTTCACTGAATAGAATATTGTTGTCTTTGCTCTATTTCCTTTATATTTCTCTATCTCTTTCTACACTTTGTGGCTATCTAGTTGTTCATTGAGGTGGGAACACCAAAGTGAGGGACTGACTGAGGTAGTCCTCTAAAATAGCCCCAACATTTTTTCATCTTTGTGTGTGTAGGTGGTTCTTTTCAAGTGGATCTATTCAAAGATTCAACTCGTGGGTGAAAAGGCATGTTTTCTCACCTTTCTTGTCATTTCTAGAATAGCTTAGTTATAGCACTCTTTTTGCTATGCTTATCATTTTTGTACTTTCGGCATTATGTCCAAACATAAAGCATTTAGAAATTAGACATTAAGTAGATTTCCTTATGTTTTTGGTTGCTTTCTGGACCTTTTTTTGTAAGGATGATGGCGTGTCACATTGGAATCAGAGATCCGCTTTGTTGTCCTCAGACAGTGAGTTGTCTAGGCAGCAAGCCAAACCTTGGAAATTGGCTCTTCTAACCCTGTGAGCATTTAGTTTTAGCATAAGGAAAGTGGAAAGCCACCTGCCCTTCCTTTTCAACCTAAGAACCTTGTCCTTTTCGATCCCCTTAGCAAATCTGACGTAGTTTAGGTCAGCCTATTCCTTAGGACTCTTTCATGACCTAGAGTCTCGGGGGTGACGGGTCCCCCTTCTCTATAGACATTATAGAAGAAGATGAATACAAATTTAAAGCTTGATTCAATATATCATTCACAAACAAATGGACAAACAAAATTAGTGAATAGGATTTTGGAAAACTTGTTAACATGTTTACCAAGAAAAAAGTTAAGAAATTAAGATTTAATCTAACCACAAGTTGAGTTTTCTTATAACAATTTAGTAAATAGAAGTATAGGAAAATACCATATGAAATCATATGTGAACAAAATCCAAAAATGTTTTAGAACTAAAAGATTCTCCCAAAAACCACATGAAAAGTGCTATAGTTGAAGTGTTGGAAATTATTGTTATTGATGTCAAAGGTGTTTGAAGTCCAAGATTGAAGGTGCAAGAAAATAAAATAAGATATATCGTTGCTAAGGGTTGACTCTTAGACTCTAGGCGCCCTCACTAAAATAAATAAAAATTGCAAATTAATTTTTATAAAGAGGGTTAACCCTCGTAAGTGATGTGCCCCATTTATGGGAGTTTCTTTTTTTTGTACTAGTAATAGATTGATAATCATATACTTTCAAACTTGGAAAATACCAGTTCATCATGCTACAAAAAAGTAAAAACTAGGATATTGCAAACGATCAATTTTAATAATTTTTACATCATGGATCTATATAATGTTTTGTGCACCATGATCATGCTATATACTATATCTTATATACAAAATTTCATAATTTTTTGCATCGTAGTTGATTTTATTGGTCGAAATCATTATTGCTAGCCTTGTCTTCCTCCCTATTGACCCCTCCATTACTCTGTCTAGTCACATCTCTCTCTGGTCCAATTATAAAAAATACATCACTCTCTTGTTGAGCATGGTGATAGGGGACCATCTGCCTCACTTGCCTTCCACATTTTGTGCTACTATTGAAGGCTCTTTGGAACTCATTGAATTCCCTTAGGAATATTTTTTTCTCTATTGTTGAGACGAAGGCATGGCCACACCTTAAATCTTCTCTGTTGATTCTAACTGACCCCTCCCTACAAAGATTCACAAACTTGGACAAGGAGACCTTAATCTGGAATGATACCTACAAAGCAACAGTGAGAAAAGTGAGTCTCTTTGATGACTCAATAAGAACCCTCCTGGAACCCTTAAATTTATCATCATTTCTTGCTTTCCAAATGAGCCACATGATTTCGGTAGACAAACAATTCCAAAAGATATTGCATTCCTTACTCATTTTGATTTCACACATTAGAACACTTTTCCAATTAATTATATCTTTATTATCCCATATATTCAAGTTATAACATAATAGTTTCCAAATTTCTCTAGCATAGAAATAGTCAAACAAAATATGCAAAACAAACTCTAGAGTACGAAAAATGCTACAAATATCAATATCATTCATATTAGATTTAATAGGAATTATTTGGAGGAGAATAAGTCATTTAAATCAAGCCTTTTTAGGCTCAATAGTGCTGCACCAAACCTCGACAAGTACTTTTTCCAATTATTATTAGTAAAAGAGATACCCCAACATTGGTTTAAGTGTTTAAAGATAGCATTATTACAGACCAGGTCCTTATAGATTGTCTTAGCCTTGAGGTCAACAAGAGCCCCCCATCCTTCCACACAAGTTCATTGGCCAGATCCATCTCTTTTTCAGTATTTGAAGGGAATTTGGCCTCTTTCTAGGCCTCTAACAAGGTGGAGTGGGTCCTTATGTTGGAAGGGTGGAGGTCAAATTCAGCCCTTAATGCATTCCAACTTTTAATATTCCCTCCCTCTAAAACATCACTAAAATCCTTAATGCCTTTTTGACTCCACTTTTTAGCAAAGCATCCCCGTAGGAGAGCTAGGGGTTTTCCATTATGTTGCAAGTTCCACCAAATAGAGTTGTAGCTTTAGCACATGGAATTGTTAATGGTTATGTTGCTTGATTTAAACTGAGCATTGTGTTTGGTAAGTTCTCAAGCCTTCCACAAGCTTTTGAAAACCAGGGACCTATCAAGGGTCATAGGATGTTTGCTAATGAGAATATCACTCAAGGGCAATAGCCTCCAAGTCTTAGCCTATTTTGGCATTGCCAACTGAATGTTATTTCTAACCAGCACCTTCCAAGGTTAGTCACCAACCAACACTTTCACAATCCATTTAGAGGCTAATACAATTCCTTGCAGCCTCAGACCCTTTAGGCCTAGCCCACCATGCATTTTATCTAAGCAGCACCATTCCTAATTCATCGAGTGCTTTTTCTTTTTCCCTTTACCATCTAACTAGAGAAAACCCCTTATTCTTTTTTGGGTTTCATTAATTTGGTAACTACATAAAAACCAAACAAATGCAAAATAGATACTATAAGAAGATAAGATATTTTGACACACCTACAAGCTTCCTACCAGCTAGAGATGTTGTCTTTCCATTTTTCTAACTTTTTTTCAATTTAAGTACTAATCTAGTATCACATTCCTTAAGATTAGGGTTGATAGCAAAAGGTATTCCTAGATACCTCACCTTCATGTTGGGGTCATCCCACTAAAATTTATAATCTTTTACCCAATCTAGTGGAGATTCCTCCCACCCAAGCACAATGGATTTAGAGTTGGACACCCTTGCCCTAGAAGCTTGATAGAGCAGATCAAGCTTATTCATCAGCGAGTACATATTGCCTTTGTCTAGTTCTATGAAAAGAGACATGTCATTAGAAAATTGCACATTGATCAACTCTTTGTTTTCTAGAATTTTAATGCCTTAAATTCTTGGTGAGAATGTGTGGTCTCTTAATAGGTAGTACAAGGCATCTGAGGCTATCCCAAAAAGAGTTAGTGCCAAGGGGCATCCTTTTCTAATGGACCTCTCCAACTTCACTTCTTCAAAGAGTGACCCATTCACATCTACTTGGGCAGAGGCATCCCTTAGGAGGGTATCCACAGTTTTGTAAAACATATCGAGGAAGCCAAAAGCTTTAAGGATTGATCTCAAAAACTGTCATTCCACCCTATCATAGGCCTTCTCAAATTCAAGAAGCAGCATTGCCACATTTTTCTTAGATACTTTATCACATTCCATAGCTTCCCAGCTTGTTAAGAGATTCTCCAAAATATACCTACCTTTGATGAACCCAGTTTGCGTGGTGTTGATGAACCTTGGAAGAATGTTGACCAGCCTCAAGGCTAGGACCTTGGACAAAATCTTATAGGATACATTCAATAGATTTATCGGCCTCCATTTTTTTACTAGTGTCTTGTCACCCCCTTTTGGAAGGAGTTTGATAATACCTTTGTTTATGGTACTCCCCAACGAACCAATATTCAGTGCTTCCTCATTAACCTGTAGTAGGTCATCACACACCCAATCTGAGAAGAATTTGTAGAATTCTACAAGAAATCCATCACAACTCAAGGACTTGTCATTATTCATGGAAGCAATGACCCTCTGAATCTCATCCCTAGTTAGATTCGCTAAAATTTTAGAAGAGTCTGCCTTTGAGATCTTCCTAGGTACGAGCCTTTTTATAAGGCTCCTTGCAATGTGACAACTTTCATTCTCACCCTCTGATGTGAAGATGATCCCCTTGAAGAAGGATTGGAATTGCTTCAATATTTCCTCCTGAGAGGTTAGCATCCTCTCCCCATCCCAAATTTGATCTATTTGTTCCTTGGCACTTTTTTCCTTTAAATATTTGAAGAAAAAATTGGACCCCTTGTCCCCAGAGCTTAGCTAGTTTAGTTTGGCCTTGATTTTAAGCCCATTAACTCTATGGGCCTGGATTTTTCTCAAACTATCCTTGACTTTAGCCAAATCCTCACCTAACTTAATATCACTTGGGCTTGTTGTAACTTGGATTCAGCCTCAAGAAGGCACTCTTGGAGTTCATTTTCTTCCTTCCTACAATCAATAGCCCTCTTCTTCCTAATTGTCTAAAAGATATTTCTCCAAGTTTCTACATTGGTATTCCATATTTCAATAGTGAAGGCATCCTTAAGCATCCACTTGTTGATTTTCCCGATGGAAGAGATAGCTTATTTGCAGTCAAAGTCCTTTAGAAGGAGGGTGTTGAGGATAAAGGCCAACTTCTTTGCTAACTATTTTGGCTTGCCTTGGCAAGTTGAAAGGTTGGTCTTTATGGGATGGTGGTCTGAGAGTGTGTAAGGGTACAAACACACACTTTAATGCCCTTTTCAATAGGAATAAAATTTAAAAAGTCCCTGTTTGCATAAATGTTTTCAAGTCTACAATAGATTTTGCTTCCTCCCTTTTGTGCATTGCAACAGGTGAACCATATCCCATTACAGCCTTTCTTTCCCTTTTCCATGGGATCGACCAATTTGAGTGTATGCTTCAATTTGTACTAAAATTGTTTTTCATTGCCTTTTCAAGACATGTTGATCCCTCCCCACTTGTCCTCCATTTGTTCAACCTTGTTTAAGTCCCCTCCCAGCACCCAGGGAACCTCTGAGAAATTGGCTAGCCATTGCCACAGGGTGATCCTATCCCTATAGTCATTCGGGGCAAATACCGAGCAAACCCCAAACTCAGGTTCATCCCTTTTCAGGGTAACCCACACCACTCAGCTGCAGGGGGGCCAACCACTATCAGTAACCCACTCAAATTATTGGTTGGAGATTAGAATAGCAAGGCCCTCCTACCCCTCTCATGTCCAGTGGAGAAGAAGGAGGTACTATTCTAAATAAACTTTAGGTTGGTTTCTAGGATGAAGCCAATAGCTTTTGTTTCTTATAGCATGACAAAGTATTTTTTTTTTTTTAAGTTTTAAAAACTTTTGTTAATGTATTTTTGTCAGGTGACTCAAGGCCCCTAACATTCTAGGAGATACAATTAAGATTCATCATCACCTGTCATAGGGTTATCACTTTATTCATGTCAGAATTGCTCAAGACACTTGGGAAATTTCTCTTCCACCCCTAGTTTCTTAGCCATAGGTGACTGGATTACCACACTGGTTTTTTCCCTTTTGTTCTTGGCACTCACTACTCCTTTACCAGCTGTTACAGAACCCCTATTTTTCTTTGGCCTTCCAAGGCCAGCCCTCGCCTTTGAGGTTTTCTCTACTTTCCCTAAAGTGGAATTCTCATCTTTACCACACTAAATAACTTCCCTCTGGTCAAGGTTGCTAATTCCATTTTCCTTGGTTAACTGTTCTCAATTGGCAAGCGAGATTGGCCCTCAATTTCCTCTCTCTCCAACTCAAGGAGAGGACTAACATTCAGAGCACTAGTGGCAACATCATTACTTGTAGCTAAGGACTTATTTAAGCTACCTTATGAGTCTAGGAAAGGGATGGGGTTCCAGGTTTTCTCAAGGGAACTGAGGGATCCATCCATCAAAGAAGCGGCACCCTCACATAAAGGGGGGAGTTGAACAAACTCCTCCTTCCAAAGGAATATCAACCTAATTTTTGAGCTTCTTTGGTGAGGGATGGATAATGCTTCTTACATTACCCACACAAACCTTCGAACTAGAAGCTTCAGGAGTCATAATGGCTTTCATTTGGGTGCTTCCAAAGTCATCCATCGACGTCGGTGGGGGGTTCCTGGGGTCCTTTCTCACAAAAGTACCCACATCCACTTCTAAGCTTTAGGGTATCTTTTCAAAGGAAAAATTGTTGGAGCTCTTCTTAAGTCAAAAAACTAAGGTTTTTAGGCATGTTTCTACCTTACCAAAAGATTCTTGAATGTGTTGCTTGGTTTTTTTTATGGCAAGTTGTTGGGCATTCAATTGCTCAAGTAGAAAGACATCCCTATTAACTTTTTTAGGTTGACAACAGTCAGGGGGGAGGGCGAGTGGCTCCCATTTCTATAGTAGCCAATAGATCCTCAACCTCACAGTTAGGTTCTGCTTGATCAAGGACACTGAAGGGGTTTCTATGAACAGATTCAACAAGTTTTATCAGAGGGAGGATTTTCATTGGTGTTGTCTTCGTTGGGGGCCACCGTCCCCCCATCCACCACTACCACCAAGCCAAAGACCCTATTGTACTCAAGTTGCCACTCTTCACCATTGCCAGTCTACTAGAGGTCATGGTCTTCAACCACTTCCTCCATTACCTGTGACTTAGAAGCGGCTACATTTCTACTACCATTAGGATTTCCTTTTTTCTAGCGGGTGTGTCGCCCTAGATGCTTTCCTTTTTTGAATACTAGGATAGTTCTTTTTTATATGCCCTTCCCTTCTACACAAAAAATAGGTATTAATTTCACCCAAAATTTCTAGTGGACAGGATGTAACACCATTGTCTTCCACAATTTTAAGACACTTAGGAAACTCGACACCAAGGTTTAAAGACACAAGGGCTCGAGCATCTAAGTTTGGAAGAGCAACCTTGGTCTCATCACCCTCACAACTTTACCAACCGGCTCCAAGACTTGCGGGAGAATCCTCGAGAACTTCGGAGGCAAGTTTTTAACAATTACCCACCTATGGCATGATAGGGCAATGACCTCTTCTGCAATGGCCGATGAGGACCATGCAAGGGTTCGAAAGGCACAACCCCCAATATTCCAATAGGGCTTAGCCAAGGTTTTTTTCTTGCATGGCATGGGTTTTCAAAAAGATAACGAACAAACCTTTATGAAGCATTCTGCAGTATGTCATTTGAACCTCAAATTTATTAAGCCAAACATTTATGAACCAAGAATCAATAAACTTTCTTGCAAGCAATTTGTTAACATCTACAACCACTAGGAAGATAGTGGTGTCTTTTAATCTATTCCTTTCATTACAAATTGTTTCTTTCATCTCTGAATTAGGAAGCAAATGAAAATATTTAGGGCATCTGGAGGGTAACTTACCTTCCCCTCTGTCATCTTCATTGGTAATCTCTTCCACCACAAAATTAGCACTGTCCAAAGCCACAAATCCTTGCTCAGCGACTACCTCTTTGAAATACTTAGTAGGATTGCTTCGGGTATCATTGATACCACACGAATTAATAGGGAGGTCAGGGAGTT
>CM021110.1:130589293-130853731 GCA_007115665.2 Sequoiadendron giganteum | reverse complement strand
GTTGCTGCACCAAGATCTTTCATTTCAAACTTCGCTGAGAGTTGAGATTTTAATTCTGCAATCAAACCTTTTCCTTTGCCAATAAATAACATGTCATCGACATACAAGGCAATAACCAGGAAAAGATCACCATCAGATTTAAAATATATACAATGATCAGATTTAGATCACACAAATCCCAAACTCAACACATATGTATCAAACTTCTGGTACCACATCCGAGGACTTTGTTTCAAACCATACAAGGATTTCTTCAACTTACAGACCAAATGACTTTTACCTTTTACCACATAGTGCTCTGGCTGTGTCATATAAATTTCTTCCTCTAAGTCTCCATGAAGGAAAGTTGTTTTCACATCCATTTGCTCGATCTCTAGATCATAAGCTGCTACAATAGAAAGCAAAAATCGAATGGATGTCATTTTGGCTACAGGAGAAAAAATCTCACCATAATCTACCCCCTCAACCTGGGAGTAACCCTTAGCAACCAATCGCGCTTTGTACTTCTCAATGCTTCCATCTAAACCCATCTTCTTTTTGAACACCCATTTACAACCAACAGGTTTCCGTCCTTTAGGCAATGGTACAAGGTCCCATGTATCATTCCTCTTAAGAGCTGCCATCTCTTCATCCATGGCTATTTTCCAGGACTCTGAATCATTCATACCAAGAGCCTCTTCTACAGATCTTGGTTCATCGATGTTAGCATTCAAAGCAAATATACACCTCCAATCATCAGGAGAATACCCATACCTTTCAGGTGGTTTCCTTTGTCTAGTAGACCTTCGAGCAAGATCTAGTTCATTATCAGGTTTAGGTTCAAGTACCTCTTCTTCCTCTGATGATTCAGAACTCGTAAAGCTCTCCTCGACTTCTTGTCTTTCTAAGGGCCTCGATTCAACTTTCTCTGGTGTAGCAGGTAGTTGAATCACATCTTCCATTTCTTCTATTTGTTTTGGCTGTGCTGTAACAAAAGAAGGCTTAGTTTCTCTAAAAATAACACTTCTGGAATAAAATACCTTTTGTGCAACAGGATCCCAAAGCTTGTATCCTTTCACACCATAACTGTATCCGATGAAAATACATTTAACGACTTTGTTATCCAATTTTGTCCGCTTCTCCTTTGGCACATGAGCATATGCCTTACAACCAAAAACTCTCAGATGTCTAAGTGAAGGCTTGTGGCCTGACCACGCTTCCATTGGCGTTTTATCAACAAGAGCTGATGTAGGAGACCTGTTTATCAGGTAGCAGGCAGTGGCTACAGCTTCAGCCCAGAACTTTTGTTCTAGTCCAGCACCACTCAACATACTCCTAGCCTTCTCCATCAGGGTCCTGTTCATTCTTTCTGCAACTCCATTCTGTTGTGGAGAATACGGAGTTGTCTTCTATCTTTTAATACCACAATCTTTACAAAATGTATCAAAATCATTAGAGCAATATTCACCGCCATTGTCAGTTCTCAAGCATTTTATTTTCTTTCCAGTCTGCAACTCTACCATTGCTTTAAATTCTTTGAAACGACTGAAAACTTCAGCTTTACTCCTAAGAAAATAAACCCATGTTCTTCTACTGAAATCATCAATGAAAGAGACATAATAAACTGATTTACCAATAGAAGGAACATCAACTGGACCAAATACATCTGAATGGATCAGATCCAATATACATGAAGACTTATGAGAACTGGAGTAAAACTGAATGCGGTTTTGTTTTCCATAAATACAATGCTCACAAAAATCAAATTCAAGATTGCAATCATTTAACCCATCAACAAGATTCTTATTTTTCAATGTCCGTAGACCCTTCTCACCTATGTGGCCAAGTCTTTGGTGCCATAACATGGTCTTCTCTGCAGGCAACTTTGATTCGGTAGACAGAGCACCCTTGGGTACCCAAAAACCATGACCATTTGTTGAAAGAGAAAACCTCTCCTTTTCCAACAGAGTAGTCTTTTTCACAATCTTATCAGAAGTACTATTGCACTCAACCGTGCATGCATCAAGCTGGTACAGTGTACCCAATCTACTTCCTCTTGCTATTACCATAGCACCTCTTACCATTTTCACACCTACTTCAGAGAAATGTACATGCACACCCGCATCTATTAGTTTACTAACAGATAACAAATTTCTTGCTAGTCCCGGGATATGCAAGACACCATCAAATCTTCTAATTCTACCATCAGAAAATTTTACACGAATACTTCCACGGCCAACAATATCAAGAATAGAGTTATCACCCAAATATACCTTACCACCATCAAAATTTTCATACTTACTAAACCAGTTTCTATTGGGAGTCATGTGGAAAGATGCACCTGAGTCTATTAACCATGCATTATCACCTGCATGAGTGGCCAAGGCTGCGATAAAAGCGTCTCCATCTTCCTTCTCGGACTCAGAATCAGAATCTTGCTTCTTTTTCTTCTTCTTCTTTTCCTCTTTGCAATCCTTTCGGAAGTGTCCAGATTTACCACAATTCCAACATATCACCTTGGACTTACCAAGGGATTTTGATCTCCCCTTATTCTTGGACTTAGAACGGCCATGCTGCTTTTCGTTCTTGCCTCTTTCCTTTGGTCTTCCTCGAACACTCAAAGCCTCTTTAGCATTCAGAGAGACCTTCCTTCTCATCTCCTCAGAAAGTAGAGAACCAACAACATCCTCCATCTTCAAGACAACAGAAGTGCTCCCTATGGCCATGACAAGGTTGTCCCATGAATCTGGCAATGAACATAGTAGGATTTGACACCTTTCTTCTTCATCCATCGCTACCCCAACTGAGGTCAACCGAGTCACCAACATATTGAAACTTTCCAGATGCTCAGGAATTCGTCCACCTTCTTCCATTCTCAAGGAATACAATTTCTTCCTCAAGAAAATCTTGTTAACAAGTGATTTTGCTTGATAGATCTCACTTAGCTTCTTCCAAAGCTTCTTCGCGGTAGACTCTTCATGCACATTAATCAGAATTGAGTCTGCAAGACACAATCTTATGAGACCTTTAGCTTTTCTGTCCATCACATCATATTGTGCAGCTCCCACTCAAACCTTGATTAGCTCAAAAAACCCTGTACCCAACAAACAGAACCAAAACTGGCCAGGCTCTGATACCACTTGTAAGAAAGCAAAGGTGTGCGGAATCGCTTCCTACGCTAATCTTGAGAGAACGAATATGCAAATTTCAACTTAACTGATTACAGGAATCTCAAGAAACAGACAAGAACATGAATAAAACAATGAACACATAAGACAACGATTATCGTGGGGAAAACCCTTACGGGAGAAAAACCCCACCCTCTAAAACCTACATAATGTATTATCAAATCAAAGAAGATTACAATACACTTGCAATGCAAGTTCTTACAAGAGCATCACCTCAACTCAAGCTTGGAGAGACACCACTAGCATCCTTCTAGCACCCAGCCTTGCAAACAAAACTCCATTATGTAAACTCCTCCCCAAGCCCTCCTTATATAGTGATTTACAACCTGGAAACCATTTGTGGTTTTACAAAACCATGGGCTTAACCACCATGCCACATGTTGCCCATTTTTGACATTTACATTTCCAAGATGTTAAAACAACCAGGTTAAAATAGTAATCCCGTCCATAATTTTGTCCTCTAGTTTAGACCCCCATAAAAGACATAAAACAAATTAACTATGCTCTAAAAATGGCCCTCCTATATTCTACTAAGGACAAGGCACCTTTTAACAACTCATACACCTTTTTCCAATGCATAAACATGTGGAAAACTGCCACAAACAAATTCTGTAATTTTCCTGGAAAAGGCTTGCAAGGTTGAGACATATTTCTCAACAAAAGCTTATACGATGGATCGTTGCAAACTGGCAAATTCACATAAAGGATCGTTGGCAAATAAACACAGTCACGATGAAGACTGTGGTGAGCAGAGTGAGTGGGCTGTTGAACAGGATCGTTGTGTGGGCCGCTCAACTATTCTTTTTAATACTGAACTAGAGCGCGGGTCTCATGGCATGATGCACGATCAGAACAGGGGACAATCTATCTCAGAAAATTTGTGCAAACAAACTGTAAAAACTTCTTCTAAAGGGACTGCTCATGAATTGCAGGGAAGTCACTATCAATTAGAAAGGATACATTCTCATACGCAGAATGATAATCTGGAGTTAAGGCGATCATCTAGACAAAGAAAAATTCTCGAGAAATTCTTTGATTATCAGCTATTGTATGCTGAAGAGGCAGAACCGAAGCTTCTTATCTCTGAGCAAGTTGAACCGATTAATTTTAAAGATGCTTGTAACAACAGTGACAAGGATAAATGGCTAAAATCCATGGAAGAAGAGATGAAATCTCTTGAAACCAATCAAACATGGGATTTGGTTTCTTTACCACCGAATTGAAAGTCACTTAAGAACAAGTGGGTCTACAAACTGAAAGATGAAGGTGGAGGTTCTAAACGGTTCAAAGCCCGATTAGTGGTGAAAGAGTATGCTCATAAACATGGAATTGATTTCAATGAAATTTTCTCACCGGTTGTCAAAATGACAACAATCCGCACTTTTTTGGGACTTGCAGCGGTGTGGGATCTTGAATTGGAACAGCTCGATGTCAAAATGGTATTTCTACATGGCGATGTTGATGAGGAGTTATACATGGAGCAGCCTCAAGGTTTCGTCAAGAAGGGAAAAAGCATCTTTATTGCAGGTTGAAGAGGAGTTTGTATGGGCTCAAACAAGCCCCATGTCAGTGGTATTTGAAGTTTGATAAATTCATGCTTGCACACAATTTCACAAGGTGTGAATCTAATCCATACATTTATTATAAGCAGCTTCCTAATGGGGAGTTTGTTATCCTTCTTCTTTATGTTGATGATATGTTGATAACCAGCACTAGTCTGAAGATTGTTAGTGAACTGAAAGCTCACTTGGCCAGCAAGTTTGCTATGAAAGATTTAGATGCAGCCAAAAGGATTCTTGGCATGACGATAACTCAAGATAGGAAGAAGAAAGAGATTACATTGTCACAAAAGGATTACATTGACAAAGTGGTGGACAGGTTTGGTATGATTGATGTGAAGGTTGTTTCTACTCCTCTTTCTTCTCATTTTCATTTATCATCGGATTTGTGTCCCCAAACACAAGTGGACAAAGACTTTATGGCTCGTGTCACTTACAAATCAGCGGTGGGTAGCATTATGTATGCTATGGTTTCTATTCGTCCCGACATTGCTCATGCGGTGGGAGTTGTAAGTAGGTTCATGAGCAATCCCGGGAAGCAACATTGGGAAGCGGTGAAATGCATTTTAAAATATCTTAAAGGTACTTCTGGTTATAGTTTATGTTTTAATGGCAACAATGTTCAGTTGCAAGGATTTACCGATTCTGATCTTGCCAGAGATTTGGATAAAAGGAGGTCTACTACTAGTTATGCTTTCATTGGGGCTGCTATTAGTTGGGCCTCTAGGTTGCAACATTCTATTGCCTTATCTTCAGCTGAAGCCAAATATCTGGCTCTTTCCGAAGGTGCTCGAGAGATGATTTGGTTACCGCGATTGCTTAGTGATTTGAAGTACAAACAAAGTTCTTATATTTTGTTTTGTGACAGTCGTAGTGCCATTTTTATGGCTCATAATCACTCATCTCAACGGCGATCAAAGCACATTGACACTCATGCTCATTTTGTGTGTCATATGGTTGAAGAGGGCAGATTGCAAGTGATTAAGATTGACACAAAGGTCAATCCAGCAGATGTTTTGACGAAGGTTGTACCCAAGGAGAAGTTCGAATGTGCAAGAACTTCTCTTGGGCTTGTAAAGAAAAGATAAATCTGGAAATAAGAGCAGAGGTATGACAGTATCCGTTGGTCCTCAGGTGGGAGTTTGTTGAGTAATTGAATCCCAATGGTCATTCTTTCCCTCCCTTCGTATGTCTCTTCATATTCGAGCATATGGGAGGGTACTATTCTTTATATGTACTGCAATTGTATCTTCATATGTAACTGAATTAAAAGCTTAATAAAATACCTCTGCTCAGTGTGGACGTAAGCCAGATTGGCTGAACCACGATAAACGATTGTGTTATGTGTATGTTCTATTTCCTGCTCTGTAATTTCTGTTTAAATCTCCATTTTGAATTCTTCAATTCAACATATACATGTGATCAAAATACAGATATAGATGAGTGGGATCGAAGATCTAATCTTGCTTAATTGCCTAAAATCAATGCCCTGTCCCTTATATATATTCAGTATTGAATTTAACCTTGACAGAGATACTTACCAGCTAATCAAATTCTATGCTTTCGATGGGCTAGGGATGTGTTCAGAGACAAAAGGCGAAGACGGATTCACAGTCTCCGATTGCGGGAAGGCGAGTCTGTATTATCGCCCTACTGTCTCCGAAGATCTTGATCGCCCTGCTTCTCCTACTTTGAATACTCCTCTTGATCAAATTAGAGACGAGAAGTTTGCTTGATCGGAATATAGCATACCAAAGAAATATCTATGATCAGAATATGAGTATAAGAACAAGAAAGAGTTTAAGTTCAATTTAATATCCTTAGGTCAGTGCCACTTCTAGAACTGCAAGCTTAGGAAAGTGATTTAATCAACCCAAACCTTTAGATAGGTTGCTAGTTGTCTACTATTCCAACAAGTTCAAAACTTCAGAGATATAACATCCCACCGTGTCCGTCAATCTTTCCAAACAATTTTTCTTACAGAAGGAAGCTTCTTAGATGCTTTCAAGAATCTTAATTGCTTAACAAGGCAACGGTGTTAAAACACTTTCTTATTTGTTTCCACATTACTCTTTGTTGAAAATATTTGAAGTGCATCATTACTATGTGGTTATATTTAGATTTTGGGAAAAAAAAAATATTTGTATGTTGTTATAATTATAGGTTGAAAGACTAATTTCATTTTGTGTTGTGCATACAAGAGACCATCTTTTTTTTAGGCATTTTGTTTAAACAGTTCTACATATATTTTTGCATATGTATTTATAAAAGTATTTCAAATTATAGTATTTGATAAAATCTTATTTTATTATGCATCATATTTAATTTGTCATATGTTGGTATAATTCTAATCTAAAAGATTAATTCCATTTTGTGTTGTGCATGCATGAGACCATTTTTTTTGAAACATTCTATCAAAACAACTCACAAGTACCTTGATCCATGCATCCACATAATGCATGTATCTAGTAAAGCATTTCAAATTATACTGTAATAAAATCTCCCTTTTATTATGTTTAGATGGATGTCCATAATTTTTTTCGAAGTGTATATGTAAAAGATATGAAAGATTTTTTTTCAAGAGGTACCTATTCTATTTATATATCATAAATTTTTTAAAATAAATACTTTCAAAAAATATCTTTCAAGATCTATTACATAATTTTATCTAAAAATAAATATATTGTTTTCTTCAATTTAATTTGATCATTTTTTTATATATTTTTTAATTTATTTTTAATTCTAAATAATAATCTTCTAAGGTGGATATTATTAATTGTAATATATATCTTTAAAATAATAATTTATTTAAGAATTACATTTACACTTAACTTTATCATATAATTTCAAAATAATTTATAGCATTATTATTATTTATGTATTTATTACCATTTTTTATATTCTTTTTTAATTGTAAATAATAATCTTCAAGGTGAATGTCATTAATAACTTTGGTAAAATTATTTTTTAATTATCGACTCGTATTTTTAAATCATTTATTAATGAAAGGATTGAGGGGTAAATAATAGTAATAAGTTTGATTGCTTCAACACTAACCCTATTCTCAACTCTAAAATCATAAGTATAACTCACACCCTAATCTTAACCTTAACCCTAACCATAAACTTATCCCTAACCCTTACCTAAATAGTAAACCCTAAAAAATCATAAATTTAACCTAATCATAATATCATAAATTTAACCTATTTTTAACCTAAACCCTAATCCTAACAAATTCCTAAATCATAATCCTAAACCTAAACCTATCTCTAAGCCTAGCCATAACTGTAACACTAACTATAACTATAAGCATATCCTTAAATCACAAACCATAATCCTAACTACAACCTATCCCTAACCCTAACCCTTAACCCAAACCCTAACCCTAACCCTAACAAAAAATTGTAACCTTGAACCTAACCCTGATTGAAACATAATTGAACCTTAACCTTGACCATAATTGAACCCTAACCCTTAATCTAATTAAAACCAAATCATAGTTGTAACTAAAATAATCCTAATTGAACACTTACCCTAACTTTAATGTTAACTCTAACACTAACCTTAACACTAACACTAACCCTAATGTATTAGTAAGCCCTAACATATTATTAACCCTTAAGATATTGTTAATAAGCCTAATTGAGCCCTAACCCCAACCCTTATCCTAAACCTATGTTTTACCCTAAATTAACCCTAACCCTAATTGTAAACCTAATTTTTACCCTAAATGAACCCTAACCCTAACCATAATTGAACACTAACCCTTATTCTAATTAAACCCTAATCATAACCTTAACCAAAATAAGCCTAATTGAACCCTAAACACAACCCTAACACTAACACTAACCCTATTTGAATCTTAATTAGACCTTAGAGTTCAAAGTTAGCATTAAAGCTTAATTAGGGTTAGAATTAGGGTTAAGCTTTTGGTAGAGAGGTTACATGGGTTATAGTTTTGGGTTCACTATTTGGCTTCGATTTAGGGTTACAATTAGGATTAAGGTTATGGCGTGTTGGGTGAAAATTATGTAATCAACTTTTCAATAGATTACACAACCTAGATTTCAACCACAGTTGTGTGAGATATAATCTCTCCTCTCAGAAAGGGGAGGCACCCTTCTTACTGCTTTAAAAAGATAAATAAAACTAACTAAATATTCACAAGATGTACATTACAACTATGAAATGGGGGGTGTGTGTTACATTCATGCTTCTCTCTTTTTTCAGAGAAGATGTTTTGCAATGCTTCCCAGTTGATAGCTCTGATTCAAAATAACTTAAAACTAAAAACAAGAAGTAATGCCAATACCTCTATCTTGTCAAAGCAAAGTGTAGAGATACCAAGTATGATAATAATAACAATAAAATGGAAAAGGAAAGCTCACGAAGGCACAAAGTTGTTCCATAGCTTTTTCACCGATAGATCTATGAGGGATGTATTGTTTGTCGTATTAAAAGCACAAAGTCTTGTAGATCATCCAACAATAGTTAACCAAACATAAACGTAGATCCAAATAAAGAATGTAACACAAAGTTTACATAAACTTATTAAAAGCCCTTCAGATCTCATCTATTAATTATCGCCAATATAATCAATCCACAAGATTATCGATTCCAACACAAATTCTGGCATGCAATTCTCTTGTTTATTCATCAACTTTTCATTCGCAAACATGAACACAAAGTTTCACAAATCTGCTTCAAAAAGGGTAGCACTTCATTGCAAAATACTAAAGGTAAAGATTATAATAGAAATCCCTCGTATTTATAAAGGAAAGGGAAGAGAAAATCTAGGAAATCAGTTGAGTAAAATTAGGAAAGTTAGGTGAGCTAATTTAGGAAAATCTCACCTAATTTTGACTTAGTCAAAATGTAATCCATTTTTGTGAAACTACATCTTAGATTTTCAGTGTAATTACATTTTCCAAAAAGACATTTAAGATGCCAAAAACTATTTACAAGATGCGTAAAGGGAAGCATCAAAAAGTTCAACACTGGAGATCAAGAGTATCCAGGTTCCTTGCTTTGGGTGCAGAATTTTTCATACTTCTTCTTGGTCTCTTGTATGAATGCATCATCTGGGCCGACTGTGTAATCTACGAGAGTGTGAACTCTTGTGATCGACCTTCTAGCGGATGAATGGATTTTCTTGCACCTGTGAAGATGTGTGTTGAGATTATCAATGGTTAGCCGTGTATCATAAATGGCATCCATTGAGGCTTTGGAAAAATCGACATCCTCAACTTGTTGCATGATGACTTGTTTGTAGATCTTGGAAATTTCACTGGCTAGGAGGAAAATGTAGACGCCAAATGTAGATTGTTGTGTATAATGGCTCTCAAAGAGTCTTCAAGAGGCTTTTAATCAGACCTTTTCACAGTCTTTAAGGTCCTGATGACCGACTTCGGTGTCCTTTATTTCTTCCACCTTGGAGATCACCATTGTAGGTGGGAAAACACCTTGATACTTATATTTTATCTTGTGCTCTTTTTTAGAGGATGATGGAGGAGTCTTGGTTGTCATCTAGAAGCAACTGGATCAAAAATGTCACCTTGAGGATCACTTGACGATATTTGGAAAGAAACTGCAAGGATGGTGAATCAATAGATGTTAGGAAAAAATGCAACATTGGGAAGTGTGAAGTGAGCAAACGATGTCGAGCAAGTGTGAAAAGAGCAACTAGGCACGAAAAACGATGCGAGAGCGAAGAAACGAGGTCTGAAGTGAAAACAAAGCGATTTAGAAGTGTCTAAGGAAAAAACTACCAAAAGTGTAGGAGCGCTGTAAATTAGCACTCCTACACTTGGAGAAATGATTTCAAGTGTAAGGGCATTGAAAATCAGCACCCTTACATGTCTAGTGTAAAATTATGAAATGTGTCAAGGTGTTGAAAATCAATGCCCTAACACATTTTTCTCACACTTAGAAACTTTAGGGAAGTGCAATGGCAAGTATTTTCAGCGCTTTGTCATTTTGAAGAAAATGAATTACATGTAGGAGCAGTGATTTTCACCACTCCTACACTTGACTTGAAGTTAGGACAATCTAAAAAGACTTAAAAGTCACTTAAAAAGTGTCATCAATGAACTTAAGTTGCACATCAATCAAGGCACTTTAAGTGGCGAAAGTGAGAAAAGTGCACCGAAGACTAAAATCACCGCCCATGTACTTTTGACTAAGTATAGAGGAAAAGTGCACAAGTGCTAAAAATCAGCGCTTGTGCACCAAAAACTAACTTTGGGAAAAATGTACAAGCACTAATTTTTAGCGCTTGTGTAGTTGACACTTAGAAAAAAAATCATCAATATGTAGGAGCATTGTTTTTTAGCACTTGCACACTTTTCACAATTTTGACTAACTAGAGAAAAAGTGCACAAGCGCTAAAAATCAGCGATTGTGCACCAAAAACTGACTTTGGAAATAATGCACAAGCACTAATTTTTAGTGCTTGTGCACTTGACACTTAGGAAAAAAATGTAGGAGCGTTGTTTTTTAGCACTCCTACACTTTTCACAATTTTGACTAAGTATTGACATCTAGACCTCGCAAAGATATTCGTTTTCAAGGTCTTCGACAGACGGACACAGAGGAACGCTTAAACAAATTGTTTGAGACTTTGGAATGCACTTCGAGGTGGATTGAAATTCACCTCATTTTGCGTGCTTGAACATCACGAACCTATGAAACAGACAAGTTTCGTAGGGGGTTATCTGTGGATCGAGCGTTGCTAGATTCCATGATAGCATGGTGCAAGTTAAGGTTATGGTTAGGGTTAGATTAAGGTAAGGATCATTGTTTAGGGTTTACTATTAGTTTGTTAAATTTATGATTAGGTTTTAGGGTTATGGTTAGGGTTAGGGTTTGTTTTTGGATTTAGCTTAGGATTGAGGGTGGCATTGGGGTTAGGGTTAGGGTTAGCAATAAGATTACTAGAGTGAATGTAGCTAACCCTATTCTCAACTCTAAAATCATAAGCATAACTCACACCTTGACATTAGCCCTAACCCTAACCATAAACCTATCCCTAATCCTTAAATAAACAATAAACCCTAAAAATAAAAAATTTAAACTAACCCTAAAAATATAAATTTAACATACTTCTAACCCTAACCATAATCCTAACTCTAAAACTATCCCTAACCCCGACCCTAACCCTAACAATAATTTCAAAATCATAATCCTTAACCTAAAAATATCCCTAAACCTAACCATAACCATGACACTAACTGTAACTGCAAACTTACCCTTAAACCATAAAAAATAATCATAACCCTAACCTTCCCCTAACCCTGATTGAAACATAATTGAACCTTAACCTTAACCCTAATTGAACCTTAACCCTTAATCTAATTAAACCTTAATCATAATCATAACCAAAATAATCCTAATTGAACCCTAACCCTAACCTTAATACTAACCTTAACGCTAAACCTAATGTTATTATTGAGCCCTAAAATATTATTAATAAGCCTAATTGAACCTTAATCCTAGCCCTAATATTAACCCTAACGCTAAACCTAACACTAATCCTAACCCTAACCCAAAATCTAACCCTAATCTTGATCCTAACCTCGATTTTTACCCTAAATGAACCCCCCTAATTGAACCCTAACCCTTACTCTAATAAAACCCTATTCTTAACCTTAACCAAAATAAGCCTAATTGAACCCTAAAACCAACCCTAACACTAACCTTAACACTGATTGTAACCCTATTTGAATCCTAATTAAACCTTAGAGTTTAGAGTTAGCATCAAAGTTCAATTAGGGTTAGGGTTATAGTTAAGCTTAGGGTAGAGTTAGTTTAAATTTAGGGTTATGGTTAGCCTTAAGGTTAGGATTATAGTTTTGGGTTTACTATTTGACTTCAATTTAGGGTTACAAATAATGTTAAGGTTATGATGCAAGTTAAAGTTAGCGTTAGCGTTATAAGGTTATGATGCAAGTTAAGGCTAGTGTTAGTGTTAGATTAGGGTTAGGATTATGGTTTAGGGTTAGGATTAGATTTAGAATTAGGTTTTAGGGTTATGGTTAGGGTTAGGATTGTTCTCATGTTTGGCTTACTGTTGGGTTAGGGTTAGGGTTAGGGATGGGATTAGGGTTAGGGTTAGGGATAGGGTTATTAGAGTGAATGTAAGTAATTAATGGCAGATAAATATTTGAATTGAATAATAAGAGTGTTTAGGTTAGGATTATATTTATGAGAATTAGGGTTAGACTTATACTTACAATTATAGCTTATGGTTAGGATTAGGTTTAGGTTTATGCTTAAGATTAGGGTTAGGGTTACAATTATACTTTATGCTTTACATATTAGGGTTACATTTACTTTTACGATTGGGGTTTTGGTTAGGTTTAGGTTGTGTTAAGTTTAGGGTTAGGGTTAGGGTTAGGATTAGGGTTAGGGTTTACTATTATTGTTAACGTTAGGTTTACACAATGAGTTAGGTATAGGGGTAGGCTATCCCTAACCCTAACCCTAACCTTAAACATAACTCTAACCTTAACCCCAACCATAACCCAAATCCAAAAACAATCGTAATCCTAACCATAAAAACTAAGCTTAAATCTAACCTAGCTCTAAACCATAAACCATAATATCATAGCCCTAACCTAAACCTAACTGTGATCCTAACTCATAGTCTAACCCTAACATTAACACTAACACTAATAGTAAACCACAACCCTAAACCTAAACCTAATTGTAACGCTGACCATAAAATAAAACATATTCCTAATCCCTAAACCATAAATCTTAAGCATAAACCCTAACCCTGACCTTAAATCACACCCTAACTATAACACCTTAATCTTTACCATAAACCATAACCATAACCCTAACCTAACATTAACCACAATATCATAAATTTAACCTAATTCTAACCCTAACCCTTACCCTAAACCTATCCCTAACTCTAACCCTAACCCTAACAATCAAATTACTAAACCATAATCCTAACCACAAACCTATCCCTAACCCTAACCATAAACCATAACCCTAACCTTAACCAATAAAATAATATTATTGATAATACTAACATAATATATATATCAATTAAAAGTAATATTATTGGCAGTTGCGGTGTCGTTGTAAACTAGCTTATATATCTTAATATTAATCTATATAATATATGCCGAGAGATATCATTTTTGAGGCATTTTTTTTTTTTCAAAATATCATTATATTAAAAATATACGCTTCTAAAATGATTTCTCTCTCGACGTATATTATATAGATTAATATTAAGATATATAAGCTAGTATAACATCAAAATTATTATATAATAACATCTAAATACATAATATTGTATTTAATTATTAAAATCTAAAATTAAAAATATGATATGATATATATAATTATAAAAATTTAAAATTTAAATATAATAGTTATAAGTATTTTAACGTACAATATACTCATGTTTGAAATTAACATTCTACAATAGCAACAACAACAACAAAAATATCTTATGCAAGCTTAATCTATGACTTAGTCAAATGATTTATTTTCTCTACAATTTTGTAAAAAATTGCTAAATAAAAATATCTTATGCAAGCTATTCAGTCAAATGGTTAATTTTCTCTACCATTTTGTAAAAAGCTGCTAATCCATAACCCAGTTAAATGTTTTATTTTCTTTGTATTTTTGTAAAGCATTTGATTGACTGACAAATATTCTATGGAGAAAATTTTAGGTGATGGTTATTTAGTTAGAGTTTATTTTTAAATGTAGAAATATATTTTATCTTAAAAAATTATCATAAATTAGATATATATTTTATTATAATCTTATATATTTTTTGACAATCTAATTTTTTTTTATATCATACCATCTTCTAAAAAATGTATTTATATTTTCTAATAAAAAATGTTAAATGCAACAATATAACCATCAAATTTAAGCCTAAAGACATGTGTAAAGATATATATAGCACTTAGGATCTAAATTTTATAACTAATCATGATGTCAAACAATTATGTCTTCAAATTGCTGTTGTTAAAATCTATTTTATTTTTAAAAATTATCATAAAGCAAAAAGCAAAGTACTTCCCATAAATTGGAAGTTGACTAATACTGCGTGTTATAATCTACTCAAATTATGTCTTTTAATTTTGTGACCAAAAATAATGTTACTTACCTCATGTCCCCGTGTCACTGCTTAAATCCACGTGGCTCCACAAATTTCTTTCCCCCTTTTTAAGATTTGTTTTTTTTTCTCTTTTTCTAATTATTTTTTGTACAAATTATTATTAATGTTCTTAATACAAATTTACGCTGACTGCTTAAAAATAAGCAAAAATAATAATCATTTCATGGGGTCATCAGTTCCACAAATAACTTCTAAATAAATTGAACAATGACTTATTAACTAAAATAAGCTAAGCAGCAACATAGAAACATAAGATTACAATCTCTGAAATTTTACAATTTTCATGTCATATAATTGCTTTCACCACCCAGCCTACTGTTTGTTGCCGCCAGGGCATGAAGAAAGGAATCGAATTGGGAGTGCGATCCTCCCGGTGAACTAACAGTACCCCAAACCGATACGGGTAAACAAGTAGAGTATACTAGCGCATCCATCATATTATACGGTTCATCGGGAGAGCGAAGGGTAGATGGCTCAATCGGATAGAGAACTGGTCCTGTCACAGCAGAAGTCGCGGGTTCAAACCCTGTTTCCGCTGACTATAAAGCTGGGTACCCTCCTCATATAGTTGGATACCATCGCACTCCTACTGAACCATGATTTAACCTCTACCTATATGCAAGTGTGTTACATGCGATTATCTTCTCGCCATAGAATAGAAATGTTCGAATTGAAGGGAATCAATCACGGAGTGACGATAAAAGGGGAGGAATTCGAGCCTATCCGACAGAACGTTACAGACCGAACTACAGTCATACGACCATCAAATTGAGTTTCATTCGCTTCATAAAATATGCTAGTGGCGAAAGGATTTCTAAAGAAATTTTAAAATCATACGAACATCGAAGTGAGCTTCTTTCGCTTCATTAAAGATGCTACCTAGTGGCGAAAAGGTTTTCTAATGAAACTTTTAAAATACTGAAAGCAAGTGAAACATGACGATGACTTTCAGATGAAGTAAATGTGAAAGAATGTTAAAAATTAAAAAGGAAAATAAAGCGAGTAAAAACATGAAAGAGACTCTAAAGTAAAGTATGAAAGCAACCTACGTCAGTGCCTGGAAACAGAGAGAGATCACTGTACTGCGGAATTTAATGTGCAAATAAACTAAAATGAATGAATGAGAAGAAGAAGAGAAAAAAACCTCAAGCAGAAGCAGCTTCACGCTCGCTTTCCCCTTCACATATCGGAGATTAATGTAGCGAATGTCGGCGTAGGAAAGCTGCAATTTGTACTCAAAGCCGCCCTCATTGACGTACGCACTCAGCCTTCTCACATCAAAACCAAACTCTGCAGTCACCTCATTAGCACCTGAAGACCATAATAAATGAAATGCAGTGTGGGAAAATTGGCAGCCCGCGAGAAGCTTTGCTCCTTTCAACTGAAGAGGCCTAGAGGCCGCCTTAAATATAATGTCTCTCTTGGCAGATTTCACTGCTAAAGGTTGTGACCTAAACATAATATAAGGCCGATCGCAGAGCTGAGCTGCTATGGCATGGCTCTGAAATTGCACGGTGGCGCACATTCCGGACCTTCTGTTTCTTCTCAGCTTGCAAACCTCCACACTTCCCTCTCCTGCTAAATTTTCCAAAATCTTCACCAGTTCTTCTGTGCCTCCGAAAGAGGGTAAATTTTGTATTTGCACAGTCCGAGACATGGCTTCTCCAATTAAAATTAATTGTGAAGACTTACAGCAAAGCTTCGATCCTCGGCAAATTTGATGTCTTCAGAGACAGTTAAGCAATCATCTGGCTAACATGCACTGTTCAGGAAATTCCTCAGCAAAGCTTCGATCCTCAGCAAATTTGATGTCTTCAGAGACAGTTAAGTAGTCATCTGGCTAACATGCACTGTTCAGGAAATTCCTCTGCAAACTCATTCTTCTTTCCTCTCTGTTACTTGATTCTGCCTGCAATAAAATATATATTGAGCTTGCACGACCCGTATGTCGACGAACCATATGTTTTCACAATAGTCAGGAGTATACGTACGGTTTTACCTTTCATTAGATAACGTGTACAAATATATTTAACGTGATGCTTTCTTTTGTCATTTATACAGTATTATTTAAGGTGGGCCCAAGTTATCTCTCGAGCTTGTACATACTACTTACCTGACTATGTAAAGCGAAAGAATTTGGGGCTGGGCTTTGAGGTTAAGTTAGCTTTTTACTTTTCTTGAGTATGAAGTTTGCTGAATTGTACTTTATATCTGTTATTTATTTGGCCTATAGTAATTAAAACTTTATGTGAAAATATATATTTTATGTTCAATTTTTTTGACTTTTTAAATATAAAGTTTTATATATTTAATTTATTCATTCATAATATAAATAAAATAGGATTATATTTTATTTGTAGATTTTTTTATATGTATGTATATACAACAATCATTATGCTAACAAAAATGATTTAGAAAACTCTTTCTCACTAGTACCTTCTTTATTGTAGGGTTTCCCCTCTCACTAAATAACCATTAGAGGTTTTTTTCTTAACCTTAAAAATTTGGAATAATTATGGTGAAAAGAAACGTAAAGATATGTCTCATTTTTTTTGTCTAAGTGAGCATCTCAAATCAATATTTTAATATTAACTTGAAAAATGGACCATAAAAAGATATTTTAATGTTGGAAAAATAGACCTTGAACATCTTTACCTTCAATCAAAGACTAGTGACTTGTAAAATCATTAAGACCTTCAAATTAAGGTTGTTTTAAATAATTAAAACGTATATTTGAAGGTGTTGAGTGATTCTACAGTAGTGCATCTTAATTTTTGGTCAAAGTAGAACATTGAAATTAGCATTTTTAACCAAATTTTCACTCTCTAATACCTATAGCAACTAAATCATTTAGAATTTAAAAATGATGTGAACTAATGATTTTTGAGATTTCATGTGTAGATTATAATTTATTTATTTCTAATTTTAAGAAGCAATTTGTGAGTTTTTTCACATAACTTTTAATAACTTGTTTTATAGTTAGATGTATTTTTAAAAAGTGATTTTGCTTCCATTAAATATAGCTTCTTTTATATAAAAGATAAAATTATTAACTTTTAAACATAGATTTGTAACACTAATATTTAGTGTGCAAAATTATTATCTTAATTTTTATTGCATATTTTTTTAATAAATTTTTGAAGTGAAATTAACTAAAATTTAAACATAGGTTACTTTCATAGATCATTTTTTTTTTGTATATAGTTTAATTTACTTCTTTTTTTGTTGAAATAAGAACATCAATACCTAGTGCATAGATATTTTCAAAAAAAAATATTTTATTGTTTTTCCATATCTGTGAAACAAAGACCTTAATAAATATGTCACGCTAGAAGGCAGATTCAAGTGTTTTTACTTTTACCATTTACCCCTTCTTAATCACTGTAAGAATAAAAGTCTCGTCAATTTTTCTTTCCATCTATTATCCTCGTTGGAGTCCACTATGAAGGAAGCCATTGATTCAGTTATTAAAAACCCTGATAAACCCCCCATCCCACTTCACCAAGGTCTCATTTTTTGCCTCTATCATTTCCACCTGGCCCGTTGCCCACCAAAATCCATAAGGGCTTGTCTCATTGAGGATTCCCCGCATGTTAGTTCCCCTTAAAAGAACAATGTCAATTTCCCCATAGGGAGGGAAATCTATGACGCCTCCCCACAAAGGAAAGAAGAAGATTGCTACTCCACAAAATGTCACCCATGTTTCCTCCCAATATGAGGCTAAACCTACCCCTCCCCAATCTAAATCCCCAAAAGCACCCGCTTTTCTACCTAGAAGATGGTTGTGGTGAGCCTTTGTGATATAAAAAATAGCCTGATAAAGAACCCTTCTTCAAGTAAGTGGGGCCATACAAGGACCACCAAAAATCCCACATAAAAAGAAAATGAAAGCCTCTATCTATTTTTTTCTAGAGGAAGCTAATATAGAATAGGAGGACGAGGAGGATAAAGATAAATTTGATAACAAGGAAGAGACTTTTAAAAGTTTTGTTGAAACTATGAAGGAGATGGAGGGCTCCATGTTGAATATTCATTGGTCTAACAAGCTTGCTAGTCACACAACCCCCAATTTCAGTATTGATGAAATTTACACCAATTATATAGTTAGGGAGGAGAAAGATGGTGGAAAAAAAGCAAGGATGATGATGAGGATGAGGTGGATGAAGATAATGAGAATTCGAGCCTTTTCCCTGAATTTAATACTCTTCTCTCAAACTTGAAGTGTAACATGATAGATTTTCTGCAAGCTGGAATAACAAAGTTAAATCCTAATCTAAACAATAATCTAAAATCTAACAACAAAGAATGAGGAAATAAACTAAACTAATAAAACCAAAATGATCTCACCGAATATGCATTCATCCCTTTGAATTATCTTGATTGCTCTTCTCCATTTTTCCTTTTCAGTATTCTTGCCCTCAAATTTATGTGTTTGAATGCAAGTATAACTTTGTCGAGTGTCTAAGCAAAATATCGAAGAATAATCTCTCTTCTCAAAAATGAATGATTTCAAGAGAGGAATAATGATTATGACAGGCCATTTTATAGATTTTGTGTTTTCGAACGATTGGCTCATATTGAAAGAGAGATCGACGGATGAGATTGATGAATGCCATGCGATGTGAGTTCTTTCTCAGATAGAACTTGAGTTAAAACATGAGTCAGGAAAGACTAAAAATAGAACAAGATCTTAATTTTCAGTTAAGAATCTTCGAAAATAGAAGAAATAGACTCTAAATGTCAAAGACAAAGTCAGAACTCGAAGATGAGGAATTCGAATGCATAATTAAATTAAAGATATTTAATTAATAAATGAATACATGCATATGAGTTAGAACTAGTTAATTGACTAGTTGTGATAGAGAGTCTTCCTGCAAAGATGATTAGTAGTTGAATTCAAAGATAACTCGAGAACTAAAAATAGATCTCAAGTCAGAAGGTAAGTGGACGATTAGATAACTGATTGACAGAGGAATGTGAATTAAATGTTAATTTAATTCAACATTCAAAAATAGAAGATTTAATTAAATAAATAAAGATAATTTATTTAATTTGACTTTCGAAAAGGGAGGAATTGAATAATTAAATAATAAATATTTAATTATAGTTGAAAAGGGGGTTAAATGAATAATTAAATAAAGATATTTAATCATAGTTGGAAAAATTATGATAAAGGGGGAATTAATGAATTAGTGAATTAATTAAAAAGGGGTATTTAATTAATAGAGGAAATATGTGTTAGAAAGGTTAATTAAATAATAAACATTATTTAATCATGACCATGGACTATAGAAAATTATGTCGAATGTGTACTCGTAGGCCTAGACCAATTTTCGGTATCTACATGAAGAATTTTGACACCACCCCCAATGTGCAACCTACTCAAGATAATTACTCCAAGTGCATTCACACTTTTTCTAAAGTCACTACCCTTAATACTAAATTTGAAGACCTTAAAGGGAAGATGAGATTCATCTCTCACTTGAGTTTGAAAATGATCCATCACTCAATAGCCACTCTATGTGCCTTGCTGGATGAAGATCCTAATTGTCATGCAAATAAGATGGGAGTTAGCACTAATGTTGACCATAGGTACAACTTTTAAAATTCCTTAAGGAGAATTGGGTCAGATATTTAGTTAGGATGGTGCTCTCTTTTTTCTATTTTGTTTTTGTTTAAGTTTGAACTCTACTATTATTATGTTGTTAATGTGTTGTTTATGGCCTATGGGCCTTTTTTAATTTGCATTGGGGGGCCTTTGTGTTAAGGGTTCAGCTCCCTATTTTGCTTCTTATATAATAAAAAATAAAGACCTTAATGATTTTTGAAAATTTTATTTCATTAAAAATAAAATATAAATATAATAATCAAATTAAATATATTCACAATCATACTTGTTAAAAAAGCTTATTTCAATTGCTATAATTTTGCAAATTAGCTTGTCTAATTGATTCCATTCGAAGGTCCAACATAAGTTTAAAAATAAAAATTTCGAGAAAATTTTTAGACAACCAAGGTGAAAGGTCATCCAAAAGCCTTCATTCAAAGGTACCTTTGTTTAAAGGTCCTTAGATGGCCACGAAAAAATATTAAAATAATCCTCTTCAATGAGCTTCAAATAGAGGTACTTAAGAAAAATGACCTTTGAACAAAGACCCCAAGGTTGACATTAAATTTAAAATCAAGAAATTAAAATAATGAATTATTTCAAATTTCATAGGTGAATTTTTTGAGAAAAAATTGCAAATATAATTTTTGGCTTTTTGGAAGGAGAAAATATTTGACAAAGGAATATTGGGGATGAAAGGAAATATGCATCCACCCAAGATAATAATACACATAACTCAAATGGAGAAATCTATGCAAACAAGTATTCAGAATCCATTTGCAAAAGAATAGACAACATACCATCAAAGATGACACAAGATATATCCTAGGAAAACCCTCAAGGGGAAAACCCCAACCTCCAAAAGCATCCATCACTCATGTGTTATTCAAAAATAAAGATTACAATACATTTTCAAAGGTCTCCATGTATACCCTTGAAACATCAAACCCTCTACAAGCACTTCATGTGAACAAGCATGTAACCACACATCGCATGCCATGCTTCAAACCTTAAAAAGGATAACAAGAGATGCTCTCAAACCCTTAGCCAAAATAGCCAACCCTAGACAAATACCCATCTGCTTACTTTTATAAACATAATTTCACACAAAACCACCAAGTGATATTATATAAAACCATGTGACTAATACCATGAGATTACATACCCATTAACCCCCACATTTACTTTTTGGTACTAAGTTTTCTCAATACTAAATATTTCCCCAATGTGCAACCCCACATTCAATATTTATCACAATGTTGTATACAACGCATAAAGTGACCCCAAGAATGCTAACCCATGTAATACATGCATCCCTAGATCTCCTAGTTGCACCACATATAATTAGATATTATATTATAACATTATGCAAGGTGGACAACACATATTTTCCTAAAATTATCCCACCTGTATACATTGCATAAGGGGTAAACAAGTAAACTCAAACATAAACAAGAGAACAATCCCTATTGTATGCTCTTGAAAAATAAACACAATGTAGATTTATGTTTCTATATAAGTGTCTTCACAATTGACTAGTATTATTTAGGAGATGGGATGTCATGTCCACCTCTAGAGTTACACTTCATAACTTGTTGAAATATTAATTAGTTGATCTATTAAAGGGTTGTAAAAATACTGAGAGTGTATTTTTTTCTCTTTTCAAAATGTTAGATGGGTTTGTCTTGCTTGATTGTGGATTCTTCAATTATTATTCATTCACAAACATACATATTTGTGGTCTATATTACATGATTATTGAGCCTAGGTTATTGTTATCAAATGTAGGCCTAGTTTTAGCTTGATCTTGCACTTGTGTGGAATTTTGAAGGTAGATTGATGAATCAATTACCAATAGAGGATAAAGGAACTGGTGTGTAGTAGTCTTCTTATACACCCCATCATTCAAAAATCATATAAGAAATACCCTTCCTTAAATTTGTAGCATGTGGTTTACCCCTAGCTTACGTGCTTAATTTAGTTTCACAAACTTTTTAAAATTTGAGAGATCTCTCTCAAGCCATATTCAAAAGATTAAGAATATATGATTCCTATATATCTCTATAACCCATTGGTTTAACAATATTTATTGAAAAACCAGTGATTAAAAAACATATAGGGGGTAGAGTGATAAGCCTACAAGATGCATGTATGTATGATATGTTAATGGGATTCATCAAGAGTGATCAAAAAATTGTATTTTATCCATTGTTGCATATGCATTCTTAGTTTATATTTATCTATTATGAGGTCTAGTAGGTCAATTCAGGGTTACTATCAAGTCACTATAGCCAAGGCCTTTTATTTTCCTTATTTATCTTGTAGTGTCTTGTATGAGACCTCAAAGGATTGGTCTCCTAGTTTTTGTAGATCTTAAAGAAGAGGATATGCCCTCTCTTATCACTTGGAATCTAATTCTCTAATCTTTGTTGATGAATCATGCTTCCTTTCCATTGTTGTCTTGTTCCTCTATGAATGGTAGTGATTGTCTCTTCTAGATGATTTGAGTTGTATATTTTCAAGTTAATATTTTACCCCCGTAATCTTATGAGGTTGTGTTTAAATTTTGTGCAATCAATATTGAAAGTAAAAATAAGATATTTGCATGCTCGAGAAAGAGTGAAGATAGTGGTTCTAGTTCAAGTGATGGTGAAGAAATAATTGTTCTTCAACAGGTATTGATAGGGTGGTAAAAATATAAAGTAAATTAGAGAAGGAAGAGACTTTCGATGCATAAGATGCAAAATATATGATCATAACAAGGCCCATTTCTTCAAATGAAATTTTATGAAATTTTTTGAGTTATAAGTCACACAATCAATGATTACTCATATAATTTAGATAACCATAGTGCTTCAATAATTTTCACTCAAGAAGAACCATCAACACCACCCATCACCTGAGTAAATCAATATAAAAATAAGGTTGCATCCCTTAGCACATTTACAAGTGCACCACCTAACAAATATGAAAACCAAAGATAGAATAGATTTTAGAATATGGGTGGAATAAGTTAGATCCACCATGATGGCCAAAATTGACCAAATTTTATAATTCTAACAGTGCAATAAATGGGGTCATTTTACAAGATACTTCCTTAATAGGAAAAATATGGTGACTTCTATTTTGATGGTTTGGACTTGATAACCATGGTAATGGTAATTATCCAAAATAATCAAATGACAATATGATTGATGTAATTGTTGTAAATGAGATAATATAAATTAGAAGATCCAAAATAAAAAGAGTTAAATACATAGACCTGCCCACAAAGAAGAAAAATTTAATTGAAGCAAGAGCATAAGTTGGGAGAGAAATGATTGAATAAAGGTGGAAATCACATGGGGGTATGTAAAAATGAGCAAGCTCAATATTGATATGGTTTTGAAATGTAATTCTTACAATCTATTGTACCTATAAATGTAATATATCTATTGAATAGTATTCTAGAACTAATAGTCTCACAAGGCACAACAATGAGTGAGGGAGAGAACATGAATACAAATAGGGAATTGATAATAGAGATTATTATATCATTTGAACAAGTGATTGACTCCATGCTCTTAACAATGAACCTAGTATAATGGCCTCAATTCATGCATATAGATATTCTAGGGAGTAAACTTTATAATACCATTATTGATGGTGGATCTAGCATGTTCCCAAGATACTTGGAGGAATTTTGGTTAGCCCATTATCTAGCCACCACCCTTATAATTGATAGGATTGTATTAATATGATATAATAAACTAGGATTCTTTGTGGCACAAAAGGTAATTATTGGCACAACCATTTATTTTATTTATTTTATTCATCTCTTAAAGATGGACTATGACACATTATTGAGTTGGAGCTAGAAAATAGAGTTGGTATATCTTAGTTTTTCAATCTCTATTGATGGGATGAATATGGATCCTAATAAATTCAAAGCTATTATTGAATGGCCATCAATAAGTATTTTTATAATTAGATTATTTTGTGGATTAGTTAATTTCTATCAAAAATTAGAAATTTTAGTCAAATATGTGCACTGATTATTGAAACAATGAGGTGATAAGAAGGAATAGGTGGATTGCTATAGCTAATAAATTTTTGAATTGCTAAAAAATTAACCGAACAACTCATGTTAACTTTGCAAAAGGTTGATAAGTTATTTCAAGTTGATTGGGACACAAGTGGGATTACAATTGGAGTTGTTTTGATTCGAAGAAAGGGACCTACTTCTTATTTTAATGAGAAGTTGAATGACAAAAAAATAAAATATATTATTTATGATTAGGGGTACTATGAAATTGTCCAATAATTAAAGGAATAGAGACATTATTTCTTTTCAAAGGAATTTATTTTCTTTTAAGCATCAAACATTTCAAGACTTGAGTAGTTAAGGTAAATTGAATCAAAAAATATGTCAAATGGGTTATTTTTTTGCAAAATTATTCATTTATGAAGTAAATCAAATAAAGTAGTTGATGTATTGAGTAGAAGGCACAATCTAATAATGGAAATGAGAAAACAAGTCCTTTAGTTTAATTAATTGAGGTATTTATAAAATATTAAAATTAATTTTTGATAAGGCATGGAAAAAATATAAGATATATGTAAGTGAAGATTTTTTGTTCAAAGGAAATAAATTAGTATTCCTAAGAGTTCAATGAGAGAATTTGGATCAAAGAAAAACATAGTAGTGGATAAGCATACCATTTTAGGGTAGATAAGACAATGGAATTAGTAAGTGAACATTTTTTTTGCTATAAATATACAAGGATGTGAAAGCGTATGTGCAAAATTGTAAGAAAAATCAAGTTGCTATAAGAAGCAATCAAAATGTTAGATTGTATACATGATAATAAATTCTAGAGAAACCTTGAGAGAATAGTCCAGATTTTATGTTGGGATTACCAAAAGTATAGAGAGGTCATGATTTTATTTTTGTAGTTGTCAATAGATTTTCTAAGATCACACATTACATTGCTTGTAGGAAAACTAATGAAGTGGCACATGTAATTGATTTATCTTTTAGAGAAATTTTCAGATTGTATATTACATAAGAGTATTGTATCAAATAAGGATGTGAAATTTGGTCATTTTTTTATGACATTGTAATGGAGCGAATTCGCACCCCTAGGCAAATTCCCCATTTCATCACCCCTAGCTTAGAAAATGTAAACCCGGTGATGCAACTTCACCGCCTCTACCTTGCTCATTCCACCTAGCCACATCTTTCACATCAGTAATCTTTGTTAGGGACGCACGCATCGTGTGGACGTCTGTGTGTCTCGTTGTCATCATGACAGGATTCCTGCCTCTGTAATCAGTAGAGGTGTTACACTTCTCCATTGTTCGTGAAGCATAATGTCTCCTACGTCCTTGACCGATGAAAAATGGGTATTTTTCCACCCTTTTTCTAGTTCAAATCCATCAACTCACATTCATTCACCCTCTCTTGGATTTTGATTCATTATCTTCACTCTCTTAGCTTCACTTTATTCTTCTTGACACTCTCTTGTGTTCTAAGCTCATTCCACAACTTCTACACTACCTCTTCTTGGCTACAAGTTGTTGGTTTTAACTCCTACACCACGTTCTCGTTGCAACAAAGCTACCCTTAGAAGACTTTCAAGCTTCTTCCTTCCACTACTTTCCTTGAGTGCTCCTAGTTGCGAAGGTGATTTTTCTCATTGTTGTTTTCTCTTTGCATCATTTTGTTCACTGAATAGAATATTGTTGTCTTTGCTCTATTTCCTTTATATTTCTCTATCTCTTTCTACACTTTGTGGCTATCTAGTTGTTCATTGAGGTGGGAACACCAAAGTGAGGGACTGACTGAGGTAGTCCTCTAAAATAGCCCCAACATTTTTTCATCTTTGTGTGTGTAGGTGGTTCTTTTCAAGTGGATCTATTCAAAGATTCAACTCGTGGGTGAAAAGGCATGTTTTCTCACCTTTCTTGTCATTTCTAGAATAGCTTAGTTATAGCACTCTTTTTGCTATGCTTATCATTTTTGTACTTTCGGCATTATGTCCAAACATAAAGCATTTAGAAATTAGACATTAAGTAGATTTCCTTATGTTTTTGGTTGCTTTCTGGACCTTTTTTTGTAAGGATGATGGCGTGTCACATTGGAATCAGAGATCCGCTTTGTTGTCCTCAGACAGTGAGTTGTCTAGGCAGCAAGCCAAACCTTGGAAATTGGCTCTTCTAACCCTGTGAGCATTTAGTTTTAGCATAAGGAAAGTGGAAAGCCACCTGCCCTTCCTTTTCAACCTAAGAACCTTGTCCTTTTCGATCCCCTTAGCAAATCTGACGTAGTTTAGGTCAGCCTATTCCTTAGGACTCTTTCATGACCTAGAGTCTCGGGGGTGACGGGTCCCCCTTCTCTATAGACATTATAGAAGAAGATGAATACAAATTTAAAGCTTGATTCAATATATCATTCACAAACAAATGGACAAACAAAATTAGTGAATAGGATTTTGGAAAACTTGTTAACATGTTTACCAAGAAAAAAGTTAAGAAATTAAGATTTAATCTAACCACAAGTTGAGTTTTCTTATAACAATTTAGTAAATAGAAGTATAGGAAAATACCATATGAAATCATATGTGAACAAAATCCAAAAATGTTTTAGAACTAAAAGATTCTCCCAAAAACCACATGAAAAGTGCTATAGTTGAAGTGTTGGAAATTATTGTTATTGATGTCAAAGGTGTTTGAAGTCCAAGATTGAAGGTGCAAGAAAATAAAATAAGATATATCGTTGCTAAGGGTTGACTCTTAGACTCTAGGCGCCCTCACTAAAATAAATAAAAATTGCAAATTAATTTTTATAAAGAGGGTTAACCCTCGTAAGTGATGTGCCCCATTTATGGGAGTTTCTTTTTTTTGTACTAGTAATAGATTGATAATCATATACTTTCAAACTTGGAAAATACCAGTTCATCATGCTACAAAAAAGTAAAAACTAGGATATTGCAAACGATCAATTTTAATAATTTTTACATCATGGATCTATATAATGTTTTGTGCACCATGATCATGCTATATACTATATCTTATATACAAAATTTCATAATTTTTTGCATCGTAGTTGATTTTATTGGTCGAAATCATTATTGCTAGCCTTGTCTTCCTCCCTATTGACCCCTCCATTACTCTGTCTAGTCACATCTCTCTCTGGTCCAATTATAAAAAATACATCACTCTCTTGTTGAGCATGGTGATAGGGGACCATCTGCCTCACTTGCCTTCCACATTTTGTGCTACTATTGAAGGCTCTTTGGAACTCATTGAATTCCCTTAGGAATATTTTTTTCTCTATTGTTGAGACGAAGGCATGGCCACACCTTAAATCTTCTCTGTTGATTCTAACTGACCCCTCCCTACAAAGATTCACAAACTTGGACAAGGAGACCTTAATCTGGAATGATACCTACAAAGCAACAGTGAGAAAAGTGAGTCTCTTTGATGACTCAATAAGAACCCTCCTGGAACCCTTAAATTTATCATCATTTCTTGCTTTCCAAATGAGCCACATGATTTCGGTAGACAAACAATTCCAAAAGATATTGCATTCCTTACTCATTTTGATTTCACACATTAGAACACTTTTCCAATTAATTATATCTTTATTATCCCATATATTCAAGTTATAACATAATAGTTTCCAAATTTCTCTAGCATAGAAACAGTCAAACAAAATATGCAAAACAGACTCTAGAGTACGAAAAATGCTACAAATATCAATATCATTCATATTAGATTTAATAGGAATTATTTGGAGGAGAATAAGTCATTTAAATCAAGCCTTTTTAGGCTCAATAGTGCTGCACCAAACCTCGACAAGTACTTTTTCCAATTATTATTAGTAAAAGAGATACCCCAACATTGGTTTAAGTGTTTAAAGATAGCATTATTACAGACCAGGTCCTTATAGATTGTCTTAGCCTTGAGGTCAACAAGAGCCCCCCATCCTTCCACACAAGTTCATTGGCCAGATCCATCTCTTTTTCAGTATTTGAAGGGAATTTGGCCTCTTTCTAGGCCTCTAACAAGGTGGAGTGGGTCCTTATGTTGGAAGGGTGGAGGTCAAATTCAGCCCTTAATGCATTCCAACTTTTAATATTCCCTCCCTCTAAAACATCACTAAAATCCTTAATGCCTTTTTGACTCCACTTTTTAGCAAAGCATCCCCGTAGGAGAGCTAGGGGTTTTCCATTATGTTGCAAGTTCCACCAAATAGAGTTGTAGCTTTAGCACATGGAATTGTTAATGGTTATGTTGCTTGATTTAAACTGAGCATTGTGTTTGGTAAGTTCTCAAGCCTTCCACAAGCTTTTGAAAACCAGGGACCTATCAAGGGTCATAGGATGTTTGCTAATGAGAATATCACTCAAGGGCAATAGCCTCCAAGTCTTAGCCTATTTTGGCATTGCCAACTGAATGTTATTTCTAACCAGCACCTTCCAAGGTTAGTCACCAACCAACACTTTCACAATCCATTTAGAGGCTAATACAATTCCTTGCAGCCTCAGACCCTTTAGGCCTAGCCCACCATGCATTTTATCTAAGCAGCACCATTCCTAATTCATCGAGTGCTTTTTCTTTTTCCCTTTACCATCTAACTAGAGAAAACCCCTTATTCTTTTTTGGGTTTCATTAATTTGGTAACTACATAAAAACCAAACAAATGCAAAATAGATACTATAAGAAGATAAGATATTTTGACACACCTACAAGCTTCCTACCAGCTAGAGATGTTGTCTTTCCATTTTTCTAACTTTTTTTCAATTTAAGTACTAATCTAGTATCACATTCCTTAAGATTAGGGTTGATAGCAAAAGGTATTCCTAGATACCTCACCTTCATGTTGGGGTCATCCCACTAAAATTTATAATCTTTTACCCAATCTAGTGGAGATTCCTCCCACCCAAGCACAATGGATTTAGAGTTGGACACCCTTGCCCTAGAAGCTTGATAGAGCAGATCAAGCTTATTCATCAGCGAGTACATATTGCCTTTGTCTAGTTCTATGAAAAGAGACATGTCATTAGAAAATTGCACATTGATCAACTCTTTGTTTTCTAGAATTTTAATGCCTTAAATTCTTGGTGAGAATGTGTGGTCTCTTAATAGGTAGTACAAGGCATCTGAGGCTATCCCAAAAAGAGTTAGTGCCAAGGGGCATCCTTTTCTAATGGACCTCTCCAACTTCACTTCTTCAAAGAGTGACCCATTCACATCTACTTGGGCAGAGGCATCCCTTAGGAGGGTATCCACAGTTTTGTAAAACATATCGAGGAAGCCAAAAGCTTTAAGGATTGATCTCAAAAACTGTCATTCCACCCTATCATAGGCCTTCTCAAATTCAAGAAGCAGCATTGCCACATTTTTCTTAGATACTTTATCACATTCCATAGCTTCCCAGCTTGTTAAGAGATTCTCCAAAATATACCTACCTTTGATGAACCCAGTTTGCGTGGTGTTGATGAACCTTGGAAGAATGTTGACCAGCCTCAAGGCTAGGACCTTGGACAAAATCTTATAGGATACATTCAATAGATTTATCGGCCTCCATTTTTTTACTAGTGTCTTGTCACCCCCTTTTGGAAGGAGTTTGATAATACCTTTGTTTATGGTACTCCCCAACGAACCAATATTCAGTGCTTCCTCATTAACCTGTAGTAGGTCATCACACACCCAATCTGAGAAGAATTTGTAGAATTCTACAAGAAATCCATCACAACTCAAGGACTTGTCATTATTCATGGAAGCAATGACCCTCTGAATCTCATCCCTAGTTAGATTCGCTAAAATTTTAGAAGAGTCTGCCTTTGAGATCTTCCTAGGTACGAGCCTTTTTATAAGGCTCCTTGCAATGTGACAACTTTCATTCTCACCCTCTGATGTGAAGATGATCCCCTTGAAGAAGGATTGGAATTGCTTCAATATTTCCTCCTGAGAGGTTAGCATCCTCTCCCCATCCCAAATTTGATCTATTTGTTCCTTGGCACTTTTTTCCTTTAAATATTTGAAGAAAAAATTGGACCCCTTGTCCCCAGAGCTTAGCTAGTTTAGTTTGGCCTTGATTTTAAGCCCATTAACTCTATGGGCCTGGATTTTTCTCAAACTATCCTTGACTTTAGCCAAATCCTCACCTAACTTAATATCACTTGGGCTTGTTGTAACTTGGATTCAGCCTCAAGAAGGCACTCTTGGAGTTCATTTTCTTCCTTCCTACAATCAATAGCCCTCTTCTTCCTAATTGTCTAAAAGATATTTCTCCAAGTTTCTACATTGGTATTCCATATTTCAATAGTGAAGGCATCCTTAAGCATCCACTTGTTGATTTTCCCGATGGAAGAGATAGCTTATTTGCAGTCAAAGTCCTTTAGAAGGAGGGTGTTGAGGATAAAGGCCAACTTCTTTGCTAACTATTTTGGCTTGCCTTGGCAAGTTGAAAGGTTGGTCTTTATGGGATGGTGGTCTGAGAGTGTGTAAGGGTACAAACACACACTTTAATGCCCTTTTCAATAGGAATAAAATTTAAAAAGTCCCTGTTTGCATAAATGTTTTCAAGTCTACAATAGATTTTGCTTCCTCCCTTTTGTGCATTGCAACAGGTGAACCATATCCCATTACAGCCTTTCTTTCCCTTTTCCATGGGATCGACCAATTTGAGTGTATGCTTCAATTTGTACTAAAATTGTTTTTCATTGCCTTTTCAAGACATGTTGATCCCTCCCCACTTGTCCTCCATTTGTTCAACCTTGTTTAAGTCCCCTCCCAGCACCCAGGGAACCTCTGAGAAATTGGCTAGCCATTGCCACAGGGTGATCCTATCCCTATAGTCATTCGGGGCAAATACCGAGCAAACCCCAAACTCAGGTTCATCCCTTTTCAGGGTAACCCACACCACTCAGCTGCAGGGGGGCCAACCACTATCAGTAACCCACTCAAATTATTGGTTGGAGATTAGAATAGCAAGGCCCTCCTACCCCTCTCATGTCCAGTGGAGAAGAAGGAGGTACTATTCTAAATAAACTTTAGGTTGGTTTCTAGGATGAAGCCAATAGCTTTTGTTTCTTATAGCATGACAAAGTATTTTTTTTTTTTTAAGTTTTAAAAACTTTTGTTAATGTATTTTTGTCAGGTGACTCAAGGCCCCTAACATTCTAGGAGATACAATTAAGATTCATCATCACCTGTCATAGGGTTATCACTTTATTCATGTCAGAATTGCTCAAGACACTTGGGAAATTTCTCTTCCACCCCTAGTTTCTTAGCCATAGGTGACTGGATTACCACACTGGTTTTTTCCCTTTTGTTCTTGGCACTCACTACTCCTTTACCAGCTGTTACAGAACCCCTATTTTTCTTTGGCCTTCCAAGGCCAGCCCTCGCCTTTGAGGTTTTCTCTACTTTCCCTAAAGTGGAATTCTCATCTTTACCACACTAAATAACTTCCCTCTGGTCAAGGTTGCTAATTCCATTTTCCTTGGTTAACTGTTCTCAATTGGCAAGCGAGATTGGCCCTCAATTTCCTCTCTCTCCAACTCAAGGAGAGGACTAACATTCAGAGCACTAGTGGCAACATCATTACTTGTAGCTAAGGACTTATTTAAGCTACCTTATGAGTCTAGGAAAGGGATGGGGTTCCAGGTTTTCTCAAGGGAACTGAGGGATCCATCCATCAAAGAAGCGGCACCCTCACATAAAGGGGGGAGTTGAACAAACTCCTCCTTCCAAAGGAATATCAACCTAATTTTTGAGCTTCTTTGGTGAGGGATGGATAATGCTTCTTACATTACCCACACAAACCTTCGAACTAGAAGCTTCAGGAGTCATAATGGCTTTCATTTGGGTGCTTCCAAAGTCATCCATCGACGTCGGTGGGGGGTTCCTGGGGTCCTTTCTCACAAAAGTACCCACATCCACTTCTAAGCTTTAGGGTATCTTTTCAAAGGAAAAATTGTTGGAGCTCTTCTTAAGTCAAAAAACTAAGGTTTTTAGGCATGTTTCTACCTTACCAAAAGATTCTTGAATGTGTTGCTTGGTTTTTTTTATGGCAAGTTGTTGGGCATTCAATTGCTCAAGTAGAAAGACATCCCTATTAACTTTTTTAGGTTGACAACAGTCAGGGGGGAGGGCGAGTGGCTCCCATTTCTATAGTAGCCAATAGATCCTCAACCTCACAGTTAGGTTCTGCTTGATCAAGGACACTGAAGGGGTTTCTATGAACAGATTCAACAAGTTTTATCAGAGGGAGGATTTTCATTGGTGTTGTCTTCGTTGGGGGCCACCGTCCCCCCATCCACCACTACCACCAAGCCAAAGACCCTATTGTACTCAAGTTGCCACTCTTCACCATTGCCAGTCTACTAGAGGTCATGGTCTTCAACCACTTCCTCCATTACCTGTGACTTAGAAGCGGCTACATTTCTACTACCATTAGGATTTCCTTTTTTCTAGCGGGTGTGTCGCCCTAGATGCTTTCCTTTTTTGAATACTAGGATAGTTCTTTTTTATATGCCCTTCCCTTCTACACAAAAAATAGGTATTAATTTCACCCAAAATTTCTAGTGGACAGGATGTAACACCATTGTCTTCCACAATTTTAAGACACTTAGGAAACTCGACACCAAGGTTTAAAGACACAAGGGCTCGAGCATCTAAGTTTGGAAGAGCAACCTTGGTCTCATCACCCTCACAACTTTACCAACCGGCTCCAAGACTTGCGGGAGAATCCTCGAGAACTTCGGAGGCAAGTTTTTAACAATTACCCACCTATGGCATGATAGGGCAATGACCTCTTCTGCAATGGCCGATGAGGACCATGCAAGGGTTCGAAAGGCACAACCCCCAATATTCCAATAGGGCTTAGCCAAGGTTTTTTTCTTGCATGGCATGGGTTTTCAAAAAGATAACGAACAAACCTTTATGAAGCATTCTGCAGTATGTCATTTGAACCTCAAATTTATTAAGCCAAACATTTATGAACCAAGAATCAATAAACTTTCTTGCAAGCAATTTGTTAACATCTACAACCACTAGGAAGATAGTGGTGTCTTTTAATCTATTCCTTTCATTACAAATTGTTTCTTTCATCTCTGAATTAGGAAGCAAATGAAAATATTTAGGGCATCTGGAGGGTAACTTACCTTCCCCTCTGTCATCTTCATTGGTAATCTCTTCCACCACAAAATTAGCACTGTCCAAAGCCACAAATCCTTGCTCAGCGACTACCTCTTTGAAATACTTAGTAGGATTGCTTCGGGTATCATTGATACCACACGAATTAATAGGGAGGTCAGGGAGTTTCGTACCCCCCTCCATAAATGGAGTTAAAGCAAAACACCACTACTAGGGCCGAAGTAATCTCGCACACATATGAAATGAATGAATGAAAGATTTTAATGACGTCCACGAGACTAAATAGTCTATGGGACCGAGACAAACAACTTAATTTGTCTTCAAGATATTTTCTGAGTCAAACCTCCTGCTATTGATTTTGACTAGAAGGTTGGTCATCTGATTGATCTTATCCTCCTCAAATAACTGTCGCATATTGTCCACCCCAAACTGTTTGTGAACTGATTGTGGATATCTTCATAATTTGTGCATTCCATGACAAAGTGCCATTACGTTTCCATCGCCCCCTTATTACAGAATATGCACGTTCTTTCTTCCCAAGCCTCTTTAGGTATCTTCCACCTACCAGTCTCGCATCTAAGATGGTGCGATCCCGTTCTCAATTGTGCAACTAACAACCTCGCCTTCCCTTTAATAGCTGCACCTAAATAGGTTTTTTCCCCATGATCCTTTGTTGGGTTAAACTCTTTGATGTAATATGCTTTTTTTCGCCAAATCTAATTTGACCACATGGCAGCCCTAAATTTTCCCTCACATAGTTTTTTATTTCACTATTGGTGCAAGGACATTCATGCAGTTTGATGTCCCACTTTTTCAACCACTTGTTGTTCTGCTTCATCCAAGTTTTCTTTCTTCGATCTAACGTCTCCTCCATAACCGTTTTGGGCCATCGATGATTATCCATGTTTTCGACCTTCTTTAGATAACCAATCAACCGAGTTGTCACTAATGCTTCTAAAGGAAAATCCCCCGCTTCAACTAAAAGAATCTCATAAGGGATTGTGGCTTTAACTTTGAGATTGCTTGTTATTAGGTGTTTATGGATTCTTTCTATTTGTCTCCAACTGCTCTTTGACGTATTGCTTCCCCACACTTCACACCCATAGAGTACAACCGGGGTGACAAGTAAACCAAAAAGGGTTTTTTGGTTTTCCAATCCCAAAGTTCAGCTTTTCTACATCTATTTTGAAGCAAGTAAGAGGATTTCCAACCTCCAAGTATCCTTTTCGTTCTGCAAGTTTCCCAGCTGAGCTTATTGTGAAAATCAATCCCAAGATATTTGTATTCTTTCATTATATCAAGCGGGCTGCCTTCAAAAAGAAAGGTATGTTGTATATCTTTTCTATTCAAAGAGAAAATCATGATTTTGGTCTTGGAGGTGTTCACTTGCATCCCAACTTCTTGACAAAAGTGTTCTAGAGCTTTCAAATGTTCCCTTAACCCATGAGCAGTTTTAGAGATTAAAATAAGATCATCAGCATATAGAAGTAATTTCACTACGTACTCAACCAATTGAATACCATCCCCACCTTCCATGTTTAACCAAGCTTCCAACTTATCAATGTATAACCCAAAAAGCGTGGGAGATAAAGGGCAGCCCTATCTTACTCCAATATCACTGCCAAAACATTCTGACATACCATCACTTGTTCTGATTTTAGCACTAACCTTCTCATATAACCTGTGAACCGCAACTCTATACACATTGGGAATGCATAGTTCTTCCATCCTATTCCATAGTTTGTCCCTAGGCATCTTGTCAAAATCTTTTTTAAAGTCAACAGAGCAGCAGAAAGCTTCCTCGCTCTGTGTATCCCAAATTTTCTCAATCAAGTGTCTAAGGGTGATGCAATGATCAATGGTAGAGTGCCTGGACCTAAAGCTTGCCTGCCCCTTTTCCCTTTTGCCCTGATTTTCTGCCCAATTGTTGATCATACACTCAATCATGCTCCCAAAGAGTTTGCCAAAGATAGGATTGACCATAATTGTGTGGTAGTTAGATGGGTTATTGATATCACCACTTTTAAATAGAGGGATGACTACACTGGTAGTCCACTCCATAGGAAAACCTTCCTGATTAACATTGTTGAAAATTATTTTTATGTGAGGAGCAAGAGTTTCAATCCCCCATTTTAAAAATTCAGCCTGTAGCCCATCTATGTATTGTGTTTTACCACTTGCTAAGTTTTGTATACCTTGTTTAATATCATCCACATTGAATAGCTCCATTGAGGTGTTAACAACTGGAGGGTAGTCTTTCTCATGGACCCACTCATAGAGAAGTCTAGCATACTCTAACCATTGGACACCTGTAATATTGTTTTCCAACTTCTTTTTCTTTTGTTGCAGTTCCCTCCAAAATTCTTTAGGATTATGTTTCCCAAGAGAGATTAGCTTCTTCCTTATTTCATTTACATACTCTGCTTTTTTGGACTGGACTAATTTTTCATATTTTTTCTTATTACTCTTTGTCCATTCCACTCCCCTTTAGCGATCTCTTGGCTGCCTTACATTCTTCATCATACCACGGATTTGCCGAAAAGGTGTTTGTTGTCCCTACCTTGGGATGGGACCTTTTGCATGTATTTAAAGCCTTGTGGATTATCGGGATCAACAAATTACTGTGAATGTGGACATCTACCTTATTTGCCACTTTAGACTCTCTGTTATTTTCCAAAACATGGACATGATGCTTAAGAGCAGCACTAATATTTCCCTATTTTGCTAATTTATGAGGATTTTACCCTTGGGAAGGGCATTTTTTTGCATGTGTTGAACTTGTTTATTGTGTTGGCTAATTGGAGAAATATGTAGCTTAACCCGAAGAGGTAAGTGGTCATATTTCATCCCAATAGGGCAGTCCTCAATATCAAACTCCACCAGCCTAGAGCTAAAAATCTGAGAGAAAACCATGTAGTCCACCACACTTTGACCATTATAAGTTTTGCAAGTGATACCCCCTGACTTTGGCCACTCTCTCATACCATTGCAGATGACCATGCCAAATAGACTACAAAGATTGAGTAATTTTGTCCCAAACGAGTTCACCGTGCCATTACCATCTTGAGATGTACGTTCCCAATGAATACTACCCCCTTCCTCTAACCACAAAGGATTGTTCTCCCCTTTAGCTTTGTTGCTCAATTGAAGAGATTGATTATTAGCATCCTTGCATTAAAGTCACCCATTAAAACTACATTTTCAAGCATGTTGAAAATAGAGATATCTTTTTTTAGTGATGCATACGGGTCTTCATTGTCTAAATTTCGCTTCTTATAGAGCTTAGAATTTTTTGGAGCAAAGTAGCAAGCAGCTAAGCTAAAAGTGACCCCATTCTCAGTTATTTGCAGATAAATGTACTGTTTATTTGCATCTTCTTTTACAAATTCAATAGTTCCCTGCCACTTTTCATCTATTAGCATTGTAACCCCTCCATGCCCTTTGCTTGTTTCATTCCCTTCATTCCAAACTGTGACTTTCTTATACCCCTCGAAATCTGGAACTTTGCAGCCGTCATGTTCATGTGTTTCAATAAGAATAATAATATCCTTCCCATTTTCTATGGGCCCCAATCCAGGTCCTCTTCTCCATGGATAACCTCTACAATTCCAACTTACAATATGTAGATATTCTTGTGGGGCCCCTACTTCCTATTTCTTGTTTGAAAAGCGATCGTTGATTTGAGCTTTCCTGTTCTTCAACCAAGCCCACTTCCCTTCATTTCTTGTTTTCACATTCTCCCATTCTTTCCTTTGTTCTTCCTACTGCTCAAAGTTCAAATCCTCATCTAGATAAATATGTGTGCTTCTAAGTAACCCCCTGTTTTTCAAAACCCTATTCTTATCTTATAGATTTCTCAAGATGACCCTTACATGTTTATCTCTTCCTCCATCTATCTTTTTGCCAATTATGTTAGCTTGTTGAATGTGCCCTGTCCAATTCAACTTATCTTTCAAAAAGTCCCTTGCCAAAATGTCGGTTCTCTCTTTCTCACCAAAGTTTCTCAAACCTTTAATAATAATGTTTGCAGCCTTGCTTTGTTTATCTTTTTCTTCCCTTAGTTGCCTTTTAACTTGTTTTTCAATGATTCCTTTTTGCTCATTTGAGGGGCCACTCACCACTTGAGACCAACAACAAAGAATAGGACACAAATCGTTGGCACAATTATGAAAGCAATAAATGAAAGATAATAATCAAGCGAACATATGGCCTACGGTAAATCAAACCTTTGTGGGGGAGGGCACGGTCTCCCCACGTGCTGAGAACCACGACTGGCACGCACTGCAAATTGCATGCAACCCTCGAACTCAGAGCCTCCTCGCCCTTTCTTTTTGTGGGTTTATTTTATGATATATATATATATATAGGGGTCGACCCCTATTGAAGCACCCAAGGTACAGATGAAAGGGTACATTTAAAACCTAAGTTGCATCCATTTGGAATGTATGTGTTGCTTCATAAAGTTGCCTCCCTTGGTGAAAATATTTAAAGAGAGTATGGAGTCCATTTGAAAGCAAGTAATTCATTGAATATCATGCATATAAGGAGCAGCCATAAAAGACATATAAGTGCACAATTTTGAAGACATATGAGCAGAATTATGAGACATGTGTAGATCCATGAGAGCTTTATGGAAAAATTTATGAAGGATCATTGAAAATTCTAAAAGCAAATTTTGGTGAAGTATTGAGCAGATGTATGAAGGTGAATTAGGGCAAATCTAAGAAGTTTCAAATAAGTTATTATTTTTTCCATTTAGAGTTTGGTGTCTTTGAATAAGGAGATCAAGAGGTTGGTGCATCTCATTAGAAGAGAGTGGTGTCTCTTGCTAAGTTGGTACTCAGTTGTGAGGATTGGTGTCCCATATGGGTTAGTGCCCACGAAAGAAGCTTTGTAAAAGAATTAGGTTGGTTCCTACAAGATCTATATAAGCAATATTTTTTTGTGGTTTTCTTTTGCAAGCGTCTCCATGTAAATCATGTGTTTGTCTTATGTTCCTTATTGCTAGATCTTGCATGTGAGTTATTGTTGTGGATGATTAAATTGTGAAGTATTATTGTTGTGGTTGTTTAAGATTTGAAAAGTAAAAGATTGTTGTTATACTGATTCAGCCCCTCCTCTTAGTATAATTGAGTGTTCTTCATGAAGGTTATGCAAAATATATAAGAATTTTATATTATATAGTAAATATTCAATTGGAGAAGATGAACTTCAAATATAAGGAACATATAGATCATAGGAGAAGACATAAAGATATAAATTATAAGTTTAAGTAAAGGTTTATCTTAGAAATAAAAGATTTCCACGAAAGACATACAATAAGTTGAAAATGAAGAAATTCAATCTTTGTAAAACTATTATTAATTTAACTTGAGAAATGCATATGAGATAGAATTGTCAAAAGATCTTAGCATGTCACCAATGTTGTAACATTTTAAATTTATATAAATATATTGACATGACATTGATAGATTGGGATAAGCAAGTGCATAAACACAAAATCAAAGAAATACTTGAAAGTAAAATAAAAACACAGAAATAGAAAATATGAAGAATATTTGTTGGTGGAAAGATAAATTGGTTGAAGACTCTACATGGATGTTAGAAATGAGGTTAACCAGCTTAATTTGTTCTTTAGAATAAAGCCTTGAATGAAAGTGAAAGGCTCACTTTTCAGTCACTCAAAGTGGTTGATATAGTTCAAGCATCCAAAGTGTAAAAGCAATCTTGCATCAAGTGAAACTATTTATTAACATTTGTTTGTTTTTTATGTAATTTTTAGGGTTTCCAAATGTTTTTGGTAATGTGTCATTTTTGTGACACAACTTACCACACTTATGTGTTGTCAACTTGAAGCATCATCTATAACTATAGGCACAATCAACTTTCAATAAGCTATACATAATTGAAGTTTGAAGATCTTGGATTATGGATTGGAAGTTAAGCTCTATGAAGCATCTTGCATGTATCAATCCATTTTCATGTGATCTAAATCACCACATTCATGTTTCCTTCTCAAAGAGCTTAACTAGACCAAAATCAAATTGTTCGTTGTATAATGTTAATTCATTGAACTATGCACCAAGTATTTGAAAGTTACATCAATTCTTAATATTACCTACTTCATTATGGGTGTTAAGAGGAGAGATGTACAAGAACCACATTGAATTTATATACTTCTAGCTCAATGTATGTAAAGAATAGTGATTCTACACATTATCAATGAACCTACATGCTACCTTAAGGTGATGTGTCCATTCTTAAGGCCAACAATTAATCAAATTATTTAATTTTGAGGCTCTTGATGTACTATGTTTCCAACCAATGCACATCATTTCTACATCCTCTATATAAGTAAAGCTTGATATTAATTGAGAGCAACAATTTGGCAATAAGCAAGTAGTCAAAGTAGAAAGTAGATTAGGATATTTGGATCCCTAAGATCTATTCTATAAATAAAATTTTGATGCCCAACATGTCTCTAAGCTCTTGCATCTATTATTGAATCATTAAAACCCAATTCTTGGTGAATTTAATTCCAAACACACTATCAAGCAAGTTATTACCAAGCAACCCATTGTCAAGCAACATGTCATTGAGCAACAACCAATGTACCACCAAACAATCATCGCTACCAATCAAGTCACTCTACAACTTGGCAAGTTGATGTTTACTTAAATTCTAGAGGACCTCAAGCCAAATACTTATTCAAAGCCCCAAATAGGCTATTATCGTATTCATGCTATTCATTAATCCAATACCATGGTATTGACAAGAACCTTACTTACCACGACAATAGGCATTGGATTGGGTGCACTAGACAAGAAACATTTCTCCTTAGTTGAGATATGTCGTCATCCTAATATCATTTCGGAGCCTAATGAAGAAGCACTATAAAAGTAGAAGGGGGTTGAGGTGATGAAAAAGAATCATTGTTATTCAATTCTCACTCTAACCAATGACAAACTAGAATGATACATAGATTGGTTGGTTGCAAACCAATGGGGTTAAGTGGTCATTGACTAACTTGACAACCATATACGGAGAGTAGAGTAGAACTTCTTTACTTCATATACTTACCCCACTTCCCTCACCACCTCTTTGTTTCTAGGGGGTGGTTGGAGGAGAACTATCAACTGTCTAGCTGATTGAACCTTCAATCCTACAAGGACCTTCCTTTCCTTCGAGAAGAAGCAGGTTCAATCTAGTTGGGCTAGGTGGATGCTTTGTCTAAGTTCCTCTCAGTAGGGGACAAACCCCACTGACCTGCCCAGCTGCCCTCCTTATTATAGTAGTTACTGATGGAGTTGGTTGAACGCTCTCCTTATTATAGTTAGCATCCAACTAGTAATGATAGAAGAAGGATTAAGCAAGGCCATTATCCCCCCTATCCCATATGGGTGAGCAAACAAGTAGGCAAGGGGAGGAGTGGACTAGAACTATTGTCCTAACGAAAGTGAGAGAGTGTGTTGTATAGCTCTACTCTATATGTACCTAGCTATACATGTGTCTATCTCCAAGGCCAATTATTTGGTGTGGGTATAGGTATGGTTTCCAAATTTTAAAAATGTGTTGTCAAACCCAATCACATGCCTTGTAGTTGCTGACATGGCCATCCACTATCATACCTAGTCATATGAACTACAATTTTAGATGTGCTTTTACATTATATGAAAAAATGTGATCACACCATGGTATACCTAGGAAATGGTGTACAACATTTAGTAAATAGTGTCAACATCATTGTGTTATACGCCTAGAAAATTATGCTTTCACCAACTCTAATAGCCTCTTGGTCATACGCCCTAGGACCATAACTACATGTTTGGTTGTAGGCTCAAAAAGATCTACATAACCCCTACCTACTACAAATTGTAAACCACAATGGCCTACTATTAAAAATGGCATACAATCACCTTCGACTCTTCTCACAAGCATTTTATAGTCTAATTCAATAATCTCTCTCAATAATTATAGATTGGATATGATGACTTTGTGCTAAGTTTTAAGAAGTACAAGCATTAAGGAAGAGTTGTCAAAAGAGAACATCAACCCATTGAACAAGTTCAATTTTTTTTTTAATTCTAGAGCTAGCCAACGAGGAATATTTGAAAGGTGTCCAAAATATAAGTGAAATAGCAAAAAGGAATAAATTTCTTTAGGTTTGAACACAAGTATAGGGAAGCCAAATTTTTGAAACATTGCCCTAGATTGAATTTTTTGAAAAATATGGTATTGTGAGAGAAGGAAGAATAATTCCAGTGTTAAATCCCACTCCAACACCAAGATGGTACAAACAATATTTAATGCTAGGTAACAGTTCCAAGCAAACAATTGGGAAAATAATCGCCCAAGAGAAAGAAAGTGACGCCTATAAAAGTCTTCCAACTACAAAATCTAGGACATTAAGGGTTGCCAAATAGAAAGAACATGAACTAAAAGTGGCACCGCGAAGAGTAGGGGTCAACAAAATCCTCCAGTTTATCTATTTTAATACTAGAGAATTTGAACCTTACCTAGTGTGAATGATATCTAGCTACCATCCCCAAAACGGCTGTTCCTTCGTGCAATACATTGATAGAGAAAATAAAATTGCTCGATACATTCATAGAGAAATAAGAATTTCTTACACCAGCAAGGATTTCAGACATTTTTTTATGTAGCAAACCATGGTAGTCCCCATGAAACACAAGGGCAAAAGAATAATGCAGTGAAACAAGTGTCTCACGCAAATTTTACCCCGGAGGAATTGACACGGATATGAGCCAAAGGCCATATGGCCGGCAAGAAAGAGTATTTAGCATCGAATGATTGGAGACACAGCTTGGATGTTTTCAAATGTTGATTGGTAACAATAAGGGCCTCGGAGAATGTTTGAATGGTTGACAATGTGTTGAGATAATGGGTGGGCGAGATTTATAACTAAGGAGAACTTCTCTCAATAAGTGTCCATGAATTTCTTTCATTGTTATAGATGGTATTTTATATAACGCGTAGTTAAATTATCCTCGATGTAATATATTTGTCGTCTGCAATTACAAGATAACTCATCGTTGATGTCACTTATGATCCGAGTTGGTCATCCATGTTTGGATGGACGCCGCTTGGTATCTTATTGGCCGATACCAAGGAAGATGGAGTAGCCTAAAAGGAAAGGCATGTGATCAACTAACATCACAAGAAGAGGGAGAGACGCTTAACAGTGAAGAGGAAAATAGTGAGGGGCACACAGATATACAAATTATTTCTTTTTCGTCTAACATTCAGTCTCTTACAGGAACTCCCTTGGCTACAAGAGGTGATTAACAGACTCGTGAACCAATTAATTTACATTTGACGTGTCTGTTAGCCCAGAGCAATAATCACTAGCATGTGAACCCATGGTGGATCCTTTTGTGATAGAGGAGGTTGATAAATAAGTGGACCCTAAGATTGTCTCTCAAGTTAGTTCACGCCTCAGAGATGGAATTTTCTTGATACTTCCAAGTCCTAATCTTGCTAATCCATATGGGACTTGTTACAATTCTGCACATCACGAGACCCATGGTTCAAGCATAAAAGGCATTCCTGGGGTAGCGACCCATTTGCATGTGGCAACTGGACCATCTCAAAACTAACAAATTATGGATGAGGTCTCACACGTAGAGAGCTTTGCGCAGAAGTTATCATAAGGAATTCAACAAGACATATGCTAGCTAAGAATGGCCAAAGCAGGACATTCCAAAAATGCATGAGCACATCCTATTTCTGTCTGTCCCAACACTTATCCTGTATAGGTGTTGTGTTCCTTAGCCATCGTTGAGCACACCTTTTGGTACATTTTGGTAGCGACCCATTTGCATGTTGCAACTGGACCATCTCAAACCTAACAATTATGGATGAGGTCTCACTCGTAGAGAGCTTTGCGCATAAGTTATCATAAGGAATTCAGCAAGACATGTGTTAGCTGAGAATAGCCAAAGCAGGACATTCCAAAAATGCATGAGCACATCCTATTTCTGTCTGTCCCAGCACTTGTCCTGTATAGGTGTTATGTTCCTTAGCAATCGTTGAGCACACCTTCTAGTACCTATTTCTTTTACTACATTCCTCTAAATGTAACCTATGCCACATGGAGGAGAGTGACAATACCATATTGAATATAACAGCATCGAAGCATGAGCTCAATAACCAACAGGCCAGCCACTTAAAGAGCAACTAAACTAACAAACCCAGCTCACCCGATTGTAGGCAAAGAAGGTTGTTGAGTCTGATGACAAGATGAAGGTTGTTGAGTCTGATGACAAGATGGTAATAACCGAGGAGGTTGTACAGACCAAACACAAGGTTCAAGGGGCTGCAAAAATAATTAAGTGCTGACAGGAATGTTAACTTGTAGCAGCAAATCACTTGCAACCAAGAAAAAAGAAGTCTGTCCTCCAAGCAGAAGTGAAGCAGCTCGGGCCAAAAAACAAGGCCATCCAGCTCACCACCACTTAGAGCTCCAGGGCCGTCCTCTTCTCCAGCACCTGTTTCTTCCTAATGAGTTAGTTCTTTTTGTTCTAATTGTTGTCAGATGGGAAACTGACTTTTCTTAAAAGGGAAATAATGTAGACCATTGTAATCAATAATATTTTGGTTGTAGGCGAACTTGTTATCTTAATCTTTGTCAACACTAAGTAGTGATGTAATTTCTTGTAATTCAGTTAATGGCAGTTGCGTAACCATAAACTGACAGTTTTGGCATTCAAATAGTAAGTCTTATGCCAGATGAGGGGAATTGTTCTTTGGGTCCTCCATGTACGAACAATTGATCATTGTATCCAACAAGACCTATACGAAATATTTGCTTAATCCATAATCATTATGTATAGTGCTCATATCATTTACATTGCTATTATCTAGCGGTGCAGAATGTAGTAGCAAACAAGAAGCAATTTCATTCATGATGAGAAATAATATAAATTCTTTTACAACCACAAAACATGTTTAATCATATCTAAAATCAATATGGAAGTTACAGTCACCCTTGCTTGGCGTGACAACCAATGGTGAATGAATGTCCATAATATACAATGGCAAAAGTGAAATGCAATAAACCGATACACTGCCAATTTCTCAATTATCGGACAAACAAAAAATGAGTTCTACTAAACCCTTTCTGTTGAAGACAGCCCACAAAAATTAGGGCAAAGATCCCAACACTGCTGCAAATGAGTAAGATGCAATTACGTGGAAGCAGCACACTAAAAAAAGGCTGTTCCATGTCAGACACCCTACAGAATCCTTCATACTGTAGGTATCCTAAGATTAATCTTTGTTGACTGAATTGACAACCTGCAGTTACAGCTGTCCTGATTTTTTGCCCGATTGTTTGCACCAATATAATTACAGACAATGTGCTTGCTTTCAAGCATCCTGAAGGTGTATTCAAGATCAATGAAGCCAGACAACAAGCTTTGTGTCACGAGTCCAAGAAATTATGGGCCCATTATTGAGATTTTGAATTGACAACCTGAAGTTTATAATAAGACCTTATTTCCCAGAGACGATAGAGCTTGGTTTGATGAGTCAAATGGGTTCTGAACAAGGTTACACCATAATTCTGCATCTTTTGTGCAACTAATTAATGTATGAACTAAGAAAAAACCGTACAGAAATATCAGGGGGACTACTATCTCCTCCAATAGCATGAATTGATACAGGAATAGTCGATAGAAGCCTCAAGGTCAGTGGTAAAACAGCAGGTTCGGTATTTGTGGAAGGATTTATTTTGTCAAAATCTACTTTAGCAAGACTCGAAAGGTCTCCATTCGAGCCTTTTTCAATTTCAAGGAGGACATCCTCATAAATCTCTTGCTTCTGGCTGGAGTTAACTGTATTTACAGGATTTACAACCAAGGCAATATCTTCAAATGTTCTATTCTTCCCTTTATTGTTCATTTTGTCCGAAGATTTCTGTAGGGAAATATCCAGCACCAATGTCCTTGTAGATTCAAGCCATTCAGCATTGAGTCCTTCAGTTTCATCAAAGTATATGCGATGCTCCGTCTGCAAAGCTCACAAGGAATGATTAAATAAGAAATCTTGATTTACTAAGTTCCAGATTTTAACTTTGCGTGAACTTGTAATGATAAACCACTTACAGCTAACTTGTATATATAAACAGACATGAACTTTGGTCCCAGTGCTAACACTCTTGCATCTGAAATTAATTTCTGCCGGTCAGAATGAAGAGAAAGTTAATCAATGAAAATTGAAATAATAGTTATCAAGAAACAACCCCCTAGTTACAGTCTATTTGATTCTACAATGGTGATATTTTATTATACAATGATGAGATTTGAATTAAAATATCAGATGCCAATTCATGATTATTCCAACTCTTGGATGCTGAAACAGTAAAACAAACATATTTAGTTCACACATGGACAGGAGACGAAATTGTTGTTTTAGCAAAATCAGGAGTTACCTGCTTCTTTAGGAGTGCCCACAGATAAAGCCTATCACTGGCTTCTTGAACATTTTTGCTTGCTAATTTTCTCTCATTACAATGTGCCGCAACTAATGCAAGTTCAGCAGTTCTAGGGACTTTATGCTTCAGAGAGGCAGTCATCAGTGCTTTCCTCCCAGATGGAGATTCCACTGCTTCCCTATCAAAAACAGGGCCCGTAAAGCACCTAGCTTGAGCTCCTCTGTCCAAACGTGTCACATTATTTTTTTTTGCCAGGTTTAAAGTGTCCTTAAACTGTTTCTGGTATAAATATTCAGCTTCAAGAGTTGCAGCCAAAATACGATGCACAACAATGTCAGCATATCTCCGAATTGGTGAAGTAAAATGTGTGTACAGTGGGGTAGCTAATGCATAATGTGCCCATTCTGTCTCCTTTTCCCTTAATTCTCCTGTACAGAAGTATGTGGCCAGCTGCATTGGCTTTGTAGCATAAAGAACAATAATGTTGAACAATTCAAGGTCATCTTTCAAATTGTTCCTCAATTTTTCTAGGGATAGATGCAGTGCTCCTGCGGAGGAGACATCAAGGTCAAAATCAAATTTCTTGCCAAATGCTTCCAAGTCTTTTAATTTCCGTAAGTTGGGTTCTGGATGCTTTCGCAGCAAAGAGCATTCAGGAAAAGCTCTGCAAATAATCTTTGCAACTGTCATGTTCGCTAAAAGCATGAACTCCTCCACAAGAATGTTTGAATCCTTCTGCTCATAGAACATACTATCGCATGGCTTACCATCCTCATCTAAAATAAATACAAGCTTACAGTTATCCAATCTCAAAGCTCCTTTTCCAAACCTGCTTTCCCTCCTCTGATTTGCAATTCTATGAAGATTTTGCATATTTGCAATAATATCCAGCCACTCAAATTCACAATGCACCTCCGGGAAGCCTGTTACATTGCTAGTTGTTTGATGGCATTGAAATGTACCTTCTATAATCTCCTGTGCATGTTGATATGACAGTTTGCAGCATGACCGAATTACTGTGCGCCCAACCCAGTGATCCAGAACTTCACCTGAGGAATCAATATCCCACATAACCGAAAAAGCCAGCCTATCAACTCCTGGATTCAATGAACACAGCTCTTCTCGAAGTAACTGAGGCAACATCGGAAAACAGCACTTGATGATATAGACACTTGTAGAACGGCATTGTGCCTCTCTGTCCAACATTGTATCTGGACAAACAAAGTACGAAACATCTGCAATGTGAACTCCAACTCTCTTTACACCATTGCCTATATCTTCGATTGACAATGCATCATCAATATCCCTTGCATTGGGGGGATCAATTGAAAAAATACAGAGATTTCTCAAGTCTCTCCTAACTTGGAACTCCTGTGTAGGTATTTTCCATGGAACCTTTGGTAGACATGAGAGAGACTCTAGAGGGAAATTAGCATCATGAATGGCATGTTCAAATAATATTGCCGCAGTTTGTGCATCTATTTCTCCACTTTGCCCCAAACTATGTTTAACAACTGCTTGTGGAAGGAAATAATCTGCTCTCCATAAATCTATGGAAGCAGCAACAAGCTCACTTTCGAGTGTAAGGTCGCCTTCATGCAACCTCTTCTTCACATTATCTGGCAAACTACTCAATTGGACAGTCATTTTTGGGAATCGTGCATCTGTTGGTACCAGCTTGATATATCCTTCCTCAGTATGTGAAGCCGATCCTTTCCCATTCTTTTGTGGGTATTGCTCATTCCTGGAACAGCTCCACTTCTGTCCTTCCTTATATGCAATCCACTGTTTAACTTCAAGAAAACCAATCACTGCATCACGACGGGGTGATTTTTCTATTATGCCTATCACTCTGCCTGTAGGTCGCCTACCAGGAAGTGAATTCACAATCATTGCAACATTTGCTAAGGCCTTCACCATCTCATGATGATGTTGTTCTTCCCCAGATCCAATTTCAGATGAATCACAGTTTGTCAAACACTGCTCACTGATGTGACATGAACTACCATTACAAAAAATATTGTTTGTTGCTTTATCAACATACAACCCATTATCTTCAAGACCCAAACTATTTAGACATTCTCCTATTAAATTGATATTAAAAGCCTGACCGTTGCGATTACTTTTACATAAATGATCCACCATACATTGAACTTTTGAAGGACCTTCACTTTCCACATTGATTGTATTATCATCCTTGGTATCTGAGTTCCTTATCTGCTGCTTGCTTTGAGCACCTTTCAGTTTTGGCCAGGAAGATACTGGATCTATTACAATGGCCACCATATCACCTTCCACCTGAGACAAAGAAAAGTAAAATGTAAAAGAACTGTTTCACAGTTCACTTTATACAATATCTCCAAACACCAGATGGTATCTATGACCAAGTGAGACTTCTGGATTTTCTCTTAAATGGCACGGTTCTAATTGAAATTAGCATGACTAAAATATAAAGATCATGAAGTAAGTCATCTCAAGCTTATCTCCTTAATTATTGCACCACTCTACAATTACTTAGATTGCAAACAATTTTGATGTCTAGGGATGGTATTTTGAGATGATTAAGGGCAATTCAGAGATTCCAAGAAGCATTTAAGCTACAAAATGAAAGAATTATTTTCTTCAACTAGAAATAATATGAAATTATACTAATATTTCAAAGTCATTACAAAATGAAGGCAACCAGCTGTACAGCAGAATACTTGGCCAAAAACAACCAACAACTGAGCATAGATATACAGAAGTTTACATCATGGCTGGCCACAGACCATATCAAAATATATTACTGGTAGTGCCTCACAGAATTCATAATGTAGAGGACAAAAGTATGCATGATAATATTAACAAAACCTCTATATGAAAGTGTCACTTCTAAAATAAATGGATGAAAAACACAATGAATAAATCAGAAGCAAGTAGAACTTAAGATAATCCTTTTCATAGCTAGTGACTATGGCTGCCAAAGAAATGAGGAGACATACTCTCACAATTTGTGGCATACAGATGCAAGAAAAAGGCTCCCAATAAAAAATAAAGTTGGCATACTACTTTTCGTTCTTGTAAGCATCTTTCTAATCAATAAATTGTTGTCAATATAAATAAATTAACCTACTCTATCAATTTAAATTCATATTTGATTAGTATTTTGAAGTTATATTCACTGTTGCATATTTGCAAGAGTATTCTGGAAAAATTGCATAAATCTTTTTGTATTACCAGATTCAAACAGTTTTCCCAGAATACTCTCACAACCATACTTGATTGTTACAAATCTATTTATTTCATAACTGTCAGAAAGGTTCATTTACGTTGGTTTCTATTCAACCTAGCCAACAATATAGCAGTCTCAACATATATTCTTTTGGAAATAAGTAAAACTGACCAATCCCCGATGAAAGAATAGATACTGTCATTTTAGGTTTCTGATCTGAAGTCAATTTATTTATTATGACAATCACTTATTGATTAGAAAGATGCTTACAAGAACAAAAAGTAGCATGCCCACTAGATTCTACATTGGAAGCCTTTCTCTTGAGTTTCACATGTTAATAAATAAAGTGAACCCATAGCAATAGAAAGATAGTCAATAAAATATTCTTTATCTTGATAAAGATAAAAATGAGGTTAGGATTAACTGCAAAAAATCTATATTTTGATTTGCCAATTTATTCCTGAAAAAGAGTTTTGCTACTGATAGTAAAAATCAGGTTGGGATTAATTGAAAAAAAAAATCTATCTTTGGGTTTGCCAAATTTATTCCTGAGAAAGTGTTTTGCTACTACTGGTAAAAATCAGATTAGGATTTTGGTTTGCCAATTTATTACTGAGAAAGTTTTGCTACTATGGTTACTATTATAACGATAATAAGAAGCAATCTATGATGAATGGTTGCATTTAACTAACTGCTGCATGTGTTCCAAAAAGTGCATAGCACCTTGGGAAAACAGGTAGTAAATGGATTCAAAAAGGGGGCAACTAAAAGTACAGGTACTGCAGTATATTCTTTTGACCAATCAACCTAGAATTACAAGCAAAATGCCAGAAAAAGAAACAATCCCGTTAATAAAAAACTGAAGAAAACTTACAGCTCTATTTTGTGCAGCTAGTCCACTAATGAGAACATCAGTTGACACGCCTTCTAAAGTGCAATAGCCCTGCAAATCCCACAACAGCATTAGATGAAACTGCAAAACTCTCTTAAATATAAATATTGAAAATGGATTTAAACCTCGTTGTAAATACCCAAAACAAATCTTTCAGGAAACCAACCCAAATCATACCAACAACTTATTATTCTCTGGGAATTAGATGTGGCCAAAAAGGCAGAGTAAATCTTACTGGTAAATCAAATAAATGACAATATATTGCATACAGAGAAATAAAAAGCATATAATGAAAAGTTTTGCTAGTCTAAAACAATGAATTGTTATGTATCAACTCTTACAGGTTCAACAATTTGCTGGACATGTCTCTATTCAGTAGGTTTGTTGTGCAGCAAAGAGGAGATAACCCTCTACAGTATACTTATCGTAGAAAAGAACTATGCATATTATTGTACAACAGATATACAAAATCTCTTTCGCACTTTTAAAGCAGAAAAAGTTCCAATACAGTAAATGAAAGGAAACTCATCCAATAGTACTGTGCTGAAAATAAAAATATCACATATGCACCCCACAGGTAAGACCAGGGCACTGCAATAGAATTGGAAACAGAAAATACATTCAAAAATCTCAATCCTAACTGAAGGAATATTTTAGAACCGTCTTACATGGATAAGTCAACTAAAGATAGATACAAATTACAATGCTCTAAACACCCCAATAGGTACAGAAATACTGCTTAACCTTAAGCGTGGAAGTCTGAGGCAATAGAGAAGAATGTTCGGCACCCAAAATGAAATGCCTACTCCCACAGCAGCAAACTTAATTAAATGTGGACTTCATCAGGCAGCAGGCTTTCCACCGGCAGTACAGTGCAGTGAATTGATGGTTGAGTGCGCCAGAAGATATGATCCAAAAGCATGATCTATCAAGGCATCTAACGGGATAACTTTGGCTTATTTCACCGAGGATTCAGTTAGAGAAGTGTTTGGCATCCCTCGTCACCACAAGATGTTGATCAGGACTCAAGAAGAATCACAAGCAATGTTTGATCAAGTGAAGGAGGCTTGTATGGATATAGTCAATACTAATTGGGTTAAGGAGCCAAAGAAACACTGCTCCAAGTTGCCCAAGAGGCTGATTTGCACTGATTTCAAAGAAGAATACAGCGACATGATCCATATGCTGAATGGAGTTATGGGTACTTCTCAAGGAGCATTCTTTGAGGTTTGGATGTTCCCGTACATAGAAGAGGTCATATTAGGAATGGAAATGATAAATTGGGCTAAGTTGATAAGTGATAACATTGGCATTCAGCTGAGAAATCTGGAGAAAACAAAAACTTTCTACATGAGCTCTTACATAGTGTACATCCTAGCTCGGTTCACAAAGTATAGAGGATTGATCTGTAAGGGAGAAGTAGGTCTTCAAAAAAACCAATTCAGGGTATATGATTGTTACCCTCAACTGCAACTGCATCATAAGGACAATTACAAGATAACCAATGACACATTTCTCATGTACATCACTCAGCTACTTCAAGGAGGAATCCATAAGAGGTTATCTAATGAGGCTATGGTGTTACTAGAGAAGTTTGGGTCATGGTTTATTCAGTTTCCAACCTTCACGTATTTAAGGATTCATGGATTTGCTGAAGCTCCATCCAAACTCCCATGGTACCCCACGGATAAGGTGGTCCTACTTGAAGTCACAAAGACAATTAGTTCACTTGAACTCCATCCAGAAGAAAGAACATAAGCTAGGAGTGCATTTTCCTATTATAATAGGGAAGATGTTGGAAGTTTGTCCTTCATTACAAGCAGCCAAGACAATCAAATCAGAACTGCAGTTTTATAAGTTGGGCATGTACAAGCCAAGGTCAGACTTTGATCTGTACTAGAGAGTTTTTGGAAAGAGATCACTTCACGTGATGCAAATAGAAGACAACTAGTAATTTGGTGGATGAGTGTGGAGTAAGAAAGAAGATGTGGTCAAGGATTCCAATTGACCTGGTGAGGAAGTGTGACTTGTTCCCCATTCCGGATCAAGTAAAAGAAAACAGAGAGTATTTGCATCCTCAATTTGAAGAAGAGAAAAATAAACCCATCTTGTTGCCAAATTGGACCCAGCCTGAGTTAATAGATTTGAATGAGTTGATGAAGGATATTATAGCTAGTTCCAGGGAGTGGGTAGATCACCAAATCAGCAGATTAAGAAAGGAAGGTGTCTCCCTTACCTACGCCCAACTAAACAGCACAAGAGTTCCCTCTAGTCAAGGTGAAGCGACTGAACTCAACAAGGGTCTAAGTGAACTTCCAAATTCAAACAAAAGGAAAGTAATGAATGGAGATCCTCAAGCGAAGGAAAAAGAAGTGGCAAGTCAAAGAGTCAGGGCTCAAGAAACAAAGGATTGATACAACTCCATCTTCAAGCACACCATCCATCAAGGTGATAGAAGAGGCATCCATTGTTGAATGTGGATCAGATCATGAACAAGGGGCTGAATTTCAAAGTGTAGAACAATTGGAACCTTTTCAAGAGAAAACCTTCATTGATTGTATGGAAGGAGAAGACACACTTATAATTGAGGACATGGGAGATACTGAGATCTTGGAAGCCAATGAAGAAGAGGGAGAAGAGATGATTTCTGCCTTAAACAGGATAGATAATGATATTCAACTGGAGGATGGGATGGAATTATCCACTATACCAGATTGGTTGACCGAAAGCTTAATGAAGAAGCCCAAGCTGGTGGATGAAATTCAACCAATCGAAAGTATGCAAGACTTCTTGGAAAGGATTGGTAAAGTCAAGATGCCAAAAAAACCCAAGAAGTATTCTCAAATCACTAGGGATAATACAAGATCTAGGATCTTACAGGGGGCTGTTCCAAAGATTGATAAGCCTAGGGATGAGATTACTCCTATGGATTACGAAGTTACAACACTTGACATTGGGCCGACCACAATTCAGCAAGATTTCCATGAGTTAGCGGATACTTCAAGGGATATTAAGGAAAAATTTGACAAGACAGAGGAGCAGAAAGAAAGGTTAGAGGTGGAGAATTTAAGATTAATAGAATTTATTCAGAAAATGACAGCCCCACTGAGACAAGAGAATGAGGCTTTCATTCCACCTTCTTCCCTTCCTCAAGAATCTGTTGACAGCCTTGAAGCAAGTGGAGCAATTCCTAGAGAAATGTGTTCGAGCTTATGACAAATCAGTTATGCTTGTAACTGAAATTCACCAGATGGAAGAGAATTGGGAGGATTTTCAAAGTGTAGAAGACAAGGTGATACCTCGCCTAAAGGTGTTGAAGGAAATATCTTTGCAAAGTTGGTTCAGGAGAATGATATTGATGATGGAGCCTCTTATGACTTCAATAGATGGTATTGTTCTTTGCTGGCCAAAAAGAGAATTTATGATCAAATAAAAGAAGAATGTGCTGGTATACAAAATTCTCTTGAAAAAATACAGCTCAAGATCCTAGCATCACTTGAAGGATTGACAAGACAGGAGGCCAATAGTGCAGATGGTTTGAACTTGGAAGACTTAAAGGAAAATGTGCAAAGTGTTTATTTCAAAGAAATGGAAGCTATTAATGAAAATCAGCTAGATGATAGATATATTGTCTCTCTTGATCTATATGAATAAATTTCACGGCAAGAGGGTCAGTGGGAAGACACTTTTGCCCAGTGTATTGAAGCCTTGGATGTCATGGGAGTGCAACTGGATACTTTGCCAAACATATCAATGGAGGAGCTCAGTTCAGTAATGACCAGGTTCATTGCATTTGCAGCCAAAGAACAAGCCAAAGGGAATCGCGTTTTGGAGTCTAGCTTGCTTGACAAGCTAGCAAGGTGTCAATGTCTTCATGTTCCAAGTGGCTCATCTCCTTTGCGCCATGTGTCACTGAGTTAGTTATGCTTTTCTTAATTAGGCTTTTTGAGAATAATCTTGGCCATTGATCTTAATCAACCTGGGTCGTTGCTTTGTAATTGGAGTGTCTATATAAACCCCTCTCATTTCATTTGTTCGGAGAGACTTGTGAAATTGTTGCTAAGAGCGCTATCAAAATAATGATTAGACTCGTTTGTGAGCATTTGTTAGTTTGAAAGTCCGAATGGTTTCACATTTCCTCAATAGAATAGATTTATTTTTCTGCAATTTTAAATGAATGAAGGATTGACAGTGTTGATAATGGTGAAATTTGTTCATACCTTCTTTAAATTGAATGATGTTCAATTTGATGTGTAAGGTTAGTCTGAACTTTTAAATTACTAAACTTGAACTCTATTGCTTATGTTCATTGTTCGAATTGAAGATGACTCTGAGTAATAGGAATCATTCATGAATCCCATGGAAAATTGCACCATCTTTGTCTAGTTGTAGTTATACTTGGCAAAACAAAGATAGGTTTTAATTTCACCATCCAACATTTGTCTCTTGAATTCCTAGGAATAGTTTAGAATTAGCCCAGCCTCTAAAGCTCTTATCCTTTTTATTTTATTTTCAAAATTGATAGTAGTAAGATCTTAGCACTCGTAAGACAATCGTATCCGTATTTCGAAGTGTTGAAAATTTGTTGCTAAAGCCTTAAGGTAAGAATGATTGAACCAACTAATTGAGCATAAGTCTCCCTTGAAATACCAGCAGAACATAGCAAAACCAATTGAGACTATCCTATATGCACGAGGAACCTTGGAGTCTACATTGTGATCACTTAGCTTAGCACATTGGAAACTTTGTTCAAGAGAGAGTAGAATATTCCGTTGAGTATTTTATTCTAATGTTGGTCTAGGTCACAAAACCCGCATCAACAAGGTGCACGATTTTTTGTTGAGAAAAAAATTGCCCCAAAAAACTAGTCTGCAAACCCTAGCAACGACCCACGATTTTTTAGATAGGAAAAAATCGTCAAAAAACTCTTCATAAAACAACACTTAGTAAAAAATTTCAAAAAAAATCGAAATTTTCTTTGCAGAATTTTTTTTTCCCAGAAAAATTCTGTCAAAACTAGCACAATTTTTTTTTCAAGCTGCCATGAAATCTGAAAAATCACTGCTTCAGAAAATCTAGTAACATCTATCAAAAAGACCTAAAAACTCTTCAAAATTCTTCACTGAAAAAAAAACTTCGATTTTCAAAAACTTCTAAAAAAAATTCTCTGAAAAAAATCGGCTAAAACTGATCAAGTTTGAGCCTAAGCTTTGATACCATGAAAAGATAATTCATATTCATGATTGCATGTTTACAAGAGGAGATGAAAGCTCCTTATATAGAGAATTACAAGACAATGTTTCTAAAAAGAAACCATCGTAAACTAAAGCAAACTAAAACAGAAATTAGAAAGATGCTAAATCAACTAAAGTGTAACTAAAGTTACTAAATCCTAACTAGAGCTAAGATGACCATTACTATTACATTTAATATTTTAATAAAGGATCTGAAGGGAGTAGAGATAGTTCTTAATGAACAAATGCACTCTAGTGAGCAAACCTTTGATGACAGAGCAATAGAAAACATTCATATTAGAGACTGGATTTTTCCAAGCTGTTGGATTTCTTCAAGGTCAATCTTATGTCTTTAATGGGATTAAGATTTCTTGTCTTCCTTTATGGTCATTCTTACTCAGGTTTATAATTTGAAAGTTGAATATATGGTGTTCTATTATATAGGGCATACAAAACAATAGTTTGGTGCAACTAAATAAGATTTTCTTGTTAGAATTTGTGTTCATAAACTCTTGATTGTAACATCTAACACAATTACATATACATCAGTATTAGTATTAGAGATAATAGCATAATTGTTCCTCTGGCTTTTTAGTACTGTTTGCAGGTTTATGAAGTGGAAAGCACAAGCTAGATCCCAAATTCAAGCAATGGCAGATTCTGGTTTGGATGGCAATGAAGCCTTCTCAATACGACTGGAATTAAGGGTTATTGCCATCACTAATTCCATTGATAGGTTGGTAATGCCCTGAACATGAGGAAGAGAATAGAAATCAGACCTTCAAAGAATATGGAAGCTAAGATGGACATACAACCCATATGAAGGGCAAATATGATGCTCAAATTTTGAACAACTAGCTTCAGCAAGTTAAGTATGTTAAAATGACATGAAAGTAAGGAAATGATTTAATTTTTATTCATATAAAAATTATCCTACCATGACTTACCATTTTAGGAAAGCTTTGTTGATAGTTTCCACATAAGCAAGAAGCTGGTGGTGACTAAATTGGAACATTTTAAGGAATTAATCAAATCACAATTTTATCCCCTTGGATATAAGGAGGAGCAATTTGTGAGATGGAAATATTACTGCCAAGGGCAAGAACAAAGCATACAAGTATATATACAAATTTCCAAGGTAAGGCATCTTGAAAGGTATTATTTTGGAGGTCTTCATAGTCTTATTCAATGAAATAGCAGCTCATGGGCATGAAAAGCATATTGGTGAAGAAAAGAAGCACACTCTCTACATTAGTTTAGATGGCAACTAGAAGCAGCAAAAGGACCAAAAGAAACCTACTTGATGGTTGATTCTCTGAATGAACCTATAGTCAAATAAAATTAGCAACATGAACAAAATTTGCACAAAATATGGTCCAATTTATGCACAAAACTATGGTCAAATTTCTTTCCATGAGCAACTTTGCTACAGGGTGAGACCTTTTTTCATAAGCATAATTCCTTGAAGCCAAAATTATAAAAAGATACACAATCTGTTATAAAATAGCAATGATTTAAGAAAGAAATGAAGACGGGATACCTCAAGGCGATTGTGCATATTAACACGAAAAACAGCCCGAAAAGCTTCTCCTTTCTGCATATACATGTATAGGTAAAATAACATTAATAATATACTACAACAGATTATTGAACACGCAGAAAGTCATTGACAGCATCAAAGATTCCATTAAAGAATTACAGCAAAACAAAGCAGAGAAGATAAAATATAAAATCCAAACTATATAAAAATTGAAACTGACAAAAAATAACAGTAAAAAACATAAGAGTCACACCTCTAAAGCTTGATTAACAGCCTCGATTTGTAAGTAGGGCGTGTAATGACTTTTGTGGATCATATCAGGGAAGCCTTTTAATCTTGGAAATTGTATAAAATCATTGTTAAGATAGCCATCCAAAGCATCTGTAAATCTAGATTCTGGCCATGAATTTGCACTTTCCAGCAGAGAAAAACCTTCAAAATGTTCAAGTTGCCTCTCTCTTCTATCACAAAAAGGAGTTGATGCAGATATATTTCCACCCATATTACTGGCCACATTACCTTGCACATTACTGACCCCATTACAATGTAGAGATGGAAGAGGCCAATTTGAATAATTTGAATTTAACTCCACAACTGGTAATTCTGTTGAAAATTCTGAAAAGCAAACTTTATGATCTTGGCTTGAACCATTGTTAAGTATCTGCTTTGGGTTTTTTTCTACATCTTTCCATTTATTATTTTTCATACGAAGATGACATGAGACTTTTGGGTCCACTATAGGTACATTCCCTGATCCTTGTCTTAAAAGATGACCAGTCCAATTGTAATCTGTAATAGAGAAACATAACTTAGTAAAATTTATATATTTTATGTGTTTCGTAAAAACATATGGGTCTGCAATAATTTCTCAATTAGTTATTTTCCTATAAACTTATGAAACAATAACATTAAGAAATTTGTTGCATAAATGAATAATTAAAATGCATCAAAGAGTAGTTCACAATTAGTGTAAAGTAATACTCAACTATCAAAAGTTAGTGCTGTAGGTCCTATAAAAATTATGCACATCTCACTATGATGACACAAATGACACCCAATTTTACAACCATTTTTTAGTTTATGATTAGATGAAATATTTTGGTGTTGGTTTGATTGTTCTACAGATTGATTTGCATTTATAGGCTGTCATTTCACGGTTTCTCTGCAAAAGCATCGTTAAATATTTACAGTTGCAAAGGGATCTGATCTATCACATTGCATTCTCTTATATTCGCAAAGAAAGACACAAAATAGCATTGTAGAATTGGCTACATACAGATTTTGCAATACCCCCTCCTTTCTACTGCAATTCCCTTAAGGAAGGATAATAATTAATACTATAAAAAAACTGAAATTTAATAGAGTTTAGTTTTAATGAAAAGTCAAAAGGCATGTGGATGAAGAGTTATATCTATTAAAGAAGAAGGGTATATAAGGAAGCTCAATCACAGAGAAGGGGGCATAACTGTGAAGACATTTAATATCATTACTCCTTGTGGAGCGTGAACACGGTTTAGCAACCAAAAGACGAAACCCCTCAAGGTTTAAAATGAAAGGACAAAAACCCCTTAATGTCCATCGCTGAGTTGGTGGATGAAAACCCCTGATTCAGACAGACTCTAAGACATTTCAAAGGCATTTAAATAAAAAGAAATCACTGCAGATTGGAGGAAGATTTACAGCAGAGATAAGAGGCAGACAGACTCTTAAGACATTTCAAAGGCATTTATAAAAAAGAAATCACTGCAAATTGGAGGAAGATTTACAGCAGAGATAAGAGGATAAGTTTTATATTTTCTGAGATACATTCTAAGCATTAAATCTGAATTCTATAATAAATTGTTAAGCTACAATTTCTAGGTTAATTTCTTACTTAAAATTAATTGTGTAACTAATATAGTGAGTAAGATTTTATTATTTAAAGAAAAATAAGGAATAAATAAAAGGGGTCATTACAAATGGTATCAGAGCTGGGTCTTGCCAGCCTGTGAATCTTCCATCATATGCAATTTACTGACAATGTCAGTAGATATTATCAAAGAGAACTAAGAAAAACTCAAAATTCTAAGGAAAAAGTGACCGAAGCCCCTTTGGATTCCGAAACAACAGAAGTCAAAATGATTAAGAGAAAATAACAAATGTGATTATGCAAATGAAATAGATAGTATATTTGACCTTATCATAGATACGATGAGGCAAATGTTAAAGAAGATCAATAATGAAGAAAACTCCAATTATCAAGATATGGGGACAATTTTAACACTAACAATAACGAGCATAAAAAATACACACAAAGAACCAAGGTCAGTCTGTGGATAGACCCCTTCATCCCACTTTCATTCAAAGGGGAGAAGAAGTTTCCATTGAAAAAACACAAAATTCAATGCAAGATGATATCACAGCTTGTTATGTAGAGTATAGAAATCTCCCTGCATAAATTCAAGAAGCAATGTCTCTCACAAATTACATAAATATGAAAAGAGGAAGAAATGGCTCAAGAATGGGGCCTAGACCCCAACCAAGACAAAATGAACAAAATCTAGCTTTGGGTAAGTTAACATTATCTACATTTGATGGATCTAATAAGAGTACTAATCGTGCATGGATGCAAAAATTAGATACATACCTATCATTGAAACCAATGACCAAGGACAATGACATCAAATTTGCAACCTTACACTTGGAAGGATCAGCTCATGAATGGTGGTACCATGGATTGGTTACCCAAGGTCACAAACTAATAGACACATGATGAATTCTGCAAAAGCTTAATTGAGAGATTCAATAGAAAGGATCCGAAAGTCCATTTTTGAGAATTGGCAGAATTAAAACAAGGGACAGTGGAGAGATATGTTGAAGAATTCCAAAGATTATCAGTAATGGTGCCTGATGTTTAGGAAAAAAGTTTGATTGTCCTTTTTATCAAAGGACTAACTGAACTTCTTAGGGATTTAATTAAGGCTTTTCATCCATTAACCCCTTCAAGAAGCTATAAAAAGAGATTTGAATTTAGAAATTTCCGTAGCCAAGAATAAGTTCTTTCAAGGAAATCCTCCTATAGAACCAAATTTGGAGCCTTTTCAAAAGGGTTTTTCTCAACAAAAGGCATTACCATCACTGAGTAATTTTGATAAAGTAACCAAAAATGCACTATGTCAAAACAAATTATGTTTTTTTTGAAGAAAACCTAAGTTACCGATTCGTTTTTGGATTTGGGTACGGGTACATGAATCCAGTACGAAATTTGGCCAAAAAAAAATGGGGTTGGGTACGTTTTGGGTACGGTAATACAAAAAACATATAAAAATCAGAAATATATACATATTTGCAGCAATAATTAAGTTCAGAATACACCACCATATTAATAGTCTAATAACATAGAAAAAATACATCACCACTTTCATAGTCAAATATTAAAATATTAATGATACTCAAATGTCATGATATAAAATTATAAATTAAAGTTCAAACATAAAAATGTCAAGTGTTTACAATCAGCCATTATTGATCATTGATCAATCTGAATCATATGGGTCATCAAAAAAAGCAGCATCATCAGCATCATTAGATGCTACATTTTGTGTAGAACCACAAATAGCATCAGTGGCACTTGCACAAGCACTACCACTAGCACTGACACTACCACTCTCATGCTCAATAGCTGCTTCAGGCTCATACTCATCATCAATATCAAGTGCAGCTAAGTGACTTGTAGAAGCACCCAAGTCAAGCTGCTCTGGCACAATATCCCACCTCCTTGTGTTTCCTTCTTTGTAGGAACTTTGCTTGTGTGTAAGGAGGCACAAGTTTGAATGCACATACACCAAGTCCTCTGCCTTTTTTGAAAGTAGCCTATTGCGTTTTATTGAGTGGATGAAGGAGTATGTGCTCCAATTCCTCTTAGATGAAGAGTGTTTTTACCTATTTGATGTGTTTGGAGGCAAAGATTAGAGTTGGAATGAATATTTTATTATTTAGAAGTCAACTTTTAGTCAAAAAAAAATTAAAATTGCAAAAAAAGGCACTTTTCCGCAGCCTGGGCATTCATGCATCTAGATTCACGTCGGATTTGGTCTGGGCGTATCCAGGACGAATCCACAAAGGCTCAACGTACCTTGGGCATATCCATAGGCGGAAATTCAAATCCTAGTCGAATTTGAACCGTTTCGAATCCAAATCCAGAATCCGAAACATATCTTATCGTATCCGGAGGCTTCCGGGGACGAATCGGTAACATAGAAGAAACCATGGGAACCTGGACATTGTTGTCTGGAAAAAGGCCAAGTGCATTACATAGAAGTAATGTTTGCTAAGGAGGAAGAATTAGAACCCGAAGTAGTTAAATGAGATACTAAAGAAGAAAGTGAATATTCAAAGGGCACACTTGCAACCTTGTCAGGTGCTCCTAAATATTCATCTTTTTTTAGTACGAGGGGTACTACAAGGGCACATAGTCATAATCCTAATTGATAGTGGAACGACACAATCTCATTGATGAAGGATTAGTTGCTAGAAGAGGGTTACAAACAAAAGATTTCAATAGATTCAATGTTATAGTGGCGGACAGTTTTACCATCCCATGCACTAAGAAACTTCAACAATTGAAGGTTACCCTTGGTAGACATAAGATGCAAGATGACTTCTATGTGGTGGGCTTAGGAGAAACCGATGTGGTCTTAGGAGTGCAATGGCTACACTCTTTAGGAGAGTTTACACAATTATCAGACAATGGAGTTAAGGTTCAAATCAAAGGGTAAAGACAATGTAACAAGGCAATACTAGGGGAGCTCCTAGAGTTATAAAGCAAACAGAATGGAAAGATTTTTTAGAAATAGACAAGTAGCACAGGCAGCATAATATTTAGTAACACTTACAACTACTATTAAAAAAAAAGAGCTTTAGGAAGTCAAATTATTTCTTCAATAAAACTACCCCAACTTGATGAGAAGGAAAATTGATTCTGATACTTGAAATTATTATAAATTTCAGAGAGAAAAAGTTACGAAATGAAATGACAGAATATCTAATTCGACAGAAAGATCTTCTCAAAGAAGATGCAACATGGGAGAGTGAGGAAATTTTTCTGCATCCTAATTGGTGATTTGCTAGAGGACAAGCAATTTTGGGAAGGGCAGCCTGTAATGCCCCTTTCTTTCTCTTGTGATTCCCTTAAGGAAGGATAATAATTAATATTATAAAAAAACTGAAATTTAATGAAGTTTAGTTTTTATGAAAAATTAAAAGGCATGTGGATGAAGAGTTATGTCTATTGAAGAAAAAGTGTATATAAGGAAGATCAATCAAGGAGAAGGGGGAATAATTGTGAAAATATTTTATATTATTACTCCTTGTGGATCGTGAACTGTGGTTCAGCAACTTGAGGATGAAACCCCTCAAGGTTTGAAATTAAAGGATGAAAACCCCTTAATTTCCATCGCTGAGTTAGTGGACAAAAACCCTTTGATTCAGGCAGACTCTAAAACATTTCAAAAGCATTTAAATAAAGAGAAATCACTGCAGATTGGAGGAAAATTTACAGCAGATATAAAAGGATAAGTTCTATATTTTCTGAGATACATTCTAAGCATTAAATCTGAATTATATAATAAATTGTTAAGCTACAATTTCTAGGTTATTTCTTACTTATAATAACTTCTGCAACTAATATCATGAGTAAGATTTTATTATTTAAATAAAAATAAGGAAAATTTAAAATGGGGCATTACAGTTTTGTGCTAAACTATATAAACACATAGACTAGCTAGAATCAACCTCCGATAAAATTAATACAGCACAACAAGATGATTGTAGTAACAATATTCAGAAATAGTTGCAGCACAATAAAATGATGTTCAACAAGATTCAGACGATTGGTCTTCCAATAACAAAGAAGATGACATTTACATTTGCGCCTTTTATTGATAGAATCTTCCTCTTCGGTAGACCTTATTTGTTCCTGCCTATGATTGTATTCATGATTTTACTTCATTATAATTTACAATGAAGATGCATATATGCAAATCTGAGGTATGTACCTTCTACGTCTACATGAGAGGGGCATTTGTCATGAATGCTTTGAGAAATGTGCTCCCTTCTCGACATGAGTGTTGCACATTCTTGATCACTGGTTCAATCTATGAACTTCCTATGTGACATGGGTGCTACTGTTGGAATTATAATGTTGTCACCTCTTCTTTGCAATTTGGAAAGTTGATCATCTGTTCCTTATTGCCTCATGAAAATTTTGTATGATGGAAGGAGATCTTGCATTTCTTGAGGCCAACAACTAGTAAGTAAATGGTTGGGTGTAGTACATCTCTTGTTATATACCAGGGTTGAATAACTCATTATTCATCTAATTTAAAATAAATTTATTCTCCTATAGCAAGTAGCTTCATACCACTAGCACCTCAACATATTGGTGACTCTTGTGTTCTTCAATGTATGGTTAAGCTTGTTTGATAGGACCCCCACATATAATAACAGAAATATGCAAGATGGTAACAATAATACCATGCTACCAATTTGCCACCTAAAACCCCCAGAATTGTGTACAAAACATCCCAGAGCTGGAATGGGAACATAAAGGGTACTTTTTTTATCCCGGAATTGCCAGAGCATGTCCAATTTAACTCCTAAAACTCTGCAGAATTGGACAGGGTACTGTTTTCTAATAGCAGAATTGCCCAGGTATGTCCATAGACACACCTGAGCAATTTCAAGATCAAAAATATGGATGTACCTAGGTGATTCTAGAATCCAAAAACAGTATGCTGGATCATTCCATAGGATTCCTGCAATTTTTTTACTTCTTTTCTGTTTGTTTTGTGGTCCTCGAGTTTGAATAGTCAACTTGGAAAAACTAACCCTAAACCCTAAACATTTAACTCATGTTGAAAACAAGACAACCAAATATATTGACCTCACCATGATTCTTATTTGCCATTGCATATATAAAGCTGAAAATTGATTGTTGAATGTTCCAAAAAGGTTGGATTGCTATTCCCACACATGTGCATGAGACCACTCGTATTTTAAGGCTAATATGTATATAATTTGTACATGTTTTTGAATGAACGCACACAAAATGTACCCAACCCAAAAAAAAATTGGTGTACTACATATCACAATCCCCATATAACCATAGTAGCAAAACTCGTTTGGGGGAAAAATCGGCAAATCAAAAGTATAAGCAATTTTTTGAAAAATGGGAAAAATTTGGCAAAAACTCAAGAAAGATCGGATTTAAAAAAATATATATTATTATGTATTAATAAAATATAATATAATTATAATATATTAATATAATAATTATATATTAGTATATTATTCTATTAATATATATGTATTATTATAATTATTATATAGTTATATTATATTAATATAATAATAATATAATATTATAAAAAAAATTGGCATGGCAACGCGTGAGGGCTCTGGCACGACACGGGTGAGGGCTCGCGTGCCCTAGCCATGTTCTCTTCCTGTGCAAGAGCCTTTTGCAGGTACGTGGGGAGCTACAGGCATGTGGGGTGGTTGTTGGCAGGTGCGATGGTGTAGCAGATTTGGTGTGGGAAAATTTGGGCAGGTTTTTTAATATTTCTTGCAGATTTTTTAAGACGTTGTTGGGGTTTTTGGAGTTGTGTGGAGTTTCGGATAGAAATATCTTTTCCTCTTCTAGGTACGACCTCGCCTAGAGGCTCAAGCTTTCTTCAAATTTGCCTTTTTGTGAGACTTTGACGAGGGGTGATTGGCCCTCGTCCATGCATGCGAATGCAGTTGATTTTAAACAAATTTGAGTGGGCAGGGCTCATTGCAAAACGGGGGCCCTTGTATCCCAAAGGTAATGGGTGTCTGGAAAGGAGTCATGATCGTCCAGTTCTAGTGATTCAACCGAAGTCGATTGAGGAACATGTTAACTATTTGGCAAATCATGCACTAATTTGCAAGTTCATGGGGATTCGAGTTCCTCTCCTCTTCCTGGAATCTTGGACTTGTCAAACATGTAGAATCTTGGACTTGTCAAGCATGTAGTCCCGAGGATGAGATGGAAGTGATGATGGCGGCAAATAATTATTTTATGGTGGTTTATGGATAGAAATAAGGCCTTTGAGGCGGGCCATACTTCTTTAATCAAGTCAGTCTTTTCATCAAACCTTGGCACGTTGGCTTTAATCCAACGAAGGAGCTTCCATCAAGAGTTCATGTTTGGGTGCAACTTCCTTGGTTTCCATTAAAGCTCTAGAGGAATGATATTCTTCATATGATCGCTTTGCTACTTGGAAAGCTAGTCGATTTGTCCCAGCAAACTCTAGATAAAAAGGTAATTTATTTTGCTCGAATTTGTATTGAAATTGATTTAAACAAACCATTACCAAATTCTATGGAAATTCGGCTTGGCTCCTCTTCATGGATTCAACAATTAGATTATGAAGCTCTTCCATTCCGCTGCCAGATTTGTCATGAATATGGGCATCTACAAAGGAAGTCTCCTAAGCTTAATCCAACAGGGGTCCGGTCCTATGTGCCTCCTCGTCAAACATCAAAGGTTGACAAAGGGAAAGCCCCTATCTCAGTGGAGGGTTCAAATAAGGATGGGTTTATTCCAATAAAGCCTCGCAACAAAGGTAGAGGACCGAAAAGGCCTTCACAGGATAGTTAGGGTGAAGGGGTGTTTAATCACTTTGAAGTTCTTGATGATGTTTTGGAGCAGCATGAGGGAATCCTGGAGAGGATGCATTTCGAGACAAGTAACCTGGAAATACACTAGGGGAGTCCCAAAGAGGATGTTAATCTGAGAAGCCCTCAAGAAGGGATTCTTGCAACACAGATGGATGCAAATGCAACTCCTTGGGTTTCTTGTGCTTTGGAGATAATTGAAAATATTTAGAGGACAAAAGTTTCAGCATCAAGTGATATTGCACCCCGAATGGAGATGGGGGATATGGATACAGACAAGGGAAACAAGTCCTCGCCCACTTTAGAATTGCAGCAAAAAATCCTAAAGAGGGGTGCTATTGAGAAATCCTCCAAAGTAGGACGGAAGGACCAAGAAAAAAATTAAGCTAATAGGGGAGACAGTGGAATCTAGGTCAATCAATATTATTGACTCACACTTCTCCAATCCTCAAAAATGATCGTACTCTCTTGGAATGTAAGGGGCTTGAACAGCAGCCCTAGACAAAAGGTTGTCTAAGAGTTAATTAGAACTCATTTGCTAAATATAATGTTTCTTCAAGAGACAAAATTGTCATTGGATAGTATGAACAACATGGCTTCTAAATTGTGGTGGAGATGTCATTGTCAATACATAGGTGCATAGGGCAATGTTGGAGGAGTGCTTGTTTATGGAATCCCCTAAAGATTTCTCTCCTCTGTGGTGGATCTCTAGCAGATCTTCAATTTTTGGGGTTGCTTCTAGCTTGGAGACAGGTGAGATCATGTTTTCCAATGTCTATGCCTCAATTGATTTTTCTGGTAAAGCTAGTTTATGGGCTCATATCCACTATATTTGATCCTTAGCTCCTCTCCATCCTTGGATCTTGGCTGGTGACCTTAATTCTATCATCAATTTGGAGGAAAATTGAGAGGGAGTGGAAAGAATGGAACCTTTCTCCATTCTTCTCAAAGATAACATGTCTTCTATGAACCTGGTGGAAATAAAGCCAAGTAATGGTCTTTTCACCTGGAGTACCAAGAGATGTGGCAATGATTCTATTTTAGAGAGGTTAGACAGATTTTTGGTGTCTATTTATTGGCTTGACAACAATTGGGATTCCAACTCTAAGATACTGGAGTGGCAAGGCTTAGATCACTAGCCTATCAAATTCTTAGCTACCTTGGTGGGGACTAAAAAGAATTCTTCTTTAAGTTTCAGCTAATGTGGTTGCGGGATCCTCGGTTATATGATCTTATGATTGTTTGGTGGAGTAGAGGTAAACCTTCTTTTGGCATGGCAATGTACTCCTTTCTCAAAAGGTCACAATTTGTCAAGCTCTAGCTCAAGAGGTGGAATAGACATTGCTTTGGTAACATTTTTCAGGCTAAGTTGGCTGCACAATCCCGTTTGGATGTTGTCACCCGCCAAATTAGAGAATATGGCCTTTCAGAGATCTCCCTCCAAGAGGAGTCAAGTGCTCTGAAGGAGCTGGAGGAATGGGAATTGCACTAGGAATTGTATTGGAAGCAGAAGGCCTAGATTGATTGGCTTCAAGAGGGGGAAAGAAATACGACTTTCTTCTTTTAACTCAGTCAAGGCTAGAAGGCATGGGAATATGATCTCTTCCCTTGTCTCTTCTCGAGGAGCTCAATTAACCTCCTTAAGTGATATTTCTAGAGAGGTTTCACACCACTAACCTTCTTTATTCACGAAGGATTCACCCTGTGCAAAGGAAGAGGAAAATCTTATCTTGGCTCGCATCCCTTCTTTAGTCTCTTTGGAGATGACTAAGCAGCTTGTTAAGCCCATTTCTTTAGAAGAAAGTGAAGGAATTGTATTCCAGATGAAAAAGGGGAAGGCCCCTAGACCTGATGGATTCCCGGTGGAATATTTTCAGGAATACTAGGAAATCATTAAATATGCCTTGTTGGAGGTTGCTTAGGAATCCCAGAAGAACAAACAGATGTTGAAAGCAATGAATGCCACATTCTTAGCTCTTATTACCAAAAGAGAGGGGGCTAATTCGTTTAACTTGTTTAGAACCAGTGCTCTCTACAATGGGGTATACAAAATTATCTCTAAATTGATGGCTGAGAGACTTAAGCCATGCTTGAATAGGCTCATCTCTGAAGAGCAGGGTGGATTTGTGGCAAGCAGATAGATTATGGATGGGGTGGTAATTGTGGCCGAGGCTATTCATTCCATGGAAAATTCAAAAGATAAGGCAATGTTCATCAAACTGGACATGGCTAAAGCTTATGATTGGGTCAAATGTTGTTCCTGCAAATAATTTAAAGTTCAGGTTTAGAGGTGATTGGGTGAATTAGGTGAAGAGCTATGTAACAACAACTTCCTCTTTTGTTATTGTCAATGGGGAGCCCTCTGAGTTGTTTGGTGCCTCTCGTGGTCTTCAACAAGGAGATCCTTTCTCCCCCTCTCTATTTATTAGAATGGTTGAGGGTTTGGGAAGAAGCATTAAGTTCCAAGTCAGCCATGGTGGTATTTAGGGGTAGAGTTGGGGCAACTGTCTACCTCCTCAGTAACACTCACAGTTTGTTGATGACAACGCTTTGTTGGGTGTTGCCAAAATTAGAGAGGCGAATAACATCAAACAAAATTTAGACACCTATCTTGTGGCCTTTAGGCAATAGATTAATGAAGAAAAATCCTCCATTTTTTTCTTCAACACTCCTCTTATTCAGCATCGAATTGCTCGTATTCCTCAATTTCAAATTGGCGATCTTCCCCTAGTTTACCTTGGTATTCCTCTCTACATTGGAGCTATACCAAGGGGGACTTGGCAAAAGGTGTTGGATAAGGTCCAAGAGCAAATTAGTCATTGGACTCATAGGTGGCTCTCCTTTGCAAGGAAAGTTTTGTTGTTGAAATTGGTGGTCCAAGCTCTTCCCATTTACAATTGCGTGGTCCAAACTGCCCTGCAAGATTCATCAAGGATCTGGATGCTTTGGCAAGGCAATTCTTATGGGTTGGTAATTTGGCTTCATCAAAGTGGAGTTTGGTAAAGTGGGAGACCATATGTAGACCATTGCAAAAGGGTGGTTTTGGTTTGCGGCATACTAGCCTTTCTAGCCAAGCTTTAGCTGCTAAGATTTTTTGGAGGTGGTGCATTAATCAAGATCTTGCTTGGGCGAAGAATATCTTTGTTAAGTATTTGAGGGGTGTGGCGTCCGAGGATGTGCCAAGAACCTTCCTAATGGGTAACGATTCTATGATTTGGGAAACTCTCAAAAAGGGGTGCTAACTTAATTACACAGGGCCTGTTTTGGATATGTAACAGAGATTCAGAAGCTCTATTCTAGTTTGATTCGTGGGATGGATTTCCCCCTTTACTGTCAATGCACCCTCATTTGTGGAATCTTTGCAATAGTTTCACTGAGGTTGGGTGGTTCAAGGTGGAGGATTATAAGGTTGCTCAGAATTTGGGGTTGGAGGTGGTTTATAGATCGATGGATCCTTTAGAGTGGCCACCAAGGGGCTTTGTTGAGGATCGTGCGGATTTATGAAGGATTTTGGCTAGTTGAGTTTGCAATTCTTTGAGGGGGAGTGACACTCTTGCTTGGAGTCCAGATCCTAGGGAGATATATTCAGTAGCTTATGGATACAGTGAGTTGAACTTTTAGAAGTATAGAGGGGCTGAAGTCACAAGGTGGAAGAATGTGTGGAACAAGCTTGCGTGGCCTAAGTGCAATTTTTTCATTTGGTTCGTTGTTCGGAATAGGTGCCTTACATGGGAGAATCTCTAGAAGCAAGGGTTCAAAGGTCCATCTATTTGTGTTCTTTGTAGAGACAAAGAGGAAAGCTCCTCTCATTTGTTTTTTCAATGCTCCTTCTCTAGGGTCATATGGCACTTTTGGTGGGGAGTCTGGAAGCAAGCCTATGTTCATGCCTCTTCTATGGTTGAGTTTTGGAGGAGTTTGGGAAGACCCTCGACAAAGGCCTTCTTTCTTCGGGTGGCATGGAACATTGGCCCGAAGTGTATCCTCTAGCAGTTATGAATAGAAATGATAAGATATTCGATATATTAACAAAGGAGACGAAGGCTCCTTAAATAGAAAATTACAAGACGATGTTTCTAAATGAAACAATCGTAAACAGTAGATGAAAATAGAAACTATCTAACCTACCTAAGATGACAGTTATATTATTTAATATATTTAGTATCCTCCCTTAATAGTCATCGTTCTAACTACCCACAGAAACAAAGAACGTTCTGCCAAAAAAGACAAGACCCTGCCACTGACTTTGCCACTTGAGATGAGTCTGCCACCAACCCTCCCAGAAACTGCAGAACTTCCGAAAATAACCAAAACGGATCACAAAACATCCAACCTGATGTTGGGTAACAAAGTTGTCCCTCCCTGGAATAAAGACACCTAAAAAACAACTGCCACGATTTTGAGGAAAAACAGGCAAACCCTTCAAACTTTTGAAGATGAGCACAATTTTTGAGGACAAAATCGTAAAACCCTGACACTGGAGATTACAAAGCATCGTTTTATTTTATTTTTTCGAAAAAAAGGGTAAAAACCCTTAAATGAATCCCACGCATCTTTGCGAATTACAGAAACCCATACAAAACATCGTTTTTAAGGAAAAAGCGGCAAAACCATTCCAGAATTTTTTTCAACAAAAAAATTAAAAACCCTCCTATGATTTTTTCAAGCAAAAAATCAAAAACACAATAATTTTTAAAGGACAAAATTATAAACCCGTAATAATTTTTGAAGGTCAAAATTATAAAACCCATAATAATTTTTAAGGTCTAAAAAATTATTAAAAATCCCCAAATATAATTTTTAAGGAAAAAATTATTAAAACCTGCCAAAATAATTTCTATGGACAAAATTATTAAAACCCCAAAAATAAATCTCTACACAAGCAAGAGAAATCATACAAAGTCTCTTTTGTGCCCAGAAAAGTCTGAAAAACGCGTCAGGACGACTCCACCAGAGAAGGCAACTCGCAAAAGCCAGAAAGGTTCAAAAGCCACAAAAATTGATGTCGTCAAGAAAAAAAATAGACACAGGAAAGACGCTAGTCACAGGTCGAGTTCAACAAAAGAAGGATGCCAAGACATGGGTCGCGCAGGGAGAGAGCACTAGAGGACGCAGGTTGCACAGAGAGAAACGACACCTTCAAATGCACGAACACGGCTCTTCACCTCCAAAAAAAAACGCACGCCAAGACACCTGATCACACACGAACAGAAGGCAAGTGAAGCTGTCGACACAAAATAAACAAAACAAGCCGAAACAGGAGGTAAACAAGCTCACACGAGAGGTAGAAAGAAAACGGCAAACACCATAATCTTCAACACTCTAAACCAGAGATGCGAGATCCAAAAACCCGCACCAAGAAAAAACGAAAAAACTTCAAAAAATAGATGCCTCAGAAAACCCGCGATTTGCCCTCAGAAAGGACCACGAAAAAAACAAACTTCACAAAAATTTGCCAAATTTTGAAGAATCCCATCGGCTCTGATACCATGATAAGATATTCGATATATTAACAAATGAGACGAAGGCTCCTTAAATAGAAAATTACAAGACAATGTTTCTAAATGAAACAATCATAAACAGCAGATGAAAATAGAAACTATCTAACCTACCTAAGATGACCATTATATTATTTAATATATTTAGTAAGAAAGGAATCACAAAATCTTTCAAGGGAAGAGACGGGTGGTTCATCAACTTTGGCAACAAATAATGGGTATGATTCAAGAGACGGCATATGCAAAATGTGAGGTTTCTCCACCCGTGGAAGTGGGGGAGGAAGAGTTGATGAAGAGGTTGGGTTTTTATGAGAAAGATCCAAGACCTCCAGTGGTGAAGGGGAGATGACATCCTAGAAGGAAAACCCAGAGGGATGGGAGATGGTCTTTGCCTCCTAGTGGATTTCTGAAGATTAATATTGATGGTTCATCCAAGGGAAACCCTGGACAGGTTGGAGTTGGAGGAGTTGGAAGGAACGGTTCAAGTATCGTCCTTTCTTCTTTTCCATCTATAAGGATCATCATACTAACAATCTGATGGAAGTTCTAGCTATCCTCATAGCTCTTGAAAGAGCTTGTGTTTTGGGTTGGCGTAGGATTGTATGAGTCTGATTCTCAGATTGTGATTACTATGTTACATGGTCAGAAGTTGGACAAAGCCAATTGGCAGTTGGCTTCAGTGGTTCGACAGATTCTTCAACTAAGCGAGTTGATGGATGAAGTTTCTTTTGTCTGCATTCTAAGGGAGTGGAACAGTGTGGTCGATCGTTTGATTAAATGGACCTCTGAGCAATTAGGGGATTGGAAGGTTGATGAACAACAACAGTTATCTCGAAACCAAGTCCAAGCTTTGGATAGGTCGATTCTAGAGGATATGGGTGTTTAATGGGGTGTAGAGGTTGGTTGTTAAGGGGTTGATTCTCCTGTGGTGGTGTGGAGGCGATGTTGTTGGCAGGGCTTTGATTCCCTTGCTTGGATTGGTGTAGATTCGTATTCTTGATTGTATTTCTCTTCTTTGATCTAATAAAGTTTTACCCCTTTATTATAAAAAAGATATATAATATTTTTTTTCTTTGATATATCAAAATAGCCTTAAGGGGGCCATACCCAAATGTCGCATAATCAACTTGAATTTAACAATTTGTTACAAAGCAAAATACAAAAATCTGACACTACATTTCGAACACTCCTAACCACCACCCCTTCATGCTTCCTCTGCTTCTACCCCTTTCTCCAAGCTCACTACCTCCCTCTCTGGTGCTGCCGGAAGTGCTAACACTCCTATACCCACCAATATTCGGAAGACCCCAATAATCTCCTTCAACATCGCTACATGACCCAAGACCATCTGCATTTTGGCATCGACATCTTCTCCCATGCTCCACACGATGAGAGGAATCCAAAGGCCATTGTAGCTCAACATCATCTTTGGCCATATCATGACCAATGGTCTCAATCCCCAACCAATTATCGCCCACTCCAGGAACTTCTCCATCCCCACTCTCCAATGGGCCTTCACCACACGTTGCATTAGCCACCTCACCACCTCCAAGTCCTCCCTTGCTTGCAGCAACCATGCCAAAAACATTGAGGCAATGTCACTATTTACCCTATACTTGCAGCTAGAGGCAAGGAATCAAACCCCTGGAATTTCTTTAACAACCTCCATAGTTTCGACATTGCTTATGTTGAAAACCTTTCCCAGATGCTAGTTTGAGACTCTCCCCCGAAATGCCATTTGCTTGTCCTTCACCTCCAAGCAGATTGTCATCTCCATTATGCCTTCTTTGCATCAGAAAGAGCATCCTTAGCGTGCTCTTAAAGCCTCTTCGCCATTGTCCATTCCATTCATTACTCAACTTGTCAGGCAATTTATTTCCACCTCCTTCCAAGTCTTTCACCTATTGTCCTTCGCGCGTGTGAGATCTAAACCCAATCTCCTTAATCCCGAGCTTAATGATCACTACTCATGTCGACAGTCTTGTGTGGTCTCACAACACACCCCAAGAATGTAAGGCTTGGGGACCCAAGGAAAAAATTAATGCTTATGGCAGGTGTTGGTCGGCAAAGGATCACCAGAGGCCCATGTTAAAGTGGAAGTCTTTGAAATACTTCGTGATTTGAGTGTACGGAGTGTCAGAGGTACCGGATACCGGGTACCGGAAAGCCAGGTTGGTTGGATTGTTTAACCCAAGGTTTGGTAAGTTGTTGCGGTTCAGAAGTGAAGGTCAGAGAATTGCAAAGGTTTCGGTGGTAACCGAGATCCGGGTAAATTTTGTTTCGGTAAAAGCTAAATTTGTCGGGTACCAGGTATCAGGTAACAATGCATGCATGTTGGATGTTAAAGTTGATTGTTTAGTTTTGCCCGAGAGCTTAAAACGTCCAATAACCCGCCTAAGGGGATAATTATGCGAGAATGCATTAAAAGCGTATTATTTATGACTTGCTTTAAAAGATGATTTATTAATGATGGTTTTATTTTAATGAGAGTTCTATTAATGTTTTAAAAAGGGATTGATATGTGGAATTTTATGTGTAGGAGAAATAGATTGTTGGACTATATTGCGGTATGGACAATCAAGCAAATTTGGATCGCGAGCAATGACATAACTAGGTTGGGTGGTACACACTGGGAGTTCATGCGAAGGAGGAGCTTGAGATAAAGAAGTACTGGGAAATCAGGTATTACGCATGCGGTGAAGGAGAGTACCTTGATCTAGGGTAATTTACTTCCAAGTGTTTTACGTCCGAGCCCAAACTTGAGTGTAGGAACTAAAAGTGTTCGTGGATTGGGGTATCTATATCCGGTTCCACCTAATCATTTTGATATCCAACAGAGGAAGTTCCTAAAAAAAATTTGACAAATCTGCTCGATTCGAGTTGCTTTCCTAATTGAATTTTAAAGACATAAGTCCAAAAGTTTCAAAGTGCTGAAGAAGGTTGACATTTGTTGACATATTCAAAAATTCTTTTGCCAATTGTCATGTGCCACATGCCTTGTTGCAACTTGTCCTTGGATTCCCTCTCATGTGTTGGTTAAATTTCCCAAACGTCTTGTAATTATAAAAGGCCAGGGGATGTTTCACTTTATTTTAAGTTCAGAATTTGTGGATGTCAGAGAACCAAAACTTTTTCAAGTTTTGTTCTTTTTCCTGTTTTCTATTTCATTCCAGATTAAAAACTTGTATGTTTCATTAGAAGTTAACTAATATCAAAGCTATTTCCTGATATGAAATCTTAGGTAGTTGATTGTTTGTTCCTATTGGACAAGACTATGTGCTGCGTCATTTAAGGGTGCATACTGACACTATCCAATGGCAAATAATCCCCCTTTTCTTTAAACTCTTGCATCATTTTGTGCCTAGTTGTGAAGCAATCTAGTGACGTATGGAATGGTTTGCTTTGGTTTGATTATTTCTTGAGGCATGCGTGGATAATACTTGGGAGAAATTTTACTTTTCAGTATTTTTTTATGCTTTGTTTTAGAATAGATATTTTAAATTTCATAAAATGTTCCAAAAAAGTAATGAATGCATGGAGTTTTATTGCAAATCTTTTGATTCCATGAAATTGTTGAATGCTTAATGCTAAATCTACTTGGATGAATGCAAGTTATTTGAATTTCATGAAATATTGTTGCAAATTTGTTGATTTCATGAAGTTATTGAATGACCGGACCGAGATTATTTTCATATCTGAATGATACTAGCCAATACCTTAAGGACTGTTTACTCCTCCTATTTAACAGCATTATCACAACGAACACTAAGCAAACCTAGTGTGTCAAGACCTGACATAAACGAGCATTGGGGTCAAGCCGAGTTAGCCTTAGATTTAGGTTTTCCCAGTGGAGTCTTTCAAGATAGATAGGTTCTCGTGGTGTCTCTGTGAGAATTTATCTATCTATTGATGTGCGACTAACATCCATGTTAGTAGATAGCCCACTTAGATAGGCTAGCAGCCTCCATGTTTCCCTCCCGATAAATATGGGAAAGTTTAAAATCTTCTAAGTGATTAATGTCTTCCCAAATCCACCTTACACAGCTTCAAATTTTCCAATTAGGAGTCTCCTTTTTTCGAATGGTGTTTATGATGATCAACGAGTCCTCTTCCAGATGTACCCTTTTAAAGCCCAGCCTCCTACACATTTCCACCCCCATCCATGCCGCCTGTGCCTCGGCTTCATTATTTGTCCCTACTAGTAGCTTCCTTGCTTCCTTTGCAAGTATCCTCCCAGTGTGGTCGTGAAGGATACAACCAGCACCTGAAGGCCCCAGGTTGCCCCTTGACACTCCATCAAAATTTGCTTTCACCCATCCTTCGTCTAGCAGTCGCCACTTCACATCTCTCCTTGGGTTGACAGGGAGATCAACCCAAGGCTTCCCATAAACAAGGGGGATTTTAAGTCCCAGCCAACTCTTCAGCACTTTTTCACCCCACAAAGTGAATTTGCTCTTGCAAGCATTCTAATTCTTTGTTGCATTATTCACCACTTCACAGATTGTCGTCTCAAGTTTATTGATGACGCCACTCACCATCCTCTCCTCCTAAAAAAATGTGCCTATTTCTCTCTTTCCATATTTCCCATATCACAATTGATGGTGTCACCTTCTAGATGCTTGAGAGAACCACCCTCTTCTGCAGACCTATCCATCCATTAAAAAATCCCAGAAGAGTATTTGGTCGTGGGAATTGCCATTCTAACTTGTTCATTACCCAATCCCAGCACTCACTGGCTATTCCACAATTTAAAAGTAGATGGTTAGTTGATTCTTCTTCTTTCCTGCATAGGATACATTTCTGTGGGCCTGCTACCCCTATCCTTTGCAATTTGTCTCCAGTTAAGATTTTATTTGTAAGGCCAGCCATGAAAACACTCCTGCTTTTGAAAGGCAGTTCTTCCCCCATACTAGGTCTAATGGCCCATCGCCCAGCTTGATTTACGCTTCCTCAATATTATAGCCTAACATATCTTCACCAATGTCAATATGAATACTCCGTTGCTTGAGAATGCCCATCAGCCTTGCCGTTTGCTCCTTAGGTATTACTTCTTGTTGCAAAGACCTCCATTTCCACACCTGAACACTGTTCCTCATTTCTGGTTCCACATAATCCCTAACTCTATTTTCAGTGATTCATTGCAACAATTTAAAATCCAAGAATTCCTCATGTTGTTATGTAAGTTCATTAATGTTATGTTATCATATTGTTTGTGAAGGCGAAACCTTTGTACGTCTCCAAGTAATTCAAGCCATTCAAGCAAATCAAGCAAGCAAGATCCAAGACTTTGAAGTGATCTGTATGACTTCAATCCTACAAAGAAGCCATTGAAGGGTGGTGAGTTGCAACACTTTGTTGACTCATCATTCCTTCCTAGCATTTATCCATTTATCATTGACATTGCCATTATGGAAGTGGAAACACTAGCGCAGGGTTTGACTAAGGCAAGCCCCTAAATGGCACAACCCTTCCTCTCTCTTTGAATGTGCAAGTGTTAGGTTTGGAAGATATTAAAGAAAATTTGAGAATCATTTATTCATTGCTACAATCAAAACCCTACCTCTTATCAAGTCACAGAAACTCACCTACATAATTATCTAATAGTGATTTGACAGATTTACAAGCGGAAACAAAAAGCCCAAATCTTACATCAAAGGACTATGAAGATAGATATAAAAAAGATCTACAAGGACACTCGCGCTTTCCCTGCCTATGTCCTCTATTTTCAACCGCACATTTGAAACACAGGTGCACAGTGTCTTGCTCTGCTAATTTCAATTGTTTGACTTTGTGAACTTTTGTGTCCTCTGTATTCGCATCGAAATAGTAAATTGCACTATTAGCCTATTTAGATCATTTCATTTCATTCCTAAATTCATTCTAGATTTGGTGAAGAGTTGGTTGACTCACCTTTTTGACTGTAAGTCAATCACATACCCTGTTCAAATCCATCAAACTCTCACTACCATCAAATCTCTAATGGAGCATTTAGAAAAAGCACCTAAACCCTAAAGTCAAATCTTAGGGTTTCACCTTTTTTATGTTTCATTTTGGTGCACCTGACATGTTAACATTATAAACCTTATGAAATCTGAATCAAATCATCCTAGATCTAGGTTTAAGATTGCATTGTTTGGTATTGTTCATTTAGGGTTTCATTTTTGCATCATAAAAAGGCATAAAATTTTTTAAAATTGAGGATAATATTGCATCATAAGTTGCAATAGGGTTTGTTTCAGTCATCGTAGATCAAATCTACATTCAAATTTCATTCATTAGGTTATTAAAATCTAAAATAGTTCATTGCATCCATTTAGGAATCTTTCATTTAGGTCAAAAAAATGAGAAAAAAAGCTACATCTTTTGTTTCAAAATTGCATCAAAATCATCATTCTCAGAATTTTGCATCTTGAAATCAGTCAATTATTGCATCTTAGATCTAAAAATTGCCATTTACTGTTCAAACATTTTTAGCATTGTTGCACTCTTGCATTTTCAAATTTATAATCATAAATCAAGCAAAATCTAGAAAAAATAATCATGTCAGACTTGTTTGTATACAGATTTGGGAACCTTAAACAATAACATACACAGTCAAACTTTGAATTTTTTGAAATCCTACCTAGGACATAAGTGCCCTGGGTGCCTTTGTCCTCCTATTTTTGGCTGAATTTTTTCTCCGATCTTTGTTTTTGTGCCCTTTGTATGCTTCTACTGTCCAACTTTTGTTTCTAAACTGTCTTGTAATTGTTTGTTTTGCTAGAAACATGGCTAGCTTGATCCATAGGGAACAACATCATGTTCTCATTGCAAAAATCTTTTGTTGTCATAATTCATGTTCTATTGTCAAATCTTGTTAAGCATTTCAAGGATTTTTTGTCACAAGCATGTCATTATGAGTTTATTTCCCCTCTCTTGTTGTTTTTAATTGATCCCTCTCCCACTATCTCTCTTATGTGTGAGGTTAGCTTGGTGAAAGAGAATACAATCATTAACAATCATGTCAATCATGTTTGTTTTTCTCTCGATATCTCTCCTCTTTGTGAATAAGGTATCTTAGTGTTAGAAGATTCAATCATGGAGCATCTTGAGAATCTTGTTTGTTTCTCTTCGCCTACCTCTCCTACTTGGGAAGATATTGTTGGACAAGAGCATGGCATCATTTATACATGTCTTTCAAAATATAGTAAGATGGATTGATTAAATGAAGATGCTAAGGTGAAATTAGATCCCCTCTCGATTGAATATAATCAACAAGTAGTTAAATCTGTCGAGGTTATGAATGCACAATTGGCTATTAGAACTCCTATGATTACTAGACCTCCTTAAACTCTTTTAATTAGATGTCCTCTAATTATTGGGCCTCCTAAATCACCTCTCATTATAGAAACTCCTAAATATCATGGTCATATCTTAAACTTTGCAAAACAACTTACTAGTAATCATGTGTCGAAGCAACCAAGTTATCATACTATTTCTCACATATATAACACTATAAAAATAAGTAACCAAAATAAACACCAAAATCCATTCCATTGCCTCAACCATACCTCCCACCTGCACCTAATATCCAACAACGTAGTGGTAAATAATATGATCTTGTTGAGCAACTTCATAACACTCTTGCTAAGATCTCTTTGTGGGATTTAATTCAAACATCACCTGTTTTTCAGGGCATGCTTCAAAATTATTTGCAAAACATTATTGTCCCTCCTAGTGCACAACCAAATGATATAGCAAGCTTAATTGAGAGTATGTGTTCACTAGTGTGGATATTGTCTTTCATTAAAGTGAATTACCTCCTTTGAAAACGCAAAAACAAAATGATGCCTTGATGATAATGGCTACTACTAACAGGATTGGGATTAGACGTACCCTTATTGACGATGGTTCAGTGATTAATGTTTGTAGTGTAAATCTTTTGAATAGAATTGGAGAAGACAAAACTTTAATTCAACCTACTGATTTGTTAATCAAAGTGCATCCCCATTCCTGCTCAAGAATTCTTCTTGCTTCTTCCATGCCTTCAGACTATTATCGACCTATGGCCACCCCATGAGTCAACCCAAAACTTGGCCTGCATACCCCGCTTTATTTCCCAAATTAGATGATTTGTTACAAGACTCCTACATGATATTAGGAAGTTCCAAATTGTCGAGCTTGTTGGGGGGTTTTGAATGGTTAGGATTCTTCTTGGGCAATTGGAACCCAACTATTTACTTTGTAACACCCTGACCCACTTTTGATGTGCCTTTTGGTACATACTCCATATCAGTTTGGCTCCTAATGCCATATTCATCATAGGCCATCTCCGCAATCCTACACCTCCCGCCTCTCAAAGTCTACAAATTTTCCCACATGCCACCAATGAGATTTTGTTTTGATTGGTGCTTTCGTTCCAAAAGAGTCTCCTCATCCATCTTTCAATTTGCTCAAAGAGCTTTTATGGCAGCTTCATGCATGACATAGCATTAACTAGTATTGCCGAGATGACCGACCTGAGCATTATTGTGCGCCCAACTATTGTGAGCCATTTTCCCTTCCATGCCTCTAATTTCTTATTGCAGTTTGACAATATGCTTTCCCATAGTTGTTACTTACTTGCTCCTCCATACAACGGTAACCCTAGGAACTTCCCTAGAAGTGATTCCCTTCTAACCCCTATAATCCTTGCAATTTCCCTTAGTTTCTTCAAATCTATGTTAAAGAAGAAAAAAATTTATTTTCCCCCATTCACCTTTCGGCCCGAAGCTCAACTATTCTTGTCCAAGAGGTTTTTTATGTATCTTGCCTCCCCTCTACTAGATTCTCCAATCAACATTATGTATTATGTGGGTTATTGGTGTGTGATGGAGAATATGTGAATAAGTAAATAACAACACACAATCAATGAAACATTATATTAGAGAAATCAAATGAAAATTTAAACTGAATTGAAACAAACACATTCTCTAAAGTTGTCCCATTGTTCTCTATCCTCAAGGATTCATTAAATCATAATGGCTCTCAGATTGTGTATGCACTATGACTGTTAGAATGACAACCTGAAGAAGGAGGTGCTAGAAATACAGTAAATCTATTCCTACATGATGATTGATAAACTATATGATGTGATGCTATGATAATGGTGTTGTTGTATGAAGATGCTATGCTAGTGATGTAATGAAACTACAAAAATCAAGATGCGGCTAATGCTAAAGCCATGATTAAACTAATATGCTTCTAATTGCTAATTTGCTAAATGCGCAAATGCTAAAGTGCTCAAATGCTCTAATGGAATTTCTGCAAAGTAAGTTTGCTCAAAGTTGGGACGCATTTGTTGTAGAATGAGGCTATATTTATAGCTATTCCAAGGCATAAAATGATGTGGCAGCAACCAATGGTTTGGATTTAATCTGAATAGATGAAGGGTGGAGGATGAAGAAGGTTGGAGAAAAATAAGGAGAGCGTTCCCTTGCATGAAAACAATCTGCCAAGTGTAGAGGAGAATAAATGAAATAGAAGAGCCAAGCGTCCCAAAGTTGTTTTGGAATTTGTTGAGGATAAAGCCCAAATTAAATATTTGGATTATTTAATTTGTTGAGACACATGATGAAGTGGAAAGAGGAAAAGTTGTAGACATGTGACTAAATTTAAATTTAATGAGAGGAAAGATCATTGAATAAAACAAACTATTCAAATTTGTTTATTTAATTAAAATTAGAAGAATGTGATTTAAGATAGAAGAATTAGAAAATGTGAACTATATAAATAAATTTAGAATTTATTTATAAGTAGAGGAATTAAAAGATTTATTAATTAAATAACTTGTATTTAATTAATTAGATTATCTAGACTGATTTTAGGTGTATACAATTGGATCCATGTTTGGAGCTACTTTAATACCTCTCTATAATGTACCCCCCCCCCCCAAACTGGATTGGGAATTAGCGATATCTTTCCGATTATCTCAGTTTGACATATGGAACATGTTGTCAAACATATCACATACTAACTGATCTGAGTATTTTCAATGACTTGAAGTTTGCAAATCACATAAAATAACCCAACAAATGGATAATAACCAGCATTGCATTACTTCAATATAGGAGTTCATTCAAATACAATCAAATGGAATATAGAACCTTCAATATTTAATTTTCTGAGCAATAACAACAGCAGCAATATTCTTACTGAGAAATGCAGATTACAAATGTATCATTAAATATCAATTTGGGAAGACTCCAAGGCAATGGTGACTCCAGGAAAAGTCTCACACCTGGCTGATGAAATCTCTAACAAAAATAAAGTAATGATGATGGGAGTAGCAGCAGCTCCTCAACACACACACAGCCTTTGATGGTCTGAAATATGGAACCCCTCAATCACAGCAGCTCCCTCCAGGTTACGCCTAGCATATGGAGACTCCGGTAAAGAGTTACGCCTCTCTACAAACCCCACAACTCACTTGTTTGGCACAGCCCCCAAAGACTCCTGGCAATCAATGATAAAACCACAACTAAGACTCAATAATATGGTGTGGGCAAATATGGTCTTTCCTGAAGAATAGTACAACCCAATGAGGAATCACACCCAACACACAATCTTTGCCACCACCTATAGTGAAACAATGATAAATGCAATGCCTCTAGTATTTGATGCAACCTCTAGAACAATTGATCAATCTGATTTTAATTCATAGCCACGCTGAATATTGTATGCCTGCAATTTGAAACATAAACTGGACAGATTGATAATGATAATATTCAAACCAGCTCATGATACTGGAACCCCTTTCCTATAAGTTATCTTGTATCCATATACTCTCCCGCAAAACCTGATATATCCTTCAAACCCTTAACAACCGATCAAACAATCTTTGAAGCACAATCACAATCCCTGAATGGAGTTATCCGTGAGCAGCCTTGGGAGATCTTTCACTCCTGTAGCATGTTGTTCCTCATGAAGGTTTTCCTCTTCAATGAAGCCAAGATTTTCCAGACTTTCTAGTCTAACCAGCAAACCCTTATCAATTTTCTCTGAAACATGAATGTGCAAATGAGCTCACAAATTGATTTTTATAACTCCCTCCAATTCCCACACTCAAGTTGGCAATTTATAATTATTTTATTTAAATTATTTCCCACCTTATATCTCCTTTAAGCTGGCACCAACTTTATAATATAAATTTATCATTTTAAACCTCCTTATAACTCCTTATTTTTAAGTCACTTTAAATATATATATAAATAACGCATAAAGTTAAACATTTTAATTTAACTTTATTATTAACGTTATTTAAACTTAACACACAGGACCATGATAAATGCCAAGATAAATCCATGGTGAGAACCTATCAACTTTCCTAATATAGAAATATTGCCAACTAACCAAGATGCTAACCACTTGTGACTTACTAAAAATAGAATGGACAAAGTATCAAATCATGCTTCGTACGGTACATAGCAATAACCCTAGAAACACTAAGTTGGGAAACATCAATTGTGCACAAATGGTTGACTAACCAATCACAAACGCCCTCAAAGGGGCCCCCTAACCATCTTGCTACTCCACGGAGAGCAAGTGATAGACTAACCTCAATAACTGATGACTACCTAGGAAAAGGGGACATTACACTCTCCATTTGCCCCTTCACCTCTCTGCCTCTATATTTCTTCCTAAAGACTCCACCATAACAATGAATAAGAAGGGGGGGATGGGGTCCCCTTGTCATATGCCCCTTGATGACTTAGAAACCTTGCAGGGACCCATTTCCTAGAACTGAGAATCTTAGGCCCTTAATGCAACTCCTAATCCACCTTAGCCACTTCTGCCCAAAACCAAACTTTGCCATCACCTCCAACATGAACTCTCTGTCAACCTAGTTGTAAGCCTTCCTGATGTCCAATTTGATTATCATCCTATCTACCTTGGCCTTTTGGACAATATGGATAGATATCATAGATTAATGCCCCAAGATTATACCTTCCACAATTTCCCTTCTTGGAACAAACCCAATTTGTTCCTCCAATATTATTATTGGTAGCACGTTTTTTAATCTATTCGCCATTACTTTGGTTATCATCTTGTACAATGTGTTGCAGAGGGATATGAGCCTATAATCCTCCAACTTCTTTGCATTCTCTTTCTTAGGAATCAGAACAATGAAGGTGTTATTGATATCCCCGAGCATTACATGTCTCTTCCTTGACTCTTCAACTGCCCTAGTTACATCTCCCTTCACAATGTTCCAAAAGGTCTAATAGAACCTTGTCAGGAATCCATCTAGGCTCGAGGCCTTATCCAAGCTCATTTGGAAGATTGCAGCCCGCACCTCTGCCTTCAAAATTGGTCCACAAAGAAGCTCATCTTCCCTTTCGTTTATCAAATTTGATATATTGTTTAGTATCTCTTGTCTGCTTTGATCGATCGAGGTGTCATCCTTTGTTAGGAGATTCTTGAAATAAGTTACTATCACCTCCTCTATTTCTTTGGGTTCTTGCATGCCCCTGCCTCCATCCTCTATCAGCTCTATGATTTTGTTCTTGCTTCTCTTTATTTTGGTGGACATGTGAAAGAACTTTGTATTCATTTCCCCTTCTTTCAGCCAACATTCCCTAGACTTCTGCATCCAAAAGATCTCTTCTCTAGCCAAGATTTCTTCATATTTCGCTCTCAACATTTTCTCCTTCTCAAATAGGTTGGCATCCATTCCTTAATCACATTCGCATTTAGAACTAACAAATCCTCTTCAATCTTGATTTTTTCCTCAAAAATGTTCCTGAAGTGGTTTTGGTTCCACTCCTTTATCTGCCCTTTGATATAACCTAGTTTCCTTTGTAAGTTGTACAAGTGGTATCCTCTGGTCTTGGGTGCTTCATTTGACCATTCACTCATTCTATCTTTGATATTTTCATCCCTCAGCCACATACACTCAAATTTGAATGGACACCTCTCAGGCGGGTTGTCTTGCCTAAAGCTTAACATTACTAGGTTATGATCAAATCTTGTTAGAGGCAGAATTGACGCTTCGTAGGTGCATTGAATATCTTCCCACTCCTCAATTAGGAAGAACCTATCTAACTTTTCTACTATGCTTGTGAAGCCTATTCTCCTATTCGTCCATGGAACTTGCAAATTTTTCAGACATACCGCCATTAGGTGATTCTCATTCACGAATTCTTTGAAATTTGTTTGTGTTTGGGAGACCCAGTTAGACCCACCTTTCTTCTTTGTGTCGTCCAAAGTGGTATTAAAGTCCTCGCCAACCACCACTTTCTCTTCTTTAATCGAGTTAAAAATTACAGCGATTTGATTCCAAACTTCCTTCTTCTTTGTTGTTTTTGTTGGGTCATAAACATTCAAAACAAACACTGTGAGTCTTCCTCCTGTGGGATTGACTTAAACCAATTGCCAATTCCTGTTGATTGTGATTTCTTCTACCTTGACTTTGTTTGGGTTCCAGATTACCCCAAGACCCCCAAAAGCTCCCTCCGCTTCCTTGAAGTACCTTTGCCACTATTTCTATTTAGCCAATAAGAATCTGATGTTGTCTTGACTTAGTTTGGTCTCTCGCAATAGAGCTATGTCTACTTTGGCCTAATCAACCTGTTGTTTGATCAAACCTCTCTTGTTAGGGGCATTTAAGCCCCTGACATTCCACGTTAAGGCCCTCATGGCGACTGGGGAAGGGACACCCCCTTCCCTGATCTTAATTTCATCTGACCCTTAGCATTCCCTGCCAATTGCAACATTACTCTATTCGATTTCTTGCCTTTCGATCTTTTCTCACCCAACTTTGGCTTATTGTTTTGTTTCCCAGGATTCCTTCCGCCTCTTCACCAAAGTCGCTATCATCCTCTTCATCAGACCACTATGACTCTTCCTCTCTAATCTCCTTCGAGGTGATATTTTCCTTATTTTCATCCCCTACCTCCTCTGCCATTTCCTCTTGAGCTGGGTGTTAACGCTCCCCTCTTCCCATGTTGTCGTTCCTCTCTTGGTCAATCGCTCCTTCCTCTATTGACTTTTCAGGCTCTTTAATTGGACTTTACTTTTCCTCCCTTAACATGTTTTGTGTTTTTCAAATATATATATATATATATAAACATATATTATAATTAATATATAATATATTAATAGTATTGTAAATATTAATATATTGTAATTATACATATTATAATTAATATATAATATATTATAAGTATTGTAAATATGTTAATATACATGTTATAATTAATATATAATATATTAATAGTATTGTAAATATTAATATATTATAAGTATTGTAAATATGTTAATATATATTATAATTAATATATAATATATTAATAGTATTGTAAATATTAATATATTATAAGTATTGTAAATATGTTTATATATAAAAACTAAGTTACCGGTTCGGTTTTGGGTTCGGGTTCGGGTTCGAGTTCGAGAATCCAATTCGCGGGTTCGAGCAAAAAAAAAATTTGGAATTGGGTTCGTTTTGGGTTCGATAATACAAAAACATATAAAAAATAAATATATAATGATTTTTTTTAATACATAATAAACAAATATAGTAAAATAAAAAAGTATCTAATATCCATTAATATAAATTATTAAATAAAAATAAAAATATAGTAATATGATTGTATATATATAAGTAATAAGAAGTATAAAGATACATTAATATGAGATATCCTTCTCAAACTCTATTGCATACGTATATTTCTATATTTTATTTTATATAAATTTATTTAAAATATATAGGCTAGTATGAATACAATATAATTATATCGATACTAATATTTGCAATCAATATTTTAATATAAATATTAAATTTTAATATTAATAATAAATTATATTTATATACCATTATTATAATAATTTTGTCAACATTATAATCAGGTTCTTCATTACAACTATGTCAATATAATATATATACATTATAATTATATTTAAATTAATTTTAACATTAATAATATAAGTATTAATATTAATATATTAATTATTTCATTATTTTGAAGTTATTCTATTTATTGAAAATTTATTTTATTTAGTCTAAGCGAAAGGCGGGAGACTCAAAGCATCACAATGGTGGAGCGACGCCACAGCTTCTCCGCGGGGTATGGGTATTTGCATCGATACATTGCTCTCCTTTGTATATCAATCACGTGGAGAACTGAATGGATGTCGCACCCTTGTCTGAAACCATTAGAGCAATCTTTGAACATCCTTGCAGACACCTCATTCAGAACCAAGCACAGATTAAAACCAGCAAACCTAAGAAAAAACTATAAAATTCGTTGCAAATTCTTTCGGGTCTATTGAAACCGACCCCACAATGCAAAATTTGTACTTTGTCTGAACCAATCACGGACCGAACCCGAACCAAGGGCCTCAAACCAGCGAACCGGTAACTTAGTATTAAAAAAAAAACACAAAACAAAATTCATCTAAAAATACGGTGGACAAAAAAATTCAGTACGGGATGGCGCAGGAGCAGCAAGGAAGAAATTCTGAACCAACAGGGAGATGGATGGAGACCAGGGATCGAAGATGGAGGAAGCCAAGTTTTCAACACTAGAACCAAGCAAGGTCAAGGCAAAGATCAAATTGGGGATGGGAGGACCGAAGGAAAAATCAATGGTTAGAGAACCTTCGCAGGAAACAGCTCGGGAGGAGAAACGAACCAGACACAAAAGAATGGCAGCTGAAGGAGTGGTGGGAACAGGATATGGGCTAAGGTATGGTGTTTTATTAATGTTATCTTTATATTTTGTTGGTAATGGCAGAAAGAGTTTTGCTGAATCATTAGAGAATGTTGCACTTCACATAGGACATGAGTTTGGATAGCATAACAAAGGTGTTTCAAACTTGAAGAGGAGAGTTGGCTTCCATATCTAGGAATTGCTGTTTGAGTTACGATAAAGTCATTTCTCAACCTATAACTAAAAATACTATTTGGATTCTGATAAAGCTACTTCCCAAACTATACCTAGAAATGGTATTTGGGTTATGATAAAGTCATTTCATATTATGATAAAAGAACAAAAAGAAAGTTCTTCCCTGTTTTCAATTGAGATTTCAAATATTGAGCCCAACTTTAGAAGATTCAGATTTCATCTATAGGATTAAATTGTTATGGCATACTTTCAGATAAGGATCATAAAAAGCAAAAACTATACTAGAGCTCATCAATCAGATCTCTGTTAACAGAAATTCAGATTTTAAATTTCTTTCAAGATAATTTCCCTTTCCAAAATTTTATATTAGTCATTTTCAGATATTCACTGCCAGTTTTTTAGAATCTTCGTTGATTAAAGATATGATTCGTAACTGAGCACTTGTAACCACATAGAGGGGCAAAGCAGTCAGAATCAAAAGCTAGCAATATATAGAGACACAACATGAAACTTCAACATTTTTCCAACTTGGCATCCAGCCATAAAATGAACTAACTGAGCTAGAACTTCACTAGAACTAAGGAAGCATTGACAAGTAGTCAGGCTGGACAAATATTCCAAACAGCCTCCAGTTTGATTTTAAAAACTATACTTAAGAGATCTGCTACGAAACTTGTAATATATAGCACAAATTTACAGAGGTTTGAAGCTTCAGTAATCCATCATAGTTGACATGTAACAGTATTGCAGCTTTTGTGTCAAAATTCATAGAAGGTGAATTAAATGAGTTAGAATTTGCTATCCACACAACAACCAAAAAAGGAGGAAGAAAACAAAGATAGCCCGCAAAAGTAAAACAACGTTAAAACCTAAACTTGGAGAAAGAGAGATTCCAAAAACTTCAGAGTTTTTATCCAGAAAAATTCTTTCTCTGAACAATTACAAACCATGGAAGCTTGAAGTTTTTAAAGAAAATTATTGTACCATTAAATATTATTAATTACAGGTGGTATCCCGAAAATTTGTATTGACAATGTTGATTTCTTCAAAACTATAACATTCAATTTAAAAAGAAAGCAAAAAATTAAAATAAAATAAAATAAACTCACAACAACTCCTCTAATTAAAAAACCAAAATCAGCATATCACAAAATCTCCTCTAGTTTCAAAGCTTCGCTTACAAATTTCCAACAAAGCTGCTCCAATTCAAAATTTCAGAAGCTTAGTCACATTAACTTTCAAGCAAACTTGTTTTAAAACCTGCATTCCCTTTCAAGCCAATTTTCTTGAACCTCTATGTCCATTATATTTTCATCTAATATAAGTAAAAACAATGATCCGCAATTCAAAACAAATCTCCATACCTCGCACGCCATTATTCAACATCCGCCCGGATAAATTCCCGCTTTCATTCTCCCCTTCCCCATTGCACATTGTCCAAACCCCCGTCTCCGACATACAATACAAGTTTTGAAGAAAAACAAATAAATCAACCAAAAACCCTCAAAAACATGTCCAAAAACTCTCGATTTTTGTTCTTAAAGGAACGACTGCAGGCGCCGAATCCGTGACAGCGTAAGTAAAAAGCCGAATTCGTCAAATCCTTTGCAGGAGCAGAGCAGGGTTCGAAGGGAAACCCTCGGAAAAAATTAAGAGATCGGCTATATCGATAGTTACGAAAGAGAGAATGAGGTGACGTCTCAGTTAACGATGAGTTTGACGAAAAAGTCTGGGGAGTCGGCACAAAATATTTTATTATTTTTATTTTTTTAGCTGCTTTTTTTAATTTGGGCTTGTGAGAGTCCTTATTTATCCAAGTTTTGTTTTTTGTTTTGTTTTTTTTAATACAAGTCTGTGAGACAAATATGTGTTTTCATTAAAATATTTTTAAAATTATTATTACAATCTAATTAGTTGAGGAGGTTTGAATCATTTTTGGGTCTTCATGTCAATCCGAAAAAAAGTACTTTTCAAAATATAAAATATTGGTGGTTTAAATGTATTATGTACTAATGAGTGCTTTGAAATAATAAAATATTGAAGGTTTAAATGTTTTATGTATTTGTACAAGGTTATCTGGTACATTTAATAATATATTTATGGACATGTAATAATAATGAAACATTAATGGAAATTGTTTAAGATCCAAATTGATACATCTACCTTCCAACGAATTAAAAGTTGAAAAAAATCAAAGTTAAACAGAATATGTTTCATTTCAAATGTAAACATATGGGTTTTTTAAGGCAAGGTCTCTATTGAAAGCAGTCTGTGAAGGACAATTGGAGAAATCTCGCATTTTCGCAATTTAGAATCAAGACCCTCTACTACATGTCATGAAATGAAAGAAGACAAAATATTAACTAGAACTTGCATCTAAATGAGGTTCAAAGATTACGCCAATAGAAAACTAAGTGTATGTTAATATGTTAGAGAGTATGTGTTTGTGCATGGATGAGCTGCAAATTTTAGTTGCATGTGGCTAGATTAAACAATTAATAATAAGTGCTAAATAATGGAATGAAATAAACTTAGAGAATTCTAGATTTTTTTCCTGTAAGAAATTAAGTATTATTTGATTATGAAATATTTGCATACATATTTAAATCATTAAGCAATGTAAATGAAAAAGAAAGTTGTCATCAAATTGACAAAAAATACTGTAAATAGAAATAGAATGTTCCCATCCAATTGTCAAATCAATATTTATCTATCTTTTACATGATAAGTGAGACTTTGGAGGCTTTTACCTGATACTTTGGAGGCTTTTATCATTAAACAACAGTTGGTTTACCATTAAATGGCAATTAAAGCTTGTTTTTCGACAACTCAATAGTGATTTGCAGGCATGAGACTTGTTTCAGACTCAAATCTCACACTATGTGTAACCTATCGGTTAATTATAATTTGCCTAAATAATAGTCATTAAATAGTGATTAAAATCAATAATCAAGGTCAATAGTGGCATGGTGTGATGGTTAAGTTGTTGTGTTGTTATTCTTTCTATCAAAGTTCAAATCCCATTGGAGTGTAATTGTTGAGAATTTATATTGGGGATGAGATCCCCCGTTTGTGACCTCATCGGTTCATAGCTCTAGGACAAAAGCGTTTACCCCTCAAAAAAATCAATGATCAAGAATTCAAATAATATTATTTATGACATTTAATAGTTTGATCAAAAATAATTAATAATTATAATTTTTTATTAGAGGTAAAACAAGTTTTGAAGGGGCCCTGAAACCCTTTACAAAATAGAGAGTTTCTTCGAAAGATGAGCATAAAGATCAGCAAATAGCCAACAAGTAGCAAAACATAAGCAAAACAGTTGCCAAAAAGAGGAGCAAAAACAATGACTATAGATTCTTTAGAATATCAGCAGCCTCTGTATCATTGTCAATTATCTTTTGATGCACTTCCATCACCTCAATGATCTCTTTGCCAGGTATCCCACCTTTCGGCTTAGTTTTATTGTAAGTTTGAGTACAAGGACCCTTTTCACTTACCTCTTTAATCAAAACACTTGGCATATCAACATCATTCCCAGCAACGTCCTTACCGACCAAAGCTTCCTCCATCCACTGCCTCGCCTTCTCATTGAAGATGGTTAAACCCTTAGCTTCATTCCTCATAACAGACTTGCTAACATCCACAACCTTGTCCGATTTCAAATTAGGTCATTTTGTTTTCTCTTCAAGAGCTACAATCCTCTTTTCAAAAATTTGCTTCATCTTTAACATCTCATCAGTAACAATTTTTAAAGCATCAAAAATTTGGTTAATTTGAGTCTGCAAAGAGGACTCCAAAGGACTCCAAAGACTCCCCAACTTTACTCACCGCCCCACAAACCTTCACATTAGTAAGATTTAATTCATGAAAATCCCATTTAAGAACAACCCGAACAAAGAGATGGAACCCTCTTTCGCCAAGTGTCACATCCTGTCTTGTTATTACTCATTTACTTTTACCTTCATGGGTAAATAGGTTAGTAAGTGCAATCATGATTTTGATATGCTTACAAAAAGAGTGGAATACTAAAATAGGTATTATGTGAAAATGTTGTTAAATGCTTAATATGGCTTTGAAAGAGTAAATGTGTTTACATTTATTGCTATAAGAATATGCTAAAGTTTATGATGTATATGGATTTATTGTGGACATCTAACTACCATTGTAAATGTGTTGAGTTGGTTGCAAGGATAGGTTCATTCCTCTAGGTGGAGGGAAAGTATCACTTAAGAGAAGATTTTGGTTGGGTAACCAGTAATGTAACCTATCTGAGCTTACACACACTCATACTAGAATGGTTGAGTCTAGACATAGATTTGGGAATTGATAAGTCATCCTTAGTATGATGTGTAGCATTAGTAAGGGTCATTTTTTATGTTCAATGCATGCTTGTATGATGTTTATATGTTTGGAACTTATGATCTCTTCCTTATATTACTATGTCTGATTGGTGAGGTGAACATACGTAAATGTATGTATATATTTGGATGTGCATGTCAACAATAGACAATACGCATGGAGGAGCATGTACATGAGAGTACATAGGTAGATGTACCTATGCACAATTATGAACAAGTTGCTTATGAGTATGGTGTTATCGTAGAGACAATATGACATGAATGTGTATATGTATAAATACATCACATAATTTTTCTCTATCAATATAATAGTAATTATGTATGTGATTGGTGTGCAATCGAATGTGTATATATACATGTACATAGAGAGGAATATATATATGTGTATGCAGTTGATATAAATATGATTACTGTTATCACCTAGAATTGCACCCTAGATGAATTAAAACTAACTTAGCATTCTAGAGAAACATGGGAAGACCTCTAAAGTTGTGGGTATCTTGTAAACAAAGTTCAACCTTCAGAGAAAGTCGGCTTCCTAGCTGGTTATCACATAATAGCTACTGATTTTGTAGAGGGAAAGAGTAAAGGAGAACATAAACTGAAATAATTTATCCCTATGGTGATGCACCTAAACATAACTTGGGCTTGAAACTCAGATTACATACACTTTCTCATAATGACTAAGATAGGTTTCCACAACTTAATTTTGTATGTCTTCCATAAATATTTTATAATGAGGTCTTAATGCTAGACCCTTAGTAGGAAGGAGACTTCACAGCTAAAAGAAAACTTGCATTTTTTGACACAGATTATAGCCTACAACACACTTTTTCACAAAAAGGTGCTTTAGCATGAGACAAAATCACAAGGAAATGAAATAATACTTCAAAAGTATTTTGATCAATCAATAAGGCACACACAGTGAAGCAAAAAGTAAGAAGGGAAAAATACTCAATTCATTGATATCTAAGGTTGATTCTGACATTCATGTCCAAACTGTGAGTTACAAAAGTCTGCAAAATTCTGCCAAAGGACTTCCAAAATTCACTAAGTTTGAAAACTTCATAATGAGAACTAACTCTCCAAAAGATTAAAATGAGAATATATCCCAACTCCCAACCAGATCCACCAAAATATCTCTTGGAAACTTCATCTCAGATGCCTCAATAAAGCCTAAAATATAGTAACAAAATCTTCTCCAAAAAGGCTCCAAAATGTTTGAAAAGGTCAACTTGACCATGTCCAACCATAAAAGCACCCAAAAAAGCTCCAAGTTATGTCTAAAGACTTCAAAATGGTCAAAACAATCCCCTATATTCGTGCCTTATGTTTGCAAACCTCTTTGATAGCTCCTATATGCTTGCAAAAGCATAAAGCTCAAATAAATCCCCTTTAAGGCATTTACAAAGCAATTTACATTATTCTTGCATTTAAAATAGCAATTTTGATTAAAGTGATTTATACCACATCACTTAATCGAATGTTATACATTTTCTCTATATGCAAAAATACATAAGACTCGGCCATTGTGGAAAATCAAAAATAACACATTAAGTCCAAAAGGACTCCTATACTCCAGCACTTATAAAGATACAAAATGAGGCATTAATTTTGTAAACATTTTATAAAAATTAAAGGCCAAAAATGCCTATTACCAATCGACATATTCTAGAGTAAAGAGAAACCCTAATGAACAAAAAGATGCAAAAACTCATCACAATGCACTCATTTTTACTTCAAACCTTTTGGAGTCTTCTTCAGCCGCCAACAAGGGTTTGAGATACTCTGCAACAGGTGCTTTCATGGTGGATTTTTAGCTCTTGCAGGCATATTTCTCAAACAAAAGGCAATAAAATGCTTAAGGTAAGCATTAAAAGCATTTCCTCGTCATTTTGTTCCATCTTGTAGGAAAAAAGGATAAAATCTTTAAAAAATTGTGTTCTCTCGTTGTGGCTTCCTTGTATCTCCATTTTTACACTTTTCTATAGAATTCATTTCCATCACTCCTTTCAATGGCCACGACCACACATCAGCATTCTCCTTAATTTTTTTGTAGATTTCATTGACATCTAGGTCAAAGGTTTGACCACTCAGTAGGTTGTGTTTTTCCTTATGATTTCTCCTTCATTTGTCCAAGCTGCAGGTCCATGAGGGTTTTAGATGCATTCTTCCCCATGTATTTCATGACTTTTATTGTTTATGTGGTTTTTCTTCATTTTGTGCCCTATGTATCCCTCACATCCATGGATTTAGTCCATGCTTAATTTATGTTTGAAAACCCTTGAGGGTTAGATTTGCTTCTCTGGTTCCTCCTGCCAATGCATACAGAAATAAAAGCATTTTTTGTTGTTTCTATGCATATGCCTATAGATTTAGACATTATGTAAATGAAAGGTGCATTTGTTTTGGGCCACGACCATGCTGGGTAACATTCAACTTTTGAATTTTTTGTTTCATAGACATTCTGGCTATTCAAACTCTCCTCTCATTTTTCACTCTCCCAAACCATGGTTCGACCCAAGGATTTGATTATAAGATCTTTGCATTTACTCTTTTCATAAATAAATAAGACTTTGAATCCTTTGCCCATACCATATGTCTGGAGTCTTTTTTTTTTTGTGCTGCTGGGATTTTCATGGCTAGGAAGTTTCATTACATTTTTGGAGTTCTAGAAGAAGACAAAATGTTGGATATATTGCTTTTCTCCACACCTGTAGCAAGCATTAATTTGCATTTTGTACCTTCCATTTCACTAAGACAGTAGATCTGCATTGTATCTTCCTTTTTTGCAGAAAGAGTATATAGAATCTCAGAAAATGTGTATACTGTGTTTACTCCCAAGGGTTTTCCGCACAATAGTTTGGCATTTTAATACCTTGTTGAAACAAGAGCAATTTTAGCTAACTGATAATAGGAAAAATAGCCCTATGAAGAATTTTTTTTTGTAAAATGATCAATGCCATTGCACAGTGCGGGTATAGACTCAAAGCCTCTATATATCTTTTCATCATTCCTTCACAAGCACTGCATTTTTTATCTTAATTTGCTACTTTGTGGTGTCCTTATAGACATATTTGCAAGCTCCTTAATCCTCCACATGTTTACTTTAGTAAACATGACCTCTATACATATGATATTGGCTCATGGCATTGCCTTAAATCTCTCTAAGGCACTACCCCCTTATTAAGATGACCGTGCAAATGGTTGTCACGGTGATTATCACCCTATTCATTTACATAGTCTCTTCATTATTACCCCAGGTACTGCTTAAAGAATCATAAATTGTGCATTATTGTGGTGAATCTTCATCGTTGTCTTATAAGACTGTCATAAGGGTCACACTCTCAATCATTTCCTTCTATAAAATTTCATACTTTGTTTGACATCTTTGTTGACATGCTTGTCCTTATCATTGTGCAATTGTTTAAAGGTCACTGCCTTCTATCCTTCATGGAAAACACTTGCCAAAACTCCTATAGCCTTTGATGACAAGATTCATAATGATAGTTTATAAATAGGTGATTGTTCTTCCCTTTTGTGTTCATTGTCCTCCTTGAATTGTCATGCAATGTGTGTTCTTACATCATGCAACCAACCCACTATCAAGCCAACCATCATGGTAAGTTTGTTGATTTGAGGCCTCCAAATTTATCATGTCTTATGCAATTAGAAGGCCGATTGCCCTTAACCCACGTCTTGTGGGCCCAAAAGTTGACTCAACTGAACTTGAATTAGCCCTAATCTTGATGGTGCTCTTAACAGTTTAACTGGACCACTTGTAGCACATCATTGTTTTCTTGGCGATATTTCTACTTGTGATAGCCAATACAATAAATGAATGTATACAGTCCTTCACCTTTTATGATCTGAAAATATCCTCTTTTTCCTTTGCTCTTGAGGTAAATGACCTACAAATATTTCTATACGCAACATATTGTTTGTCATAAATAAAATGTCACCATATTTATTATCATTTCGTGTACTTTCTATGTTGTGTTCAGTATTAAGATAGTGACTAGAAGACTATCCTCTTATGATTGGCTATCCTCTTATAATGTTGGAATCTTCCATATATGATGCATCCTTAGTCATACACTCACATCTATCCACATGCTTCCTTTATTTGTTAGCAGCATTAGTCAACACCAATAGGAGGCCTATATGACTAGATCATGAGTGTTTCTCATCATAGATTGTTATACCCTAGAGATAATGTCAACAAACTCTTTACAAAGCATTGTGAGATTTCGGGAAATAAAATTTGATAAAATGAACTCCTTTATACTTGCTCAATTTTAATGGCACTATAGTTCCATTGTATAAATACCTTCATGACATGGTAATTATGTTTTGAATGCCCCACATACCTAAAAGGTTGTGCATAAATAACGAGCTGGGATCAACCCTTATGGGGGCCACATTTTAACCCACTCATTCTATAATTGATAAATCAAAAAGAGAAACATAATCACACCCGAATCTACACATGAAGCAAACAAGTTAGCAAAAAACATGCATATTTTGGATGCAATTGATGACGTTGATGATTTCAGAGACACCTAACTCATTTATCAACTTATACATGCATAGGGGAATGATCATGTATGGTATGTAACTTTTGATTTCTTGGAGCACTGCTTTAACACATTGCTATGAACTAATGCAGGAATCAGGAGCACCAAGGAGCTAGGAGGGTCAAGATAACTCAGACGACAGTTGGAAAAAAAGACACAAGATGAACCAATCATTCTTAGGCATTGACTGGTTACCTTCCCTACATGCATATTATTTTCCTCATTTACTTATTCATGTATATGTTGATTTTGACTTGTATTGAATAAGCAAGTAACAGTTAAAACTCACAGCTTTTGTGAGTCAAATGAATATTTCTACATTTAATAAAGATTTCTATTTTCTTAAAAGATCTGTGATGAGGGTGCAACCCGAGACACAGAAAAAAAAAAAACTAACAAATCTTATTATCTTCAAAGTATGAAATTCTTACATGCAGAGGATCTCCAATCCTCGAGTTCTGCAATACATGCAAATTACAGAAAATTCCCCTATTCGCAACATGCGATCTTCCTTCCCAAAAACTACTCACAAAAATCAGAAACTACCCCATAAATAGCCCCAATTCTCCGTTTGGAGCCAAAAACAACATTCTAATTATGCACAAACTTCCGGAAGCCCTAACTCAAGATCTAACCGTCGGATCTTCAATGATAATACTTTTTCGGAAAGGTTTTGCGAAAATGAAGTGCTAGAAAGTGGGGCCTAAAAACTAACCACTTTCATTTTTTGCCAATTTTCGAGCCCATCCGGAGCCTTTAAGTCCCTCAAAATTAGCTTTGAAGATTTTGTAGGGCAAAAAGCAGAAACTGAAACTTGAATAACTTTTGAACGGGGAATGATCTTTGCCTGATTCTTTCACCAAAGTGTTTATTATTCTGTCTTGAAGCTTCCCTTAAATTTCTGTCTCCTCACGCCTTCAAAATCATACATGCTAAAAATAACAGTCAAGCAGAAAAAGCAGAAAAGCAATTCTGAAAGTTGGAAATTCTTCTTCGACGAAAAGGGTATCCAGAAATGCAAAAACATATACAAATACTCTAAATGAAAGTAAATATATTTTTGTATGATGTAGGATTGCCCTTACACTACTGGATGCTCCTGCATCAGACACCCAGGGTAATTTGAAAAGTGACCCTGTCACTTCTCAGATGGTTGAGGAAAACCCAAACAGTCAACCTCTGCCTTAGACAACCAAGATGAATCTTCCACAGGCCTTCCTCTCCATTTCACCAAATATTCTTCATACTGCCTGTTTCTAGTACTCCTTCCCACACGGCTATCCAAGATTTCTTCAATCTCCTCCTTTTCTGAAGTAGGTGCTAGAATACCACACTGTTCCATTACTGGTACTTCCTCTGTGCCACCCTCATGATATTCTGTCAAATCTGCGATGTTGAACACAAGGGAAATGTTGAATCCATCTGACAACTCTACCTCATATGCGTCCCCTGAATCATGCCTCTTCAAAATTTTACAAGGACCGAACTTCTTCATCTTCAATTTGTTATAGGTTCCTACTGGAAACCTTTCTTTCCTCAAGTGGACCATCACTTCATCACCAATCTAAAACTCCTTATACCTCCTCTTTTGATCTGCCTTAGCCTTATACTGCATATTCATCTTGTTAATGTGTTCTTTTACCTTCTCATGCATATTTTTGATGTGTTTTGCAAAGTCTTCAGCTTCAGCACTTGTCTTCTTCTCTTGGTCCATCTTTCTCAATTCTGGAGCAGTCCTAGGACTACTTCCATACACAATCTGGAATGGTGATCTACCAGTGCTTCTATTGACAGAATTGTTGTAAGCAAATTCTGCCTGGGGTAAGATCAAGTCCCATCCCTTTGGTTTATCTCCTACCAAGCATCTCAGTAGGTTACCCAGACTTCTGTTCACAACCTCAGTCCGCCCATCGGTCTGGGGATGGTGTGCAGAACTAAACTTCAAATCTATTTTCAACTTCTTCCACAAGGTCCTCCAGAAGTATCCAACAAATTTTGTGTCACGATCTGAGACTATACTCTTTGGCAAACCATGTAGCCTCACCACCTCTCTGAAGAACAAGTCAGCAATGTGGATTGCATCATGGGTCTTCTGGCATGGGATGAAATGTGCCATCTTCAAAAACCTGTCAACCACCACAAATATTGAATCATTCCCTCTTTGTGTCCTTGGCAAACCAAGAACAAAGTCCATACTTATATCCTCCCACGGCCTCTCTAGCACAGGTAAGGGCTGATACAACCCTATATTCTGACTCACTCCTTTAGCCATTTGACATACCCTGCAACTCTGCACAAACTTCTTCACATCTTGTGATAACTGAGGCCAATAATAATGCTCACTGATAATGGAAATGGTCTTATCCCAACCAAAATGTCCTGCCATTCCTCCACTGTGCTTCTCCTTTATCAGATTCTCCCTCATGGAACTCCTCAGAATACATAATTGACTTCCCTTAAACAACATGCCTTCTTGAATTAGGAAATCCAACCACTTTGTCCTGTCAACTATCATAGGTTCCTTGCAAGCTTTCCAAGCCTCTGCAAAATCAGGATCATTCGGGTACAATGTCTTGAGTTCATTGAACCCAACCACCTCAATCTGCATTTCTATCAACAATGTATGCCTCCTACTTAAGGCATCTGCAACCCTATTTGACTTCCCACTCCTATGCTTTAAAACAAAGGTATAATTCTGCAAAAATTCTACCCATTTCATATGCCTCTGATATAATTTTCCCTAACTACTCAGGTACTGCAATGCTTGATGATCAGTATACATAACAAATTCCTTCGGCAACAAATAATGCCTCCATTTCTTTAATGCTTGAACTATTGCATAAAATTCCTGGTCATATACAGAGTACTTTCTCTTTGCATCATTTAGCTTTTCACTGAAATAGGCAATGGGCTTACCTTCTTGGCTTAACACTGCTCCAATGGCACAACCACTGGCATCACAATCTACCTGAAACACCTTATTGAAATCTGGGAGAGCCAAAACAGGTTGTTCTGTCACCTTCTGCTTCAATAGATCAAAACTCCTTGCTGCTCCAGTGCTCCACTTGAACTCTTTTCTATCCCCTCTCATTGTTTCAGTTAGGGGTGCACAAATACTACTGAAGTTTCTAATAAACTTTCTGTAAAAACTGGCCAAACCATGGAAAGATCTCACCTCAGTAGCAGTTCTTGGGGTAGGCCATTCCAGAATAGCCTTCACCTTCTCTGGGTCCATCTTGAGACCTTCTGTCGAGACAACAAACCCCAAGTACACTAACTCCTTCTTCACAAAACTACACTTCTTCAGATTAATCAGCAATTTCTCTTCTCTTAACTTCTCAAAGACTCTACCAATATGCATTATATGCTCATCCAGTGACTTACTGAATATCAAAATATCATCTAAATACACAATAACAAAGCTTCCTAGGAAATCTTTCAGTACCTCGTTCATGAGCCGCATGAATGTGCTTGATGCATTGGTTAGCCGAAAAGGCATGACTAACCACTCGTACAGGCCCTCTTTGGTCTTGAAGGCAGTCTTCCATTCATCTCCCTCTCGAATCTGGATCTGGTGATATCCACTCTTTAGATCAATCTTTGTGAAGTACTGAGCTCCACTCAAACAGTCCATCAGATCATCCATTCTTGGCAGGGGAAATCTATACTTGATTGTTATCTTGTTTATGACCCGAGAGTCTGTACACATCCTCCACTCCCCATCCTTCTTTGGTGCTAGTACTGCAGGTACTGCACATGGACTCAGACTCTCTCGAATCAAACCCTTTCTCAACAACTCCTCAACTTGTCTATTTCACTCCTCATTTTCTGCAGGAGTCATTCTATGAGTTGCCTTATTCGGCATACTGGCTCCTGGGATCAATTCAATTTGATGACTGATCTTCCTCATTGGTGGTAAACCCTCAGGTACATTATCAGAAACAATATCCTGAAACTCATTCAATAACCCAGAAACTTCTACTGGAACCTTCTCACTACCCTCCTTATCCATTTTAGGAATCAATGCATAACACACACGCTCATGTTTCATGCCTTCTAAATTTTTTCTTCCATCAACATAACAAATTCTAGCACTACTGCATACCTTTTCTTCAGCCTTCTTTAGGGGTTTCAACTTATGGCGGACTCCATCCTTCATCAAGGAATAAGTGTTCGCATGGCCATCATGTACAGCTCGCCTGTCAAACTGCCACGGCCTCCCCAGCAACATGTGACATGCATCCCTGGGGATGATATCACAGAGTACCTCATCACGATAGCTTCCGATCTTGAACTTCACCAGGCACTGCTCATTGACTAGAACTTTGTGGTCTTTCTGCAACTAGGCAATCCGATATGGATGTGGATGCCTTTCCCTCTTCAGCTTCAACTTTGTAACCATTTCTTATGACACTAGATTATCAGTGCTCCCACCATCAATAATGACATCACAACATTTGTCTTCACATTTGCACCTTGTGCGAAACAGATTCTTCCTTTGTTCTGGCTCCTTCTCTTCAGTCACTAGGGCTCTTCTAACCACTAGGGCTTCTCCCCTTTCAGCATCATCTGAATGCTCAGATTGAGCCTCCTCATCTACATGCGGAACCCTTGCACGACCTTCTGGCCTTTTGTCTATTCTTCCTCGGTATTGTGGACATTCATAGGCTCGATGCCCTTCTTCACCACATCGAAAACAAGTTCCTCTGAAACCACCCTTTCCGGGTCCTTGCCCAAATCTTCCTCGTCCTCTACCTCTTTGATCATCACCATTCTGATCATGTGGGCGGTAGAAGTTATCATTCCTCTGGCTTCGACTGGTACCCACATCTTCACTTTTCTTCTCGTTCTCATTTCGGCTTCCAAAAGATCTTCCGCTACCCCTTCCGCTTTGACCTCCTCGTCCTTTTTGCTTACTGTCCAATCTTTTGTTCAACTTCTCTTCAACTCTCAGCGAAAATTGGTAAGCATCCTCAATGGTGGCCATTCAGACCAAGCTTAGCTCCTCTTGAATGCTCGGTCGTAACCCATTAAGAAAACGAGCTACCTTTTCCTTGTTGGCCTCTGCATGTCCCGTTCTGATGATTATCTTGTGAAAATCTTCTGTGTATTCTTTCACAGATCTACTTCCTTGCTTCAAACCTTGCAATTTCTTCAATAGATCTAACTCATAGTCCATTGGCATGAACTGCTTCTTCAGTTTCTCCACCATTCGATCGCATCTAGTGATCTTTCCCTTTTCTCTCTTATTTCTTTCTAGTTGGACCTCCTTCCACCAGATACTGGCGTGGCCCTTCAACTTCGTTTTTGCAAACTTAACCCGATCTGGGTCCTCTACTTCTTCATACTTGAAATACTCTTCCAACTCGTTGATCCAATCAATCAACTCTTTCGGGTTCAAACTACCAAAAAAACTAGGAACTTCTACTCTAGGTCTTTTTCAAATCTTCGAAATGGCCCTTATCAGCCGCATTTGATCTTGATCAATAGCTTCTTCTTCCTCTTCTACATCTGAATCTTCTACCTCTTCTTCATCCTCACTTTCTTCTCCCCTTCTTGGGTTTACCCCTCTTCTTAACTCTCTTTGTAATGCATTAATTTGTCTCCGGAGGGCTTTGAAACCCTCGGTCGCTAATGGATCTCTTCTACCAACATTTCTGGCACCACCTCGCCTACCACGCGCCACTCTTGGAGGCATCTTGAATATCTTGAACCCACAACCACAGTCCTGGTGTGAACTGCCTCACGATCGGCGATCTGTCCACACGCTCAAGAAAACCCGCTCTAATACCACTTGATGAGGGTGCAACCTAAGACAAAAAGAAAAAGAAAAAACTAACAAATCTTATTATCTTCAAAGTATGAAATTCTTACATGCAGAGGATCTCCAATCCTCGAGTTCTGCAATACATGCAAATTACAGAAATTCCCCTATTTGCAACATGCGATCTTCCTTCCCAAAAACTACTCACAAAAATCAGAAACTACCCCATAAATAGCCCCAATTCTCCGTTTGGAGCCAAAAACAACATTCTAATTATGCACAAACTTTCGGAAGCCCTAACTCAAAATCTAACCGTCGGATCTTCAATGATAATACCTTTTAGGAAAGGTCTCGTGAAGATAAAGTGCTAAAAAGTGGGGCCTAAAAGTTAACCACTTTCATTTTCCGCCAATTTTCGGGGGCCCATCCGGAGCCTTTAAGTCCCTCAAAATTAGCTCCGAAGATTTTGTAGGGCAAAAAGCAAAAACTGAAATTTGAATAACTTTTGAACTAGGAATGATCTTTGCCTGATTCTTTCACCAAGTGTTTATTATTCTGTCCTGAAGCTTCCCTTAAATTTTTGTCTCCTCACGCCTTCAAAATCATACATGCTAAAAATAGCAGTCGAGCAGAAAAAGCAGAAAAGCAGTTCTGAAAGTTGGGAATTCTTCTTCGACGAAAAGGGTATCCAGAAATGCAAAAACATATACAAAACTCTAAATGAAAGTAAATATATTTTTGGGTGATGTAGGATTGCCCTTACACCATTGGATGCTCCTGCATCAATCTGAGTCTTTACTCTATTACATGCATCTGTATGAATGCAATAATCTGTAATTGTAATCTTTCAAATTATTTCATTTGTATATATGAATGCAATGTAGGGAAGATAAAGAAAATGTACCACTTTCTTTTAAAAAGCAATAAGCTCCACCTGATTAAGCCATGGTTGAAAATTTGGTAACATTTTTGGCGACCTCTGCAGAGTGGTTGCCTGTTAAACATTGTTGAACAGTTGCCTATACCTATCCTTGGGCATAGAGTCACTCAAAAACTAGGCTCATGACTTATGTAACTCAGATTGGTATGAATGACACCTTGGCACTTATTGAAAACAAAACAATAGAAAGGAAACTAACTAATTGTGCTAAAACAACACTTAGGGAATGAAATTGACATCTAAACCTACTCTATCCTATGCTAACCAACAAATAAGCTAGTCAAACAAATCCATTGACGGGATGACTAAAAAAACTGCCCTTTCTAATCAATAACTAATGCAATACATGATTATGTATTGCTGAAAAAGCATGAAACACATACAAATATCTATCAAATTTTTGCAATGTTTCATGAAAGATGAAATAGATAAACTCACTTGCAACCTGATTCTGATCATGCTTATTGTTGTTCCAAACTGGACAAGTGAGTTGAACTTGATCACTTTCAGTTGTAACTCCATAATTAGCCTCTTCTTTAATTGCATCCTCATGCTTGGGTGTAAGCATGACATTTGGTACTTTAGTAACCTCCAAATTGGCTAGATATCTGATTGGACAACCCCTAGTAAGGGAAAAGCTTGAGCTTTCTTTGTTGATCTCTTGCTCATGGAGTACCATATCACCTTGCTGACTAGAAAAGTCTAACCCCCGTGGCTGACTTGGTGGAAAAGTGGTAACCTCCTTAGTATGGCCATTCTTTCCCAAATGAACACTCATTCCTTCAATGGAGAACAGTGAGATGGCTTCCTCCAACACGCTTGCAATCAATACATCAACCTCTGGCTCTTTTATAAACCAAAAAGGAAGTTGCTTGCTAAGATTATGCAAATCAACTTCATGGGAAGTTTCTTGACTTGAGAGAATGGACTCACTCCCATCAAAAACCATATTTTTCCTTTGGATCCATGTCTGATTTTGTTGATTTATTGATAGAAAATGGTCTGAACATGGTTACCTCCACTTCTTGTTCATGTTGTTCTTGAGCATCCTCGTCCAAAGATACTGGCATAACATCTAGGTATGATCAGAAAAACTCAATTTCAACTTGAAATAGGTCCTCTTCATGCTTCTCATTGCGAGGACTGATATCGAGCTCATGACAAATCTCTTGAGGAAATAAAACCTCAAAGCATTCAACCTCATGTTGCTGACTTATGACCAAATTTATGCTCTCCTTGTCATGCTCAATAAAACATGGAAGATCATCAAATGAAGCTATGAAATTATGGCCTACATCACCTTTTTCAAACTCTTCAGGCTATCATCTTGATTCTTGAACTTGCAACTCACCACACTACTTGATGTCCTCCTGTTGCTTCAAATATTCATTCGTTCCAACAAAAGTAGGTAGTTCATCAATCCAAACTAAAGTTTGGTCCTCTGCAACAATGTTTTCCACTTCACCACCCTACTCTTTTAGATGAACTATTGAAACACTTGCATCATCTTCAATAGAACATGGAAGTTTATTAGTTAGAGCATTCAAGGATTTATCTGAACAATTATTTTCTTGTTCAATCCTTTTATGTTCTAATCTATATTATTTCATGGCTAAATGCAACAAGTTTATATTTGTAGTCTCCTCCATACTGAGTGTGTTGCGTTGGTCAAGAGTCTCACTCAAAGTCTCAAAAGGTCTCTTAAGAGTTGAACTGAAACTAGGAATGGAAGAGTTTGCTTGGGTTTGATACCTTTTTGCTTGATAATTTGAGTAAGCTCGATAACCCTTCACCTAAGTAGATAAAAACTTCATTTGCTCCTCTTTGGTCGCTATCTCTCTCTCAAGACCTTTTTCAAACTAAAATCCCAACTCTCGTTGCTACGAAATAATGTTTTTCTGCTTCTTGATGTCAACCAACATGCCATGCATGTTTGAGAACATCTTACTAACATCATTAATCTACATATGTTCAAACCTTTGGCTTAAATCCCACAACACATGGTCAAACTATTGGAGCAGGTTCAATACAATTTGGTAAGGGTGAGGTTGATTATATGAATAATCATGTTGGTTAGTATCAAAAACCTCTTCTTGGGGTTGATTTTGATCATATATTGGTTGATAGTGGGATTGAACAGAGATGAGAGGGCAAAAAATATGATAGGACTGTTGGTAATCTGTTGTTATAAGATCATTGGGAATAAAACCAACAAGTTGTTCAATGTGATATGGCTGGTAAGAGGGCATACATGCAGGATTTTCATGGAATGGAGGATGAAAAGCCATGTTTCCATGAAATGAAGACATGCTCCTTCATTCAAGAAGCTTCAAAATCAGAGAAAACAAACTTTCATTGAACAATGTTGAAACATACCGACACATGTCTACCTAAAACCAATAAATACTCTTCCAGAGTTGCCAGGTGTGTTGAAAATTACCTCCAAAGATAGAAATTATTGTTGTACACAACAAACAACAGCAATGTGTAGAACAAGAGAGACTCAAAATTAGTCCTTTGTCCCACCGGACGTGCCAAAAACTGTTATCACCTAGAATTGCACCCTAGCTGAGTTAAAAGTAACTTAGCATTCTAGAGAAACATGGGAAGACCTCTAAAGTTGTGGGTATCTTGTAAACAAACATCAACCTTCAGAGAAGTTCATCTTCCTAGATGGTTATCACCTAATAACTACTAATTTTGCAAAGGGAAAGAGTAAAAGAGAACATAAACTGAAATAATTTATCCCTACAGTGATGCACCTAAACATAACTTGGGCTTGAAACTCATATTACATACACTTGCTCATAATGAATGAGATAGGATTGCACAACTTAATTTTTTATGTCTTGCATAAATATTTTATAATGAGGTCTTAATGCTAGACCCTTAAGAGGAAGGAGACTTCACAGCTGTAAGTAAACTTGCATTTTTTGACACAGATTATAACCTGCAACAACACACTTTTCAACAAAAAGGTGCTTAGCATGAGACAAAATTACAAGGAAATGAAATAATACTTCACAAGCAATTTGATCAATCAATAAGGCACACACAATGAATCAAAAAGTAAGAAGGGAAAAATACTCAATTCACTGATATCCAAGGTTGATTCTGACATTCATGTCCAAACTGTGAGTTACAAAAGTTTGCGAAATTCTGCCAAAGGACTTACAAAAGTCACTAAGTCTGAAAACTGCATAATGAGAACTAACTCTACAAAAGAGTAAAATGAGAATATATCCCAACTCCCAACCAGATCCACCAAAATAGCTCTTGGAAACTTCATCTCAGATGCCTCAATAAAGCCTAAAATATAGAAACAAAATTTTCTCGAAAAAGGCTCCAAAATGTGTGAAAAGGTCAACTTGACCATTTCCAACCATAAAAGCACCCAAAAAAGCTCCAAGTTACGTCTAAAGACTTCAAAATGGTCAAAACAATCTCCTATATTCTTTCCTTATGTTTGCAAACCTCCTTCATAGCTCCTATATGCTTGCAAAAGCATAAAGCTCAAACAAATCCCCTTTAAGGCATTTACAAAGCAATTTACATCATTCTTGCATTTAAAATATCAATTCTGATTAAAGTGATTTATACCACATCACTTAATCAAATGATATACATTTTCTCTATATGCAAAAATACATAAGACTCAGCCATTGTGGAAAATCAAAAATAACACACTAAGTCCAAAAGGACTCCTATACTCCAACACTTATAAAGATACAAACCGAGGCATTTAATTTGGTAAACATTTTCTAAAAAGTAAAGGCCAAAAATGCCTATTACCAATTGACATATTCTAAAGTAAAGAGAAACCCTAATGAACAAAAAGATGTAAAAACTCATCACAATGCACTCATTTTTACTTCAAACCTTTTGGAGTCTTCTTCGGTCGCCAACAAGGGTTTGAGATACTCTGCAATAGGTGCTTTCATGGTGGATTTCCAGCTCTCGCAGGCATATTTCTCAGACAAAAGGAAATAAAATACTTAAGGTAAGCATTAAAAGCATTTCCTCATCATTTTGTTCCATCTTGTAGGAAAAAAGGATAAAATCTTAAAATTTATGTGTTCTCTCATTGTGGCTTCCTTGTATCTCCATTTTTACACTTTTTTGTAGAATTCATTTCCATCACTCCTTTCAATGGCTGTGACCACACATTAGCATTCTCCTTACATTTTCTATAGATTTCATTGCCATCTAGGTCAAGGGTTTGACCACTCAGTGGGCTGTGTTTTTCCTTGTGATTTCTCCATCAATTGTCTAGGTTGCGGATCCATGAGGGTTTTAGATGCATTCTTCCCTCTATATTTCATGGCTTTTGTTGTTTCTGTGGTTTTTCTTCACTTTGTGCCCCCTATTTATCCTTCATGGCCGTGGATTTACTCCATGCTTAATTTTTGTTTGAAAACCCTTAAGGGCTAGATCTGCTTCTTTGGTTCCTCCTGCCAATGCATACAAAAATAAAAGCATTTTTTGTCGTTTCTATGCATATGCTTGTAGATTTAGACATTATGGAAATGAATGGTGCATTTTTTTTGGGTTGCGACCATGTTGGGTAACATTCAACTTTTGCATTTTCTGTTTCATAGCCATTTTGGCTATTCGAACTCTCTCATTTTTCATTCTCCCAAACCGCGGTTTGACCCAAGGATTTGATTATAAGATCTTTGCATTTACTCTTGTCAGAAATAAATAAGACTCTGAATCCTTTGCGCATACCATATGTCTGGAGTCTTTTTTTTTTTTGCGATTGGGGTTTTCATGGCTAAGAAGTTTCATTACATTTTTGGAGTTCAGGAAGACAACAAAATGTTGGATATATTGATTTTTTCCACACCTGTAGCAATCATTAATTTGTGTTTTGTACCTTCCATTTCACTAAGATAGTAGATTTGCACTGTATCTTCCTTTTTTGCAGAAAGAGTATATAGAATCTCAGAAAATGTGTATACTATGTTTACTCCCAAGGGTTTTTTGCACAGTAGTTTGGCATTTTAATACCTTGCTGAAACAAGAGTTATTTTAGCTAATTGCTAACAAGAAAAATAGCCCTGTGAAGAAAAAAGGTTTATAAAATGATCAATGCCATTACACAGTGCGAGTATAGACTCAAAGCCTCTATATATCTTTTCATCATTCCTTCATGAGCATTGCATTTTTTATCTTAATCTACTACTTTGTGGTGTCCTTATAGACATATTTGCAAGCTCCTTAATCCTCCACATGTTTACTTTAGTAAAAATGACCTCTATACATATGATAATGGCTCATGGCATTTCCATAAATCTCTCTAAGGCATTACCCCCTTATTAAGATGATCGTGCAAATGGTTGTCACAGTGATCATCACCCTATTCATTTACATAGTCTCTTCATTATTACCCCAGGTACTGCTTAAAGAATAATAAATTGTGCATTACTGTGGTGAATCTTCATCACTGTCTTATAAGATTGTCATAAGGGTCACATTCTCAATCATTTCCTTCTATAAAACTTCATACCTTGTTTGACATCTTTGTTGACATGGTTGACATTATCATTGTGTAATTGTTTAAAGGTCACTGCCTTCTATCCTTCATGGAAAACACTTGCCAAAACTCTTATAGACTTTGATGACAAGATTCATAATGATAGTCTATAAACAGGTGACTATTCTTCCCTTTTGTGTTCACTGTCCTCCTTGAACTGTCATGCAATGTGTTTTCTTACATCATGAAACCAACCCACTATTAATCCAACCATCATGGTAAGTTTGTTGATTTGAGGCCTCCAAATTTATCATGTCTTATGCAATTAGAAGGCTGACTACCGTTAACCCATGTCTTGTGGGCCCAAAAGTTGACTCAACTGAACTTGAATCTGCCCTAATCTTGATGGTGCTCTTAACAGTTTAACTAGATCACCTGTAGCACATCATTGTTTTCTTGGTGAGCTTTCTACTTGTGATAGCCAATACAATAAATAAATGTATAGAGTCCTTCACCTTTTATGATCTAAAAATATCCTCTTTTTCCTTTTCTCTTGAGGTAAATGACCTACAAATCTTTCTATACACAACATGTTGTTTGTCATGAATAGAATGTCACCATATTCATTATCATTTCATGTACTTTCTATGTTGTATTTAGTATTAAGATAGGGACTAGAAGAATATCCTCTTATGATTGGATATCCTCTTATAATGTTGGAATATTCCATATATGATGCATCCTTAGTCATACACTCACATCTATCCACATGCTTCCTTTATTTGTTAGCAACACTAATCAACACCATTACGCAGGCTTATATGACTATCATGAGTGTTTCTCATTATAGATTGTTATACCCTAGAGACAGTGTCAACAAGATATTTACAAAGCATTTTGAGCTTTTGGGAATTAAAATTTGATAAAATGAACTCCTTTATACTTGCTCAATTTTAATGACACTGTAGTTCCATTGTATAAATACCTTCATGACATGGTAATTATGTTTTGAATGCCCTAAATACCTAAAAGGTTGTGCATAAATAATGATTTGGGATCAACCCTTATGGGAGCCACATTTTAACCCACTCATTTTATAATTGATAAATCAAAAACATAAACATAATCACACCTGAATCTACACATGAAGCAAACAAGTTAGCAAAAAACATGCATATTCTAGATGCAATTGATGACCTTGATGATTTCAGAGACACCTAGCTCGTTTAATGCACATCATGATCAATTTATTCATGCATAGGTGAATGATCATGTATGGTATGTAACTTTTCATTGCTTGGAGCACTGCTCTAACACATTGCTATGGCCTAATGCAGGAATCAAGCGCACCAAGGAGCTAGGAGGGACAAGATAACTCAGACGACAGTTGGACAAAAAAGCACAAAATGAACTAGTCATTCTTAGGCAATGACTGGTTACCTTCCCTACATGAATATTATTTTACTCATTTACTTATTCATGTATATGTTGATTTTGACTTGTATTGAATAAGCAAGCTACAGTTAAAACTCATGGCTTGTGTGAGTCAAATGAATATTTCTACATTTAATAAAGATTTATCTTTTTTGAAAAGATTTGAGTCTTTACTCTATTACATGCATCTGTATGAATGCAATAATCTATAATTGTAATATTTCAAATTATTTCATTTGTATATATGAATGCAAAGTAGGGAAGATAAAGAAAATGTACCACTTTCTTTAAAAAAAATAATAGGCTCCACCTGATTGAGCCATGGTTGAAAATCTAGTAACAATTACTATGTGAATGTCGACTTGTTTGTTTACATTTGTATATCGAATGTATGTATACTTGTTTGACATGGAATATATATTAGTATATATATATATATGCATATACATATATATAAAAGATGTAGCATTAAAGCTATTTGTTGACTTATATATATATACATATATATATATATATATATATATATATATATACATATATATATATATATATATATATATATATACATATATATATATATATATATATATATATATACATATATATATATATATATATATATATATATATATGTGTGTGTGTGTGTGTGTGTGTGTACATATATATATGTATATGTACATATACATATATATATGTACACATATATATATGTACATATATATAAATATATATTTTGTGTATAGTGAATGTATAAACACACATATTATTGATAACGTGGATTTATACACTCATATATTGTTTGATCTATTTGATGAATTTGTTGCGAATGAATATATGTATATTGTAAATATATATGGCTACGTGTAATTCTCATCAAAGAACGTTTCTTGAAAATATGTATATGTGAATATATAAAATAATGGTAACATTATATCAAATACATATATTATTGAATATATATAACACATGGCGCTACCTAACCCACCATAAGAATGTACTCAAGGCTTAGACAACTATAATCCATGCATGGAAATAGAGAGGATTAAAAACACATAGAAGGGATTACTAAGTTTATGAGCCAACACACATTAATATAGTAAGACTTAATCAACTTGATAAAGGACGACTTGTATACATGGTATGCAAAGTAATAAAGGCCGAACCATATGCATGTAAAGTGCAGCAACACAAGCTGATAGTGAAGGAAAACCATAGTCGATGGCATTTAGAAATGCATCACTTACATTTAGCAGCAATTTACTCAAAACATAGAACACTTATCTCCAAGATATAAAGGCGATAAATAATCAACCAACGTGTTGTATATGCAAGGCTATGTTACAAGGAGTGTCAACCAATCTACATAATGGTGATTGTATAAGCAATGACCAAGTCTATCTATCTACAATACATAAAATGAATAGAGACTTAGTCTCTTAAACCATTTCATATGAATAGGTAAATATTGAAGTGGTTGAGTCATGGAGATAAATGCCAAACCATTTAGAAATCTATTTAAAATGCAGATCAACTATCATCATTTGACCATGTATTGTTTGAAATAGTCTTAATTTGTTGTCAACCATTGAGGTCGATATGTGGCATTTTATGTTGAGTATACTCTTTGCTTATGCACCACCTTTTAGCTAAGTTGTGTGAGTTGATTTGCATGGATGTTTCTATCAATTCTCATGCCTTTCTATAGGCTAGGGAGTCTCCTTGTTGTTGTATAAATAGAGAAGCAATCTCTCTCTTGGGACGCATTCCATAAGAATTATTATGCTCTCTATTTGTAAATCCATTTGCATTTCTTATCTGCATTATTTCACTGTGTTCTAAGTGAGCTTGAGTATTTTGTGAGAGCATTTCATCATTTTGAGAGGAGTAAAACTATCAACTCATGAGGAATACTTTATAGAGGCGTTGATTGTGAAGTCAAATTAAAGCTAGTTGCTACCTTTTGGAAGTTGTGCATCAATTAGTCGATTGGATAAGTGATTACAGGCATGAGAAAAATCTTCCTTTATTTGTCTTAGCTTATGAAATATTGTTTCATGTATGCTTTATTTAGTTTATTGTGAATACTTGCATTTAGAGAAAAATAGTATTTTCCTTAAAAGGAAGTAGTTGTTTATACTGTTAAATGAAGTGCTTGTAATTACTCCATAATAGGAGGAATTGTTTGTCATTGGTATTAATATACTAGATATGAATAAACAAGGGTAGATTGAGGATTACTCATAGCCAAGTTATTTGATTATACTATATAGCTAGTGGGTTACTCTTGGGAAATGTACTTGTCTAGTCTTTGATACATATAGGTTGAGAATAACTTAAAGGGTTGGGTTGTACATTCGGTCTTGATTGGAATATATAGGGTTAGAGTAAACTTATATAATCAGACTAGTCATTGGTTGATGAATTTATCCTAAGATTAGGGTATATTGAGATTGAGACTTGCCCATGTGGTTGAGTAAATCACTTGAGCTTATGAGATATTATATGAATAGAGACATAGGTAGGATTGCCTATTGATTAGGAGTTGCTACTTGGGTAGTTTCTTTGTACTCTTTCTATGAAATCATAATGGTGACAAGATTCTACTCTTGAATCATCCCTTTTATTTAGGGATAATACTCTCTCGAATGAAATCATCTAATGATGTGATTATTCTTCGATTAAGGTCATTCATTGATGTGGCTATACTCTTAATCTGTACCACTTATTATGTGATAATATATTGAATGGAGTAATTTATTTAATCTATGATTATGATGAGGCTTATGTAGCTATACTCTAAATTATAAAGTTATAGTTGGGACTAGATTGTCTTTTGAAGCAAATAACTTGTTTATGCAAAGATAAGTTCATATATTATACCTAGGATAGGAATGTACATTGAGAAGGTAACTTATGCTTAGGCTTGATTGGTAGAGGTACCATAGACTTTTGGGAAAAAAGGGGAGTAGGTTATTTTTGGGGTTAAATATTACCCATTGAAGGAAATTACCTAGGCAAACAGTCATAATCCAAACTAAGTTGTAGTTGTGTAAGTGAATAAGAGGACTGTCACTCGAAGTACTGAGTGAGAATACTTTGGCCAAAGTAGTGTAAGTTGCCACTATTTACACTATCGTTTCACTGTGTTCCTTGTATATATTATAGTTCAAGATTTTTCATACTTGTAGGTGTAGCTACCGTATGATTAGGTTCTAGTTTGTGGAACACAACACTAAGCTCAGATAGGCATTTGTTATGAAGTTTCCCAACCAATCTCTTTTTCTAAGGGTAGGGCCATCTAACCTGCAAGGTAGATGTGTGGGGGACCGCATTTAAGTCTGTGGTTGGCAGAAAAGTGCTTAAGTGATGCTTCTCCTCATCATTTGACAGTCGAGGTTTGGGGATGTTTGTGTTAGTATCGAGGACAACTGGAGTGTTTGCACCCATGAGTAAGGACATTCCAAATGTATGCATCAATATGGCGACATCAGGACCAGTTTGTATATATTTTTTCATATGAAGCTCAGAGGAGCTATGTTTGTTTCATGTGTCCATTTATATGGAAGGATGTAATCATGATTGATTAACTTGAGTTCATTCAATATGACATCTATGTTTTGGAAGATTTGTGAAATTACAATGGAATGCAATGGAAGTTTGGAAATAGTGTTATTTCATTTATGCATGTAATTTACATTTTGAAAGAAAAACTTTTATTGCCATGTTATGACATCATGGTTTATTCACTTGAGGTGAAAAAATTGGAAATTTTACTGAGTAGAAAATTGGGATTGTTACACCAAGCCAAGCACATTTGGAAGATCCTCTCGGTTGAAGTTAAAAACATCCACCCCATCCTCTTGGGAGTCCTTGCTTAGATTTTCACTTTCAATAATGTCTTTCCCTTTTTGACCAACAAGTGACATCTTTATTTTGTGAAGAGAGCTTTCAATTCCTTCACCAACACTCCCTTGATTCTTTGCCTTCAAACCATGTTCTTGCATACCCATATTATCCTGTCTAATAGAAACATTAAGAGGCAACTCAACACCAATATACACCTCATGGACCAGACTGTCATTTAGCTTATCCATCTTTTGGATACTCCCGCCCTTCAAGCCCATCTTTCTCTTAGACCCAAACATAGGGGGATTTCCAATCTTCTCCCCACCAACAACTTTACTCCCTTTCTTCAAGGCAGAGGACTCACCCTTCCTAGTTTTGCATCCAAGGGACTTATTACCAACCGCCTCTTCATTACAAGTATCATAATCCATAGAGATAGGGGTTATTTTTCTTTTCTTACCACCCTTTAATATATACAAGGAACACATCAATATCAGACCCAATCTCATACTCTAAATCTAGCTTCTTTTGTCTACCCTTAGGAACCCTCTTAGGGAAATTAGGAATAAAATAGGACTTGGCATAATCCAAAATAAGGATGATAAGGCCAACATGAAGAACATGGTTTTTATGATTGTGCCTATGATCCTTAATACCACATTCCAAAGACACTAGCAAATAGAAAGGAAAAGAGACCTTCTTCTTGTATCTAAAATGGTTGAGAAGAACAAAATGATAACCATATAGGATAGAGGAACATCCATCAAGTGTTATGTACCTCATGAGTTCTTCAGAGACATATCCCCAAATAGCCTTAATTGAGCTCCAAAAGTAGCCCCCACATTTAGCTCTCTCTAATTTCTTCCTTTCATCTTCCTTAAAGAAAATCTCCATCACAACATTGGAATCCTTATCTCTATGCACTTTCCTACCCTCAATAGAAAGCCCGTGATACTAGCAATAAGGTCTTTAGTTATGTTGAGTTCAGTCCCACCCAGCTTTAAAACCCTTTTTTCCAGCCTTTAACAAAAATATTTGTCACCTTCAGATCATGCCCATGAAGTCTCTTAATATAAGGCATAATCCCTCCTAACTACAGTCATTCCCAAAATTTAGCATTGGATTTCAATGTGTCACAAGAGAAAGGCTCGACTTTGTTTCATTCTTCGCCCATGATCATAGACACTACAAACCCCAAAAGCTTGAGAAACTTGCAAGAAATGAGAAGAAGCCTCGAGAACAAAGCTAAAGAATAACCCACAATTTGTGTGGAAATGATAAGGTGGAAGAAGGAAATAATGATTCTTAAAGACCGTGCCTTACAAATGATTTTCAAATCATCAAAAATCAAGGCCAAATTCAAATTGGAGTCATACCAAAAGGTAACTTGCCACGTGTATAGGCTCATGTGGAAAAAGGTAATGATGAAACAAACCCCCTCCTTAGCACTTTTGTAAATATTTTTCAAGAAAAAAAGGGCAATGATAGGAAGGGGATAATCCATTTCCCATATCTTATGTTCGCTAACCCCAATGTTAGCAAAAATATCAGCTAAACCATTACCTTCTCTAAAAATATGTGAAATATAACATTCATCAAAGAAATTTAATATTTCGATCGCATATACAATGAGAGATTCAACTATCCATGATGGGGGTGTGGAATTCTTTAGGTTATTGATAACATTTAGAGAATCCCCCTCTAACCAAACCTTCCCAATGAATCCTTTACCAGAGAATCTCAAAGAATCCCAAAGAATCCTAGAGAATCCCCCTCTAACCAAAACATCAGCTAAACCATTACCCTCTCTAAAAATATGTGAAATCAAAGGAATTCAATATTTCGATCGCATCTACAATGAGAGATTCAACTATCCATGATGGGGGTGTGGAACTCTTTAGGTTATTGATAACATTTAGAGAATCCCCCTAAATCCTTTAGATGGAGCAATCTTCAACCCACGATAAGAAGTTGAAAAATTATAGTTAATCATTATTAAATAATAGTTTAAATATTATTTAATTATTTAATAATTTTTTATTTTTTTTTATAGATTAAATAACATATTATTTATTAATGATAATTATTAAATATATAACACAATAATATTATATATCAATTTATAATAGTATTAATATTAATATTCTAAAATATTAATATGTAATGTGTCAAAATAATTCTTAAATATTACATGATATATTTAATAATTATTAAATATTGTTTTCTCATGTATGGGACTCATCAAGCTTATTAGACCTCAAACTCAAGAATATATATTAAGTGTCATCCACTAGATGAGGGTTGGGTTAAAGTGAACTTCAATGGCGTTGCCTGAGGTAACCTTAGCCCGACAGGAGAAGGGTGCATCGTTAGGGATCATGAAGGGAATACTCTAACAAAAGTGGCCAAGAGTTTAGGGGAGGGCACTAATAACGAAGCGAAAATGCAAGTTGCATGGATTGGGATCAACCTTTGCAAAAAAATGGGTTTTAATAAAATAATATAGAAGAGGACTCGATGATAACAATCAACATAATTTGTAGGGAAGCAACACCAAATTAGAAAATAAAAAAACTTATCACCCACATTTTGGGAGAGATTATCCATTTTGACGATTATAAGGTGACACATATATATCAGGAGGGCAATGGGGGCTCAAATAATCTTTCAAAATCTACAATCAATTGTAAGAAAGGGCAAGTTGGTGGTAGGATGATGATGGAGGTATAGAAGCATGTGTGGAGGACAATCTTGGGACTCCATAGGTCGAGGAGCATTAATGTAGATGTTAGGGAGGCCTTTATGATAGGCTATGAATGATGATGGATGGTGTTTACAAAAAAATCATTACATCATTTCTTTGCATTAACATCTAATATGGAGTCAACAATAAGCTTGGGAGCGAAGGAGAGGCAGATGGCATTCAGGGGGTGGTAATAGATTATCGCCTTTGAAAGGTTTTCAATGTGGATACGACAAAGATCTTCGAGATGATAAAAAGGATTCTAGGGGTGAGGGTCCTCCTATCAACTCATCACTACCATGTCAACATAGAATTAGCTTCTATTTTCATGGCCTTGTTGTTGCATGCGAGAGAGTAAGGAGTCAGTGAGATTGTTGATGCACCTACTAGTAAAGGCCCACTAACAGGAAGTGATGGAGTATTACCTAGAGTTGGTGGTGATCAGTTGGGGCCTAAGGCCCATGAGGTGGGGTATGGTCAAAGCTAACCCTCTAACCCTCCAATATAATGGTTTGTGGGTTCCCTTATATGGAGTGTGGGTGAAGATGTAGATGCAAGGATAGTAGAGGTGATGGGGAATATTTCCCTACTAAAGGAGCTCATTGGTGCCTATAGGGCGGAGGAGTCAAAGGTGATCTTGGCTCTCCCAATAATGCCCAATGAATAGATGACAATGGAGGAAGAGTTGGACAACTAAAGAGCCATAATGGAGAAGTACCATAGCAATATCAACCAACATTATGAAAGCTCTTTTCTAAAATTTTGTAATAGTCTGTAATGTTTCGAGTCAACCAATTAAGTTTTGATATAATTATGGGTTTGGCCCCCTTAACACCATTTTAAAATATCAAAAAAATATTAAATACTATTTAATCAATAGTATATTATTAATAATATTAAATAAATATAGTTTAAATCATATTAATTATTAATAATATGTAATATTAGTTATTAATCTATTTATATAATGATATATTATATTTAATATTAATATTATGTAATAATTATTTAATATTATTTACCTAACAATATAATACCATTAATATTAAATAAATATAATTTAAACAATATTAATTATTGATAATAAATAATATAATATAATTATATAATGATAAATGTATGAGGATTTGGAAAATTGGCAAGTTCAAGTCCTCTCTCTGAAATGAACCTGCGATACAAAGAGAAGCTACCCATTTCAATCAAAAAGCATAAAAGCATGATGTTACACCCCAAAATTTTGATTTGAAATTTATTTTAACTTTTATGTTAAAAACATATTTTTGACATTAGTGGATGATTATAGGTCATTTGATATTTTGATGGAATTACAATGTAATGCAACATGTTTCAATTTTAATGATTATTATTATTTAATCAAGTTTATGATGTCATGACTAATAACAAAATAAGTATGTTATTGGTTTTTTATGTTGAATGCAAGATCAAAATCTTACCCTCCTAGAGGGAGAGTATCACCAAAGAGGGGAGTATAGACATGGGAAATAAACAGGTTAATATCAAATGAGTCAAACACACACTCATGTAGGTATATGTATCTAGCTTGGGTAAGTAACCCTGTTTTGTCATTGAGTTATTTTATGTTTTGGTTATGTTGGTCAAGTCATAAGGTTAGGTTAAATATTATGGTCTTTAGCCTAGTATTTTTCATTTAAAAGGTGTTGTGTAGCATCATCATTGTTTTCACAATTTATCGATTTCTTATGAAGTCTACTAGATTAATTTCCAAATACTTTAAAAAAAATTATATATATATATATATAAAAAAATATATATGTATATATATATATATATAAATATATATGTATATATATATATATATAAATATATATGTATATATATATATAAATATTATATATATATATATAAATATTAAATATAGATCAAGCTTTATACAACTTTCCTTGATATATATGGCTTGAGAGAGATCTCTCAAATTTTAAAAAGTTTGTGAAACTAAATTAAGCACGTAAGCTAGGGGTAAACCACATGCTACAAATTTAAGGAAGGGTATTTCTTATATGATTTTTGAATGATGGGGTGTATAAGAAGACTACTACACACTAGTTCCTTTATCCTCTATTGGTAATTGATTCATCAATCTACCTTCAAAATTCCACACAAGTGCAAGATCAAGCTAAAACTAGGCCTACATTTGATAACAATAACCTAGGCTCAATAATCATGTAATATAGACCACAAATATGTATGTTTGTGAATGAATAATAATTGAAGAATCCACAATCAAGCAAGACAAACCCATCTAACATTTTGAAAAGAGAAAAAAATACACTCTCAGTATTTTTACAACCCTTTAATAGATCAACTAATTAATATTTCAACAAGTTATGAAGTGTAACTCTAGAGGTGGACATGACATCCCATCTCCTAAATAATACTAGTCAATTGTGAAGACACTTATATAGAAACATAAATCTACATTGTGTTTATTTTTCAAGAGCATACAATAGGGATTGTTCTCTTGTTTATGTTTGAGTTTACTTGTTTACCCCTTATGCAATGTATACAGGTGGGATAATTTTAGGAAAATATGTGTTGTCCACCTTGCATAATGTTATAATATAATATCTAATTATATGTGGTGCAACTAGGAGATCTAGGGATGCATGTATTACATGGGTTAGCATTCTTGGGGTCACTTTATGCGTTGTATACAACATTGTGATAAATATTGAATGTGGGGTTGCACATTGGGGAAATATTTAGTATTGAGAAAACTTAGTACCAAAAAGTAAATGTGGGGGTTAATGGGTATGTAATCTCATGGTATTAGTCACATGGTTTTATATAATATCACTTGGTGGTTTTGTGTGAAATTATGTTTATAAAAGTAAGCAGATGGGTATTTGTCTAGGGTTGGCTATTTTGGCTAAGGGTTTGAGAGCATCTCTTGTTATCCTTTTTAAGGTTTGAAGCATGGCATGCGATGTGTGGTTACATGCTTGTTCACATGAAGTGCTTGTAGAGGGTTTGATGTTTCAAGGGTATACATGGAGACCTTTGAAAATGTATTGTAATCTTTATTTTTGAATAACACATGAGTGATGGATGCTTTTGGAGGTTGGGGTTTTCCCCTTGAGGGTTTTCCTAGGATATATCTTGTGTCATCTTTGATGGTATGTTGTCTATTCTTTTGCAAATGGATTCTGAATACTTGTTTGCATAGATTTCTCCATTTGAGTTATGTGTATTATTATCTTGGGTGGATGCATATTTCCTTTCATCCCCAATATTCCTTTGTCAAATATTTTCTCCTTCCAAAAAGCCAAAAATTATATTTGCAATTTTTTCTCAAAAAATTCACCTATGAAATTTGAAATAATTCATTATTTTAATTTCTTGATTTTAAATTTAATGTCAACCTTGGGGTCTTTGTTCAAAGGTCATTTTTCTTAAGTACCTCTATTTGAAGCTCATTGAAGAGGATTATTTTAATATTTTTTCGTGGCCATCTAAGGACCTTTAAACAAAGGTACCTTTGAATGAAGGCTTTTGGATGACCTTTCACCTTGGTTGTCTAAAAATTTTCTCGAAATTTTTATTTTTAAACTTATGTTGGACCTTCGAATGGAATCAATTAGACAAGCTAATTTGCAAAATTATAGCAATTGAAATAAGCTTTTTTAACAAGTATGATTGTGAATATATTTAATTTGATTATTATATTTATATTTTATTTTTAATGAAATAAAATTTTCAAAAATCATTAAGGTCTTTATTTTTTATTATATAAGAAGCAAAATAGGGAGCTGAACCCTTAACACAAAGGCCCCCCAATGCAAATTAAAAAAGGCCCATAGGCCATAAACAACACATTAACAACATAATAATAGTAGAGTTCAAACTTAAACAAAAACAAAATAGAAAAAAGAGAGCACCATCCTAACTAAATATCTGACCCAATTCTCCTTAAGGAATTTTAAAAGTTGTACCTATGGTCAACATTAGTGCTAACTCCCATCTTATTTGCATGACAATTAGGATCTTCATCCAGCAAGGCACATAGAGTGGCTATTGAGTGATGGATCATTTTCAAACTCAAGTGAGAGATGAATCTCATCTTCCCTTTAAGGTCTTCAAATTTAGTATTAAGGGTAGTGACTTTAGAAAAAGTGTGAATGCACTTGGAGTAATTATCTTGAGTAGGTTGCACATTGGGGGTGGTGTCAAAATTCTTCATGTAGATACCGAAAATTGGTCTAGGCCTACGAGTACACATTCGACATAATTTTCTATAGTCCATGGTCATGATTAAATAATGTTTATTATTTAATTAACCTTTCTAACACATATTTCCTCTATTAATTAAATACCCCTTTTTAATTAATTCACTAATTCATTAATTCCCCCTTTATCATAATTTTTCCAACTATGATTAAATATCTTTATTTAATTATTCATTTAACCCCCTTTTCAACTATAATTAAATATTTATTATTTAATTATTCAATTCCTCCCTTTTCGAAAGTCAAATTAAATAAATTATCTTTATTTATTTAATTAAATCTTCTATTTTTGAATGTTGAATTAAATTAACATTTAATTCACATTCCTCTGTCAATCAGTTATCTAATCGTCCACTTACCTTCTGACTTGAGATCTATTTTTAGTTCTCGAGTTATCTTTGAATTCAACTACTAATCATCTTTGCAGGAAGACTCTCTATCACAACTAGTCAATTAACTAGTTCTAACTCATATGCATGTATTCATTTATTAATTAAATATCTTTAATTTAATTATGCATTCGAATTCCTCATCTTCGAGTTCTGACTTTGTCTTTGACATTTAGAGTCTATTTCTTCTATTTTCGAAGATTCTTAACTGAAAATTAAGATCTTGTTCTATTTTTAGTCTTTCCTGACTCATGTTTTAACTCAAGTTCTATCTGAGAAAGAACTCACATCGCATGGCATTCATCAATCTCATCCGTCGATCTCTCTTTCAATATGAGCCAATCGTTCGAAAACACAAAATCTATAAAATGGCCTGTCATAATCATTATTCCTCTCTTGAAATCATTCATTTTTGAGAAGAGAGATTATTCTTCGATATTTTGCTTAGACACTCGACAAAGTTATACTTGCATTCAAACACATAAATTTGAGGGCAAGAATACTGAAAAGGAAAAATGGAGAAGAGCAATCAAGATAATTCAAAGGGATGAATGCATATTCGGTGAGATCATTTTGGTTTTATTAGTTTAGTTTATTTCCTCATTCTTTGTTGTTAGATTTTAGATTATTGTTTAGATTAGGATTTAACTTTGTTATTCCAGCTTGCAGAAAATCTATCATGTTACACTTCAAGTTTGAGAGAAGAGTATTAAATTCAGGGAAAAGGCTCGAATTCTCATTATCTTCATCCACCTCATCCTCATCATCATCCTTGCTTTTTTTCCACCATCTTTCTCCTCCCTAACTATATAATTGGTGTAAATTTCATCAATACTGAAATTGGGGGTTGTGTGACTAGCAAGCTTGTTAGACCAATGAATATTCAACATGGAGCCCTCCATCTCCTTCATAGTTTCAACAAAACTTTTAAAAGTCTCTTCCTTGTTATCAAATTTATCTTTATCCTCCTCGTCCTCCTATTCTATATTAGCTTCCTCTAGAAAAAAATAGATAGAGGCTTTCATTTTCTTTTTATGTGGGATTTTTGGTGGTCCTTGTATGGCCCCACTTACTTGAAGAAGGGTTCTTTATCAGGCTATTTTTTATATCACAAAGGCTCACCACAACCATCTTCTAGGTAGAAAAGCGGGTGCTTTTGGGGATTTAGATTGGGGAGGGGTAGGTTTAGCCTCATATTGGGAGGAAACATGGGTGACATTTTGTGGAGTAGCAATCTTCTTCTTTCCTTTGTGGGGAGGCGTCATAGATTTCCCTCCCTATGGGGAAATTGACATTGTTCTTTTAAGGGGAACTAACATGCGGGGAATCCTCAATGAGACAAGCCCTTATGGATTTTGGTGGGCAACGGGCCAGGTGGAAATGATAGAGGCAAAAAATGAGACCTTGGTGAAGTGGGATGGGGGGTTTATCAGGGTTTTTAATAACTGAATCAATGGCTTCCTTCATAGTGGACTCCAACGAGGATAATAGATGGAAAGAAAAATTGACGAGACTTTTATTCTTACAGTGATTAAGAAGGGGTAAATGGTAAAAGTAAAAACACTTGAATCTGCCTTCTAGCGTGACATATTTATTAAGGTCTTTGTTTCACAGATATGGAAAAACAATAAAATATTTTTTTTTGAAAATATCTATGCACTAGGTATTGATGTTCTTATTTCAACAAAAAAAGAAGTAAATTAAACTATATACAAAAAAAAAATGATCTATGAAAGTAACCTATGTTTAAATTTTAGTTAATTTCACTTCAAAAATTTATTAAAAAAATATGCAATAAAAATTAAGATAATAATTTTGCACACTAAATATTAGTGTTACAAATCTATGTTTAAAAGTTAATAATTTTATCTTTTATATAAAAGAAGCTATATTTAATGGAAGCAAAATCACTTTTTAAAAATACATCTAACTATAAAACAAGTTATTAAAAGTTATGTGAAAAAACTCACAAATTGCTTCTTAAAATTAGAAATAAATAAATTATAATCTACACATGAAATCTCAAAAATCATTAGTTCACATCATTTTTAAATTCTAAATGATTTAGTTGCTATAGGTATTAGAGAGTGAAAATTTGGTTAAAAATGCTAATTTCAATGTTCTACTTTGACCAAAAATTAAGATGCACTACTGTAGAATCACTCAACACCTTCAAATATACGTTTTAATTATTTAAAACAACCTTAATTTGAAGGTCTTAATGATTTTACAAGTCACTAGTCTTTGATTGAAGGTAAAGATGTTCAAGGTCTATTTTTCCAACATTAAAATATCTTTTTATGGTCCATTTTTCAAGTTAATATTAAAATATTGATTTGAGATGCTCACTTAGACAAAAAAAATGAGACATATCTTTACGTTTCTTTTCACCATAATTATTCCAAATTTTTAAGGTTAAGAAAAAAACCTCTAATGGTTATTTAGTGAGAGGGGAAACCCTACAATAAAGAAGGTACTAGTGAGAAAGAGTTTTCTAAATCATTTTTGTTAGCATAATGATTGTTGTATATACATACATATAAAAAAATCTACAAATAAAATATAATCCTATTTTATTTATATTATGAATGAATAAATTAAATATATAAAACTTTATATTTAAAAAGTCAAAAAAATTGAACATAAAATATATATTTTCACATAAAGTTTTAATTACTATAGGCCAAATAAATAACAGATATAAAGTACAATTCAGCAAACTTCATACTCAAGAAAAGTAAAAAGCTAACTTAACCTCAAAGCCCAGCCCCAAATTCTTTCGCTTTACATAGTCAGGTAAGTAGTATGTACAAGCTCGAGAGATAACTTGGGCCCACCTTAAATAATACTGTATAAATGACAAAAGAAAGCATCACGTTAAATATATTTGTACACGTTATCTAATGAAAGGTAAAACCGTACGTATACTCCTGACTATTGTGAAAACATATGGTTCGTCGACATACGGGTCGTGCAAGCTCAATATATATTTTATTGCAGGCAGAATCAAGTAACAGAGAGGAAAGAAGAATGAGTTTGCAGAGGAATTTCCTGAACAGTGCATGTTAGCCAGATGACTACTTAACTGTCTCTGAAGACATCAAATTTGCTGAGGATCGAAGCTTTGCTGAGGAATTTCCTGAACAGTGCATGTTAGCCAGATGATTGCTTAACTGTCTCTGAAGACATCAAATTTGCCGAGGATCGAAGCTTTGCTGTAAGTCTTCACAATTAATTTTAATTGGAGAAGCCATGTCTCGGACTGTGCAAATACAAAATTTACCCTCTTTCGGAGGCACAGAAGAACTGGTGAAGATTTTGGAAAATTTAGCAGGAGAGGGAAGTGTGGAGGTTTGCAAGCTGAGAAGAAACAGAAGGTCCGGAATGTGCGCCACCGTGCAATTTCAGAGCCATGCCATAGCAGCTCAGCTCTGCGATCGGCCTTATATTATGTTTAGGTCACAACCTTTAGCAGTGAAATCTGCCAAGAGAGACATTATATTTAAGGCGGCCTCTAGGCCTCTTCAGTTGAAAGGAGCAAAGCTTCTCGCGGGCTGCCAATTTTCCCACACTGCATTTCATTTATTATGGTCTTCAGGTGCTAATGAGGTGACTGCAGAGTTTGGTTTTGATGTGAGAAGGCTGAGTGCGTACGTCAATGAGGGCGGCTTTGAGTACAAATTGCAGCTTTCCTACGCCGACATTCGCTACATTAATCTCCGATATGTGAAGGGGAAAGCGAGCGTGAAGCTGCTTCTGCTTGAGGTTTTTTTCTCTTCTTCTTCTCATTCATTCATTTTAGTTTATTTGCACATTAAATTCCGCAGTACAGTGATCTCTCTCTGTTTCCAGGCACTGACGTAGGTTGCTTTCATACTTTACTTTAGAGTCTCTTTCATGTTTTTACTCGCTTTATTTTCCTTTTTAATTTTTAACATTCTTTCACATTTACTTCATCTGAAAGTCATCGTCATGTTTCACTTGCTTTCAGTATTTTAAAAGTTTCATTAGAAAACCTTTTCGCCACTAGGTAGCATCTTTAATGAAGCGAAAGAAGCTCACTTCGATGTTCGTATGATTTTAAAATTTCTTTAGAAATCCTTTCGCCACTAGCATATTTTATGAAGCGAATGAAACTCAATTTGATGGTCGTATGACTGTAGTTCGGTCTGTAACGTTCTGTCGGATAGGCTCGAATTCCTCCCCTTTTATCGTCACTCCGTGATTGATTCCCTTCAATTCGAACATTTCTATTCTATGGCGAGAAGATAATCGCATGTAACACACTTGCATATAGGTAGAGGTTAAATCATGGTTCAGTAGGAGTGCGATGGTATCCAACTATATGAGGAGGGTACCCAGCTTTATAGTCAGCGGAAACAGGGTTTGAACCCGCGACTTCTGCTGTGACAGGACCAGTTCTCTATCCGATTGAGCCATCTACCCTTCGCTCTCCCGATGAACCGTATAATATGATGGATGCGCTAGTATACTCTACTTGTTTACCCGTATCGGTTTGGGGTACTGTTAGTTCACCGGGAGGATCGCACTCCCAATTCGATTCCTTTCTTCATGCCCTGGCGGCAACAAACAGTAGGCTGGGTGGTGAAAGCAATTATATGACATGAAAATTGTAAAATTTCAGAGATTGTAATCTTATGTTTCTATGTTGCTGCTTAGCTTATTTTAGTTAATAAGTCATTGTTCAATTTATTTAGAAGTTATTTGTGGAACTGATGACCCCATGAAATGATTATTATTTTTGCTTATTTTTAAGCAGTCAGCGTAAATTTGTATTAAGAACATTAATAATAATTTGTACAAAAAATAATTAGAAAAAGAGAAAAAAAAACAAATCTTAAAAAGGGGGAAAGAAATTTGTGGAGCCACGTGGATTTAAGCAGTGACACGGGGACATGAGGTAAGTAACATTATTTTTGGTCACAAAATTAAAAGACATAATTTGAGTAGATTATAACACGCAGTATTAGTCAACTTCCAATTTATGGGAAGTACTTTGCTTTTTGCTTTATGATAATTTTTAAAAATAAAATAGATTTTAACAACAGCAATTTGAAGACATAATTGTTTGACATCATGATTAGTTATAAAATTTAGATCCTAAGTGCTATATATATCTTTACACATGTCTTTAGGCTTAAATTTGATGGTTATATTGTTGCATTTAACATTTTTTATTAGAAAATATAAATACATTTTTTAGAAGATGGTATGATATAAAAAAAAATTAGATTGTCAAAAAATATATAAGATTATAATAAAATATATATCTAATTTATGATAATTTTTTAAGATAAAATATATTTCTACATTTAAAAATAAACTCTAACTAAATAACCATCACCTAAAATTTTCTCCATAGAATATTTGTCAGTCAATCAAATGCTTTACAAAAATACAAAGAAAATAAAACATTTAACTGGGTTATGGATTAGCAGCTTTTTACAAAATGGTAGAGAAAATTAACCATTTGACTGAATAGCTTGCATAAGATATTTTTATTTAGCAATTTTTTACAAAATTGTAGAGAAAATAAATCATTTGACTAAGTCATAGATTAAGCTTGCATAAGATATTTTTGTTGTTGTTGTTGCTATTGTAGAATGTTAATTTCAAACATGAGTATATTGTACGTTAAAATACTTATAACTATTATATTTAAATTTTAAATTTTTATAATTATATATATCATATCATATTTTTAATTTTAGATTTTAATAATTAAATACAATATTATGTATTTAGATGTTATTATATAATAATTTTGATGTTATACTAGCTTATATATCTTAATATTAATCTATATAATATACGTCGAGAGAGAAATCATTTTAGAAGCGTATATTTTTAATATAATGATATTTTGAAAAAAAAAAAATGCCTCAAAAATGATATCTCTCGGCATATATTATATAGATTAATATTAAGATATATAAGCTAGTTTACAACGACACCGCAACTGCCAATAATATTACTTTTAATTGATATATATATTATGTTAGTATTATCAATAATATTATTTTATTGGTTAAGGTTAGGGTTATGGTTTATGGTTAGGGTTAGGGATAGGTTTGTGGTTAGGATTATGGTTTAGTAATTTGATTGTTAGGGTTAGGGTTAGAGTTAGGGATAGGTTTAGGGTAAGGGTTAGGGTTAGAATTAGGTTAAATTTATGATATTGTGGTTAATGTTAGGTTAGGGTTATGGTTATGGTTTATGGTAAAGATTAAGGTGTTATAGTTAGGGTGTGATTTAAGGTCAGGGTTAGGGTTTATGCTTAAGATTTATGGTTTAGGGATTAGGAATATGTTTTATTTTATGGTCAGCGTTACAATTAGGTTTAGGTTTAGGGTTGTGGTTTACTATTAGTGTTAGTGTTAATGTTAGGGTTAGACTATGAGTTAGGATCACAGTTAGGTTTAGGTTAGGGCTATGATATTATGGTTTATGGTTTAGAGCTAGGTTAGATTTAAGCTTAGTTTTTATGGTTAGGATTACGATTGTTTTTGGATTTGGGTTATGGTTGGGGTTAAGGTTAGAGTTATGTTTAAGGTTAGGGTTAGGGTTAGGGATAGCCTACCCCTATACCTAACTCATTGTGTAAACCTAACGTTAACAATAATAGTAAACCCTAACCCTAATCCTAACCCTAACCCTAACCCTAAACTTAACACAACCTAAACCTAACCAAAACCCCAATCGTAAAAGTAAATGTAACCCTAATATGTAAAGCATAAAGTATAATTGTAACCCTAACCCTAATCTTAAGCATAAACCTAAACCTAATCCTAACCATAAGCTATAATTGTAAGTATAAGTCTAACCCTAATTCTCATAAATATAATCCTAACCTAAACACTCTTATTATTCAATTCAAATATTTATCTGCCATTAATTACTTACATTCACTCTAATAACCCTATCCCTAACCCTAACCCTAATCCCATCCCTAACCCTAACCCTAACCCAACAGTAAGCCAAACATGAGAACAATCCTAACCCTAACCATAACCCTAAAACCTAATTCTAAATCTAATCCTAACCCTAAACCATAATCCTAACCCTAATCTAACACTAACACTAGCCTTAACTTGCATCATAACCTTATAACGCTAACGCTAACTTTAACTTGCATCATAACCTTAACATTATTTGTAACCCTAAATTGAAGTCAAATAGTAAACCCAAAACTATAATCCTAACCTTAAGGCTAACCATAACCCTAAATTTAAACTAACTCTACCCTAAGCTTAACTATAACCCTAACCCTAATTGAACTTTGATGCTAACTCTAAACTCTAAGGTTTAATTAGGATTCAAATAGGGTTACAATCAGTGTTAAGGTTAGTGTTAGGGTTGGTTTTAGGGTTCAATTAGGCTTATTTTGGTTAAGGTTAAGAATAGGGTTTTATTAGAGTAAGGGTTAGGGTTCAATTAGGGGGGTTCATTTAGGGTAAAAATCGAGGTTAGGATCAAGATTAGGGTTAGATTTTGGGTTAGGGTTAGGATTAGTGTTAGGTTTAGCGTTAGGGTTAATATTAGGGCTAGGATTAAGGTTCAATTAGGCTTATTAATAATATTTTAGGGCTCAATAATAACATTAGGTTTAGCGTTAAGGTTAGTATTAAGGTTAGGGTTAGGGTTCAATTAGGATTATTTTGGTTATGATTATGATTAAGGTTTAATTAGATTAAGGGTTAAGGTTCAATTAGGGTTAAGGTTAAGGTTCAATTATGTTTCAATCAGGGTTAGGGGAAGGTTAGGGTTATGATTATTTTTTATGGTTTAAGGGTAAGTTTGCAGTTACAGTTAGTGTCATGGTTATGGTTAGGTTTAGGGATATTTTTAGGTTAAGGATTATGATTTTGAAATTATTGTTAGGGTTAGGGTCGGGGTTAGGGATAGTTTTAGAGTTAGGATTATGGTTAGGGTTAGAAGTATGTTAAATTTATATTTTTAGGGTTAGTTTAAATTTTTTATTTTTAGGGTTTATTGTTTATTTAAGGATTAGGGATAGGTTTATGGTTAGGGTTAGGGCTAATGTCAAGGTGTGAGTTATGCTTATGATTTTAGAGTTGAGAATAGGGTTAGCTACATTCACTCTAGTAATCTTATTGCTAACCCTAACCCTAACCCCAATGCCACCCTCAATCCTAAGCTAAATCCAAAAACAAACCCTAACCCTAACCATAACCCTAAAACCTAATCATAAATTTAACAAACTAATAGTAAACCCTAAACAATGATCCTTACCTTAATCTAACCCTAACCATAACCTTAACTTGCACCATGCTATCATGGAATCTAGCAACGCTCGATCCACAGATAACCCCCTACGAAACTTGTCTGTTTCATAGGTTCGTGATGTTCAAGCACGCAAAATGAGGTGAATTTCAATCCACCTCGAAGTGCATTCCAAAGTCTCAAACAATTTGTTTAAGCGTTCCTCTGTGTCCGTCTGTCGAAGACCTTGAAAACGAATATCTTTGCGAGGTCTAGATGTCAATACTTAGTCAAAATTGTGAAAAGTGTAGGAGTGCTAAAAAACAACGCTCCTACATTTTTTTCCTAAGTGTCAAGTGCACAAGCACTAAAAATTAGTGCTTGTGCATTATTTCCAAAGTCAGTTTTTGGTGCACAATCGCTGATTTTTAGCGCTTGTGCACTTTTTCTCTAGTTAGTCAAAATTGTGAAAAGTGTGCAAGTGCTAAAAAACAATGCTCCTACATATTGATGATTTTTTTTCTAAGTGTCAACTACACAAGCGCTAAAAATTAGTGCTTGTACATTTTTCCCAAAGTTAGTTTTTGGTGCACAAGCGCTGATTTTTAGCACTTGTGCACTTTTCCTCTATACTTAGTCAAAAGTACATGGGCGGTGATTTTAGTCTTCGGTGCACTTTTCTCACTTTCGCCACTTAAAGTGCCTTGATTGATGTGCAACTTAAGTTCATTGATGACACTTTTTAAGTGACTTTTAAGTCTTTTTAGATTGTCCTAACTTCAAGTCAAGTGTAGGAGTGGTGAAAATCACTGCTCCTACATGTAATTCATTTTCTTCAAAATGACAAAGCGCTGAAAATACTTGCCATTGCACTTCCCTAAAGTTTCTAAGTGTGAGAAAAATGTGTTAGGGCATTGATTTTCAACACCTTGACACATTTCATAATTTTACACTAGACATGTAAGGGTGCTGATTTTCAATGCCCTTACACTTGAAATCATTTCTCCAAGTGTAGGAGTGCTAATTTACAGCGCTCCTACACTTTTGGTAGTTTTTTCCTTAGACACTTCTAAATCGCTTTGTTTTCACTTCAGACCTCGTTTCTTCGCTCTCGCATCGTTTTTCGTGCCTAGTTGCTCTTTTCACACTTGCTCGACATCGTTTGCTCACTTCACACTTCCCAATGTTGCATTTTTTCCTAACATCTATTGATTCACCATCCTTGCAGTTTCTTTCCAAATATCGTCAAGTGATCCTCAAGGTGACATTTTTGATCCAGTTGCTTCTAGATGACAACCAAGACTCCTCCATCATCCTCTAAAAAAGAGCACAAGATAAAATATAAGTATCAAGGTGTTTTCCCACCTACAATGGTGATCTCCAAGGTGGAAGAAATAAAGGACACCGAAGTCGGTCATCAGGACCTTAAAGACTGTGAAAAGGTCTGATTAAAAGCCTCTTGAAGACTCTTTGAGAGCCATTATACACAACAATCTACATTTGGCGTCTACATTTTCCTCCTAGCCAGTGAAATTTCCAAGATCTACAAACAAGTCATCATGCAACAAGTTGAGGATGTCGATTTTTCCAAAGCCTCAATGGATGCCATTTATGATACACGGCTAACCATTGATAATCTCAACACACATCTTCACAGGTGCAAGAAAATCCATTCATCCGCTAGAAGGTCGATCACAAGAGTTCACACTCTCGTAGATTACACAGTCGGCCCAGATGATGCATTCATACAAGAGACCAAGAAGAAGTATGAAAAATTCTGCACCCAAAGCAAGGAACCTGGATACTCTTGATCTCCAGTGTTGAACTTTTTGATGCTTCCCTTTACGCATCTTGTAAATAGTTTTTGGCATCTTAAATGTCTTTTTGGAAAATGTAATTACACTGAAAATCTAAGATGTAGTTTCACAAAAATGGATTACATTTTGACTAAGTCAAAATTAGGTGAGATTTTCCTAAATTAGCTCACCTAACTTTCCTAATTTTACTCAACTGATTTCCTAGATTTTCTCTTCCCTTTCCTTTATAAATACGAGGGATTTCTATTATAATCTTTACCTTTAGTATTTTGCAATGAAGTGCTACCCTTTTTGAAGCAGATTTGTGAAACTTTGTGTTCATGTTTGCGAATGAAAAGTTGATGAATAAACAAGAGAATTGCATGCCAGAATTTGTGTTGGAATCGATAATCTTGTGGATTGATTATATTGGCGATAATTAATAGATGAGATCTGAAGGGCTTTTAATAAGTTTATGTAAACTTTGTGTTACATTCTTTATTTGGATCTACGTTTATGTTTGGTTAACTATTGTTGGATGATCTACAAGACTTTGTGCTTTTAATACGACAAACAATACATCCCTCATAGATCTATCGGTGAAAAAGCTATGGAACAACTTTGTGCCTTCGTGAGCTTTCCTTTTCCATTTTATTGTTATTATTATCATACTTGGTATCTCTACACTTTGCTTTGACAAGATAGAGGTATTGGCATTACTTCTTGTTTTTAGTTTTAAGTTATTTTGAATCAGAGCTATCAACTGGGAAGCATTGCAAAACATCTTCTCTGAAAAAAGAGAGAAGCATGAATGTAACACACACCCCCCATTTCATAGTTGTAATGTACATCTTGTGAATATTTAGTTAGTTTTATTTATCTTTTTAAAGCAGTAAGAAGGGTGCCTCCCCTTTCTGAGAGGAGAGATTATATCTCACACAACTGTGGTTGAAATCTAGGTTGTGTAATCTATTGAAAAGTTGATTACATAATTTTCACCCAACACGCCATAACCTTAATCCTAATTGTAACCCTAAATCGAAGCCAAATAGTGAACCCAAAACTATAACCCATGTAACCTCTCTACCAAAAGCTTAACCCTAATTCTAACCCTAATTAAGCTTTAATGCTAACTTTGAACTCTAAGGTCTAATTAAGATTCAAATAGGGTTAGTGTTAGTGTTAGGGTTGTGTTTAGGGTTCAATTAGGCTTATTTTGGTTAAGGTTATGATTAGGGTTTAATTAGAATAAGGGTTAGTGTTCAATTATGGTTAGGGTTAGGGTTCATTTAGGGTAAAAATTAGGTTTACAATTAGGGTTAGGGTTAATTTAGGGTAAAACATAGGTTTAGGATAAGGGTTGGGGTTAGGGCTCAATTAGGCTTATTAACAATATCTTAAGGGTTAATAATATGTTAGGGCTTACTAATACATTAGGGTTAGTGTTAGTGTTAAGGTTAGTGTTAGAGTTAACATTAAAGTTAGGGTAAGTGTTCAATTAGGATTATTTTAGTTACAACTATGATTTGGTTTTAATTAGATTAAGGGTTAGGGTTCAATTATGGTCAAGGTTAAGGTTCAATTATGTTTCAATCAGGGTTAGGTTCAAGGTTACAATTTTTTGTTAGGGTTAGGGTTAGGGTTTGGGTTAAGGGTTAGGGTTAGGGATAGGTTGTAGTTAGGATTATGGTTTGTGATTTAAGGATATGCTTATAGTTATAGTTAGTGTTACAGTTATGGCTAGGCTTAGAGATAGGTTTAGGTTTAGGATTATGATTTAGGAATTTGTTAGGATTAGGGTTTAGGTTAAAAATAGGTTAAATTTATGATATTATGATTAGGTTAAATTTATGATTTTTTAGGGTTTACTATTTAGGTAAGGGTTAGGGATAAGTTTATGGTTAGGGTTAAGGTTAAGATTAGGGTGTGAGTTATACTTATGATTTTAGAGTTGAGAATAGGGTTAGTGTTGAAGCAATCAAACTTATTACTATTATTTACCCCTCAATCCTTTCATTAATAAATGATTTAAAAATACGAGTCGATAATTAAAAAATAATTTTACCAAAGTTATTAATGACATTCACCTTGAAGATTATTATTTACAATTAAAAAAGAATATAAAAAATGGTAATAAATACATAAATAATAATAATGCTATAAATTATTTTGAAATTATATGATAAAGTTAAGTGTAAATGTAATTCTTAAATAAATTATTATTTTAAAGATATATATTACAATTAATAATATCCACCTTAGAAGATTATTATTTAGAATTAAAAATAAATTAAAAAATATATAAAAAAATGATCAAATTAAATTGAAGAAAACAATATATTTATTTTTAGATAAAATTATGTAATAGATCTTGAAAGATATTTTTTGAAAGTATTTATTTTAAAAAATTTATGATATATAAATAGAATAGGTACCTCTTGAAAAAAAATCTTTCATATCTTTTACATATACACTTCGAAAAAAATTATGGACATCCATCTAAACATAATAAAAGGGAGATTTTATTACAGTATAATTTGAAATGCTTTACTAGATACATGCATTATGTGGATGCATGGATCAAGGTACTTGTGAGTTGTTTTGATAGAATGTTTCAAAAAAAATGGTCTCATGCATGCACAACACAAAATGGAATTAATCTTTTAGATTAGAATTATACCAACATATGACAAATTAAATATGATGCATAATAAAATAAGATTTTATCAAATACTATAATTTGAAATACTTTTATAAATACATATGCAAAAATATATGTAGAACTGTTTAAACAAAATGCCTAAAAAAAAGATGGTCTCTTGTATGCACAACACAAAATGAAATTAGTCTTTCAACCTATAATTATAACAACATACAAATATTTTTTTTTTCCCAAAATCTAAATATAACCACATAGTAATGATGCACTTCAAATATTTTCAACAAAGAGTAATGTGGAAACAAATAAGAAAGTGTTTTAACACCGTTGCCTTGTTAAGCAATTAAGATTCTTGAAAGCATCTAAGAAGCTTCCTTCTGTAAGAAAAATTGTTTGGAAAGATTGACGGACACGGTGGGATGTTATATCTCTGAAGTTTTGAACTTGTTGGAATAGTAGACAACTAGCAACCTATCTAAAGGTTTGGGTTGATTAAATCACTTTCCTAAGCTTGCAGTTCTAGAAGTGGCACTGACCTAAGGATATTAAATTGAACTTAAACTCTTTCTTGTTCTTATACTCATATTCTGATCATAGATATTTCTTTGGTATGCTATATTCCGATCAAGCAAACTTCTCGTCTCTAATTTGATCAAGAGGAGTATTCAAAGTAGGAGAAGCAGGGCGATCAAGATCTTCGGAGACAGTAGGGCGATAATACAGACTCGCCTTCCCGCAATCGGAGACTGTGAATCCGTCTTCGCCTTTTGTCTCTGAACACATCCCTAGCCCATCGAAAGCATAGAATTTGATTAGCTGGTAAGTATCTCTGTCAAGGTTAAATTCAATACTGAATATATATAAGGGACAGGGCATTGATTTTAGGCAATTAAGCAAGATTAGATCTTCGATCCCACTCATCTATATCTGTATTTTGATCACATGTATATGTTGAATTGAAGAATTCAAAATGGAGATTTAAACAGAAATTACAGAGCAGGAAATAGAACATACACATAACACAATCGTTTATCGTGGTTCAGCCAATCTGGCTTACGTCCACACTGAGCAGAGGTATTTTATTAAGCTTTTAATTCAGTTACATATGAAGATACAATTGCAGTACATATAAAGAATAGTACCCTCCCATATGCTCGAATATGAAGAGACATACGAAGGGAGGGAAAGAATGACCATTGGGATTCAATTACTCAACAAACTCCCACCTGAGGACCAACGGATACTGTCATACCTCTGCTCTTATTTCCAGATTTATCTTTTCTTTACAAGCCCAAGAGAAGTTCTTGCACATTCGAACTTCTCCTTGGGTACAACCTTCGTCAAAACATCTGCTGGATTGACCTTTGTGTCAATCTTAATCACTTGCAATCTGCCCTCTTCAACCATATGACACACAAAATGAGCATGAGTGTCAATGTGCTTTGATCGCCGTTGAGATGAGTGATTATGAGCCATAAAAATGGCACTACGACTGTCACAAAACAAAATATAAGAACTTTGTTTGTACTTCAAATCACTAAGCAATCGCGGTAACCAAATCATCTCTCGAGCACCTTCGGAAAGAGCCAGATATTTGGCTTCAGCTGAAGATAAGGCAATAGAATGTTGCAACCTAGAGGCCCAACTAATAGCAGCCCCAATGAAAGCATAACTAGTAGTAGACCTCCTTTTATCCAAATCTCTGGCAAGATCAGAATCGGTAAATCCTTGCAACTGAACATTGTTGCCATTAAAACATAAACTATAACCAGAAGTACCTTTAAGATATTTTAAAATGCATTTCACCGCTTCCCAATGTTGCTTCCCGGGATTGCTCATGAACCTACTTACAACTCCCACCGCATGAGCAATGTCGGGACGAATAGAAACCATAGCATACATAATGCTACCCACCGCTGATTTGTAAGTGACACGAGCCATAAAGTCTTTGTCCACTTGTGTTTGGGGACACAAATCCGATGATAAATGAAAATGAGAAGAAAGAGGAGTAGAAACAACCTTCACATCAATCATACCAAACCTGTCCACCACTTTGTCAATGTAATCCTTTTGTGACAATGTAATCTCTTTCTTCTTCCTATCTTGAGTTATCGTCATGCCAAGAATCCTTTTGGCTGCATCTAAATCTTTCATAGCAAACTTGCTGGCCAAGTGAGCTTTCAGTTCACTAACAATCTTCAGACTAGTGCTGGTTATCAACATATCATCAACATAAAGAAGAAGGATAACAAACTCCCCATTAGGAAGCTGCTTATAATAAATGTATGGATTAGATTCACACCTTGTGAAATTGTGTGCAAGCATGAATTTATCAAACTTCAAATACCACTGACATGGGGCTTGTTTGAGCCCATACAAACTCCTCTTCAACCTGCAATAAAGATGCTTTTTCCCTTCTTGACGAAACCTTGAGGCTGCTCCATGTATAACTCCTCATCAACATCGCCATGTAGAAATACCATTTTGACATCGAGCTGTTCCAATTCAAGATCCCACACCGCTGCAAGTCCCAAAAAAGTGCGGATTGTTGTCATTTTGACAACCGGTGAGAAAATTTCATTGAAATCAATTCCATGTTTATGAGCATACTCTTTCACCACTAATCGGGCTTTGAACCGTTTAGAACCTCCACCTTCATCTTTCAGTTTGTAGACCCACTTGTTCTTAAGTGACTTTCAATTCGGTGGTAAAGAAACCAAATCCCATGTTTGATTGGTTTCAAGAGATTTCATCTCTTCTTCCATGGATTTTAGCCATTTATCCTTGTCACTGTTGTTACAAGCATCTTTAAAATTAATCGGTTCAACTTGCTCAGAGATAAGAAGCTTCGGTTCTGCCTCTTCAGCATACAATAGCTGATAATCAAAGAATTTCTCGAGAATTTTTCTTTGTCTAGATGATCGCCTTAACTCCAGATTATCATTCTGCGTATGAGAATGTATCCTTTCTAATTGATAGTGACTTCCCTGCAATTCATGAGCAGTCCCTTTAGAAGAAGTTTTTACAGTTTGTTTGCACAAATTTTCTGAGATAGATTGTCCCCTGTTCTGATCGTGCATCATGCCATGAGACCCGCGCTCTAGTTCAGTATTAAAAAGAATAGTTGAGCGGCCCACACAACGATCCTGTTCAACAGCCCACTCACTCTGCTCACCACAGTCTTCATCGTGACTGTGTTTATTTGCCAACGATCCTTTATGTGAATTTGCCAGTTTGCAACGATCCATCGTATAAGCTTTTGTTGAGAAATATGTCTCAACCTTGCAAGCCTTTTCCAGGAAAATTACAGAATTTGTTTGTGGCAGTTTTCCACATGTTTATGCATTGGAAAAAGGTGTATGAGTTGTTAAAAGGTGCCTTGTCCTTAGTAGAATATAGGAGGGCCATTTTTAGAGCATAGTTAATTTGTTTTATGTCTTTTATGGGGGTCTAAACTAGAGGACAAAATTATGGACGGGATTACTATTTTAACCTGGTTGTTTTTCCATCTTGGAAATGTAAATGTCAAAAATGGGCAACATGTGGCATGGTGGTTAAGCCCATGGTTTTGTAAAACCACAAATGGTTTCCAGGTTGTAAATCACTATATAAGGAGGGCTTGGGGAGGAGTTTACATAATGGAGTTTTGTTTGCAAGGCTGGGTGCTAGAAGGATGCTAGTGGTGTCTCTCCAAGCTTGAGTTGAGGTGATGCTCTTGTAAGAACTTGCATTGCAAGTGTATTGTAATCTTCTTTGATTTGATAATACATTATGCAGGTTTTAGAGGGTGGGGTTTTTCTCCCGTAAGGGTTTTCCCCACGATAATCATTGTTATGTGTTTATGGTTATTCATTTATGTCTTGAGTGTTTCTTTGAATCGTTGTAATAGTTATATTGAAATTTGCATATTCGTTCTCTCAAGATTAGCATGGAAGGATCGGGATGCGGTGGATGAGGTGCCGTGGTTCCTACAGATCAAGGCTTTGAGCTGCACAATATGATGTGATGGACAGAAAAGCTAAAGGTCTCATAAGATTGTGTCTTGCAGACTCAATTCTGATTAATGTGCATGAAGAGTCTACCGCGAAGAAGCTTTGGAAGAAGCTAAGTGAGATCTATCAAGCGAAATCACTTGTTAACAAGATTTTCTTGAGGAAGAAATTGTATTCCTTGAGAATGGAAGAAGGTGGACGAATTCCTGAGCATCTGGAAAGTTTCAATATGTTGGTGACTCAGTTGACCTCAGTTGGGGTAGCGATGGATGAAGAAGAAAGGTGCCAAATCCTACTATGTTCGTTGCCAGATTCATGGGACAACCTTGTCATGGCCATAGGGAGCACTTCTATTGTCTTGAAGATGGAGGATGTTGTTGGTTCTCTACTTTCTGAGGAGATGAGAAGGAAGGTCTCTCTGAATGCTAAAGAGGCTTTGAGTGTTCGAGGAAGACCAAAGGAAAGAGGCAAGAACGAAAAGCAGCATGGCCGTTCTAAGTCCAAGAATAAGGGGAGATCAAAATCCCCTGGTAAGTCCAAGGTGATATGTTGGAATTGTGGTAAATTTGGACACTTCCGAAAGGATTGCAAAGAGGAAAAGAAGAAGAAGAAAAAGAAGCAAGATTCTGATTCTGAGTCCGAGAAGGAAGATGGAGACGCTTTTATCGCAGCCTTGGCCACTCATGCAGGTGATAATGCATGGTTAATAGACTCAGGTGCATCTTTCCACATGACTCCCAATAGAAACTGGTTTAGTAAGTATGAAAATTTTGATGGTGGTAAGGTATATTTGGGTGATAACTCTATTCTTGATATTGTTGGCCGTGGAAGTATTCGTGTAAAATTTTCTGATGGTAGAATTAGAAGATTTGATGGTGTCTTGCATATCCCGGGACTAGCAAGAAATTTGTTATCTGTTAGTAAACTAATAGATGCGGGTGTGCATGTACAGTTCTCTGAAGTAGGTGTGAAAATGGTAAGAGGTGCTATGGTAATAGCAAGAGGAAGTAGATTGGGTACACTGTACCAGCTTGATGCATGCACGGTTGAGTGCAATAGTACTTCTGATAAGATTGTGAAAAAGACTACTCTGTTGGAAAAGGAGAGGTTTTCTCTTTCAACAAATGGTCGTGGTTTTTGGGTACCCAAGGGTGCTCTGTCTACCGAATCAAAGTTGCCTGCAGAGAAGACCATGTTATGGCACCAAAGACTTGGCCACATAGGTGAGAAGGGTCTACGGACCTTGAAAAATAAGAATCTTGTTGATGGGTTAAATGATTGCAATCTTGAATTTGATTTTTGTGAGCATTGTATTTATGGAAAACAAAACCGCATTCAGTTTTACTCCAGTTCTCATAAGTCTTCATGTATATTGGATCTGATCCATTCAGATGTATTTGGTCCAGTTGATGTTCCTTCTATTGGTAAATCAGTTTATTATGTCTCTTTCATTGATGATTTCAGTAGAAGAACATGGGTTTATTTTCTTAGGAGTAAAGCTGAAGTTTTCAGTCGTTTCAAAGAATTTAAAGCAATGGTAGAGTTGCAGACTGGAAAGAAAATAAAATGTTTGAGAACTGATAATGGCGGTGAATATTGCTCTAATGATTTTGATACATTTTGTAAAGATTGTGGTATTAAAAGACAGAAGACAACTCCGTATTCTCCACAACAGAATGGAGTTGCAGAAAGAATGAACAGGACCCTGATGGAGAAGGCTAGGAGTATGTTGAGTGGTGCTAGACTAGAACAAAAGTTCTGGGCTGAAGCTGTAGCCACTGCCTGCTACCTGATAAACAGGTCTCCTACATCAGCTCTTGTTGATAAAACGCCAATGGAAGCGTGGTCGGGCCACAAGCCTTCACTTAGACATCTGAGAGTTTTTGGTTGTGAGGCATATGCTCATGTGCCAAAGGAGAAGCGGACAAAATTGGATAACAAAGCTGTTAAATGTATTTTCATCGGATACAGTTATGGTGTGAAAGGATACAAGCTTTGGGATCCTGTTGCACAAAAGGTATTTTATTCCAGAAGTGTTATTTTTAGAGAAACTAAGCCTTCTTTTGTTACAGCACAGCCAAAACAAATAGAAGAAATGGAAGATGTGATTCAACTACCTGCTACACCAGAGAAAGTTGAATCGAGGCCCTTAGAAAGACAAGAAGTCGAGGAGAGCTTTACGAGTTCTGAATCATCAGAGGAAGAAGAGGTACTTGAACCTAAACCTGATAATGAACTAGATCTTGCTCGAAGGTCTACTAGACAAAGGAAACCACCTGAAAGGTATGGGTATTCTCCTGATGATTGGAGGTGTATATTTGCTTTGAATGCTAACATCGATGAACCAAGATCTGTAGAAGAGGCTCTTGGTATGAATGATTCAGAGTCCTGGAAAATAGCCATGGATGAAGAGATGGCAGCTCTTAAGAGGAATGATACATGGGACCTTGTACCATTGCCTAAAGGACGGAAACCTGTTGGTTGTAAATGGGTGTTCAAAAAGAAGATGGGTTTAGATGGAAGCATTGAGAAGTACAAAGCGCGATTGGTTGCTAAGGGTTACTCCCAGGTTGAGGGGGTAGATTATGGTGAGATTTTTTCTCCTGTAGCCAAAATGACATCCATTCGATTTTTGCTTTCTATTGTAGCAGCTTATGATCTAGAGATCGAGCAAATGGATGTGAAAACAACTTTCCTTCATGGAGACTTAGAGGAAGAAATTTATATGACACAGCCAGAGCACTATGTGGTAAAAGGTAAAAGTCATTTGGTCTGTAAGTTGAAGAAATCCTTGTATGGTTTGAAACAAAGTCCTCGGATGTGGTACCAGAAGTTTGATACATATGTGTTGAGTTTGGGATTTGTGTGATCTAAATCTGATCATTGTATATATTTTAAATCTGATGGTGATCTTTTCCTGGTTATTGCCTTGTATGTCGATGACATGTTATTTATTGGCAAAGGAAAAGGTTTGATTGCAGAATTAAAATCTCAACTCTCAGCGAAGTTTGAAATGAAAGATCTTGGTGCAGCAACGTACATTCTGGGAATGGAGATTGTAAGAGATAGACAAAACAGAAAGCTTTGGCTAGGCCAGAGTAAGTATGTTGGTACTATTTTGAGGAGATTCAATATGCAGGATTCTAGACCATTGGGTGTTCCTGTTATAATGGGAACAAAACTTTCTAGTTCACGGTGTCCTACATCCCCATTAGAGATGGAAGAGATGAGTCGAGTACCATACCAGAGTGTTGTTGGAAGTTTGATGTATGCTATGGTTTGTACAAGACCAGACATTGCCCAAGCAGTGGGAGTACTTTCCCGTTACATGTCTAATCCAGGAAGAGCACATTGGGATGCAGTTAAAAGAGTTTTCAGATACTTGCGGGGTACCTCAGAGTACTCTATATGTTTTCATGGAATAGGAAACAAGCATTCCTTGGATATTCAAGGCTATGTGGATTCAGACTGGGTTGGTGATGTTGATAGAAGAAGATCCACCAGTGCATATGTGTTTACATTATTTGGTGGTGCAATTAGTTGGATGAGCAAGCGACAGGCTGTGGTTGCCTTGTCCACTACAGAGGCAGAGTATATGGCTTCTACTCATGCCTGTAAGGAAGCCATTTGGCTTAAGAGATTGTGTTCAGATATAGAGTTCAAACAGGGTGCAGTGACAATTTATAGTGACAGTCAAAGTGCAATCTGCCTAGCGAAGAACCCGACTTTTCATGCCAGGACCAAACACATTGATGTACAATATCATTTTGTGAGAGATATGGTTGAGGATGGCAAGGTGAAGTTGGAGAAGGTAGACACTTTGGTGAATGTTGCTGATGCATTAACTAAACCTGTGAGCACAGAGAAGTTCAGATGGTGTTCAGAGTCTATGGGCCTTTCGGCCCCTAGCAATTAAGTCCATGATATTTTGGATCCCCTAACTCTTGCAAGGTGTTCGACAAGTGGGAGATTGTTGAGAAATATGTCTCAACCTTGCAAGCCTTTTCCAGGAAAATTACAGAATTTGTTTGTGGCAGTTTTCCACATGTTTATGCATTGGAAAAAGGTGTATGAGTTGTTAAGAGGTGCCTTGTCCTTAGTAGAATATAGGAGGGCCATTTTTAGAGCATAGTTAATTTGTTTTATGTCTTTTATGGGGGTCTAAACTAGAGGACAAAATTATGGACGGGATTACTATTTTAACCTGGTTGTTTTAACATCTTGGAAATGTAAATGTCAAAAATGGGCAACATGTGGCATGGTGGTTAAGCCCATGGTTTTGTAAAACCACAAATGGTTTCCAGGTTGTAAATCACTATATAAGGAGGGCTTGGGGAGGAGTTTACATAATGGAGTTTTGTTTGCAAGGCTGGGTGCTAGAAGGATGCTAGTGGTGTCTCTCCAAGCTTGAGTTGAGGTGATGCTCTTGTAAGAACTTGCATTGCAAGTGTATTGTAATCTTCTTCGATTTGATAATACATTATGTAGGTTTTAGAGGGTGGGGTTTTTCTCCCGTAAGGGTTTTCCCCACGATAATCGTTGTCTTATGTGTTCATTGTTTTATTCATGTTCTTGTCTGTTTCTTGAGATTCCTGTAATCAGTTAAGTTGAAATTTGCATATTCGTTCTCTCAAGATTAGCATAGGAAGCAATTCCGCACACCTTTGCTTCCTTACAGCTTTCACCTGTAATGACTGGTCAAATTCGTCATATGGTGCATAATCAACCATTTCTGCCGATTCTATTTCACCAATGACGTGGTTTGGAGAGTGGAAGTCAGTGCGGCGTGAGTCTTGGACTGTCATCCTGTTCGCTGTGCTTTGGATGGACATCACTCCCGTGCCTTTGGTCATAGCTTGAATGTTCAAGTTGTCGAGCAGTCCACACACCCTACCCACCGTGAACCTCACAATGACTGTGAGATAGAAGATTACGCTGATCACAACATGTGTGTGATTCATTGTTAGGTGTAAAGGAGTCTGCAGGATTCTTTGCAAGTAGATCATCACCGCTCCTTAATAAAATTTCACAGTCACGATTTCCTTTCAACAAGATTTCACTATTCCCTTGCGTACAGTCCAGACCATGACTGGTAGTTGGTCGCATACTGTCCACCATGACGTGTGAGGGCTGTGAGCTCCCTTCAAATGGATGACTATTAAGATCATAATCCATGCTGTGAGAAACAAAGGATGATGACAAAGCCGGATTTGGGGCTAATATAGAGGTAGGAGGCAGCTACAAAGAATTTCCTCCTTGAGGTGTTGAGTCAGAGTTGTCCTTATACAGAGAATTTGATTTGAAATAAATATATTCACTTACAGGCCTATCAATGTCTTTGATAGCTGGAAATTTATGCTCATTAAAAATAACATCACGACTGCGAATAATTCTCTTTTCAATCGGATCCCAAATTCTGAAACCAAACTGATCTTCACCATAGCCCATGAATATGCCTTTTTGTGATTTGAAATCCAACTTTGTCCTCTTTTCTTTTGGGACATGTACATGAGCTTCACATCCAAAAACTCGGATATGTGAGTAAGAAATCCTCTTTCCTTGTCATTCCTCTTCCGGAATACCAAATTTTAATCGAGATGAAGGAGTTCGATTGATTAAATAGACTGCTATGTTGCAAGCTTCTGCCCAAAACTCTTTGCCTAAACCAGCATTGGAAAACTTACTTTTCTGCGGCCCCATTTTCTTGAGGCGAATAAGGAAAAATCTTAATCCTTCTTATTTTGTGATTTGCACAAAATTTATCAAACTCCAACGAACAAAATTCACCTCCATTATCCATTTTTAAACACTTAAGTTTGTGTCCACTTTGATTCTCAACAAGTGCTTTGAAATGCTTAAATTTTGTAAAAACTTCAGATTTATGAGAAAGCATTGAAATCCAAACTTTCCTAGTACAATCATCAAGGAAAGTAACAAAAAATTTTGCCCCTCCATAAGAGGTTACCTCTATAGGTCCGAAGACATCCGAGTGTACTAAATCCAAAGGTATTGTCTTCTTGTCGTGTCCATTCTTCAAGAAACTGACCTGCTTTTGTTTCCCATGAAGACAATGCTCACAAAACTCCAAATTTGCAAATTGGAGACCCGGTAGTTGATCACGATTCAGCATTACCTCAAGACCTTTCTTGCTTATATGGCCTAGCCTTTGACGCCAAAGTGCAACATCGCTGCCCACAAGTTTCATAGCAACTCCCACCTCATTAACAGGTTTCACAATATAGAGACTACCAGTCTTGTCTCCTTTTGCAATAGCCAATGAACCTTTGACTATTTTCCACGTATCCGTGAGTTCGGTTTTAAAACCTTGGATATATAATTGGCTGACTGAAATCAGATTCCTCTTTAATTGAGGAACATGTCTAACATCTTTGAGCAATAATTTGGCTCCACCTTCTAGTTGCAAGACAACATCACCTTTCCCGATGATTTTACATGCTTTGTTGTCACCCAAATATACTTCTCCAAAATTGCCTTCTTGATAATTTGTAAATGCATCCATGAGAGAGGAAGCATGAAAAGAAGCGCCAGAATCAATAACCCACGAATCAGATTTTGTATCCGTAGTGGATAATATTAAAATATCATCATCCCTATCATGAGCAACATTTGCTTCGTTGTCCAAAACCTTTTCTTGTGCCTTCTTATATTTTCGACAATCCCTCTTGACGTGACCAGCTTTGCCACAAAACCAACAACCGCTTTGTCTCCCTCTTGACTGTGATCTTCTTGCAGATTGGGACCTTCAATTGTAGTTATTTCTGCTTCTATTGTAACTTCTCCCCCTATTTTCAGCGCTGATCATAGTAAGAGCATCACCGGTTGAGGACTCATTATTCTTCCTCCTCAAATCTTCAGATAGAAGTGTGGCTGCAACTTCATCAAAGGATAATTTCTTTGAATTTGAAACTGTGGTGCTTACTACCGTGACAACACCATCCCAGCTATTTGGGAGAGAACTTAAGAGCCAAACAACCTTGCTCTCTTCATCTTGCGTCATGCCTACAGAGGTTGCTTGTCTGATCAAAGTGTTGAACTCATTGAGGTGATTTTTCATAGATTCTCCTTCCCTCATTTTCAACTTATACAACTTTTTCATTGTAAACATTTTATTGGCTGCCGACGCCATTGCATACATGGCAGTGAGTTTATCCCACACCTCCTTTGCTGTTGACTCGTTTGAAACATTGTGCAAAACATTGTCACTTAAGGCAAGAAAGATTGTTGCCATGGCTTTCTGGTCAAGTTTATCCCAAGCTTCATTTGTCACTGCGGTTGGCTTCTTCGTTTTTCCTTCAATCGCAATAGAAAGTTCTTGCTTGATCAACAAAGATTTCATTTGAATCTTCCATATGCTGAAATTCCTCCCAAAAAAATTATGTATTCTCGTATCCTCCATTTTCAAAAATTTTGACACAAAATTTCCAACCAGCCTCTCACTAGGCTCTGATACCAATTGTTGAATTGAAGAATTCGAAATGGAGATTTAAACAAAAATTACAGAGCAGGAAACAAAACATACACATAATACAATCGTTTATCGTGGTTCAGCCAATCGGGCTTACGTCCACACTGAGCATAGGTATTTTATTAAGCTTTTAATTCAGTTACATATGAAGATACAACAACAGTACATATAAAGAATAATACCCTCCCATATGCTCGAATATGAAGAGACATACGAAGGGAGGGAAAAAATGACCGTTGGGATTCAATTACTCAGCAATATATCTTTAGTATGCTCTATTTCGATTAGGTAAGATGCCTCTCTCTATTACGATCAAGAGGATTATTTAGAGTAAGGGGAGTAGGGCGATCTAGATCATACCAAGACTTTGAATAAGCAAGACAAGAAAGCTACAACCCAATCAAGCAAGCTACTTCCAATCAATATTAGAATCATTTATTAAAACCATTAGAATTATTCAGTTTCAAGGATAGATTTGCATTGAATTAATCTACCAATAGTTTGTAATGGAAATTACATTTATTTGGCTAGTGTAGAATTATATACATTTCATATAAATTCATATCGATCAATACAAAATAAATAAAAATTCCTTTAAATTCTGTAGTATAATTGTTTTGAGAATGTTTTATTTTAATTTTTCAAATTTATATTTTAATATTGTTAGAACTATATTAAGCAAAGAAGTAGAATTGGTAAAAAATGTGCGATTAATGGTCAAAATTGTGAATTGCCATAGTTGGTGATTTTTTTCCTAACATATCAAGATTTCAGACAAAATCATGTTCAATGTTTATTGATCAATTTCTTTTTATTTACATGTGTTAAAATTGAGTTTAAATCATGTTTAAATTGCGTTTAAATAGGGTTCAATTAGGGTTATTGTTCACTAAGAGTTAGGGTTAGGGTTAGGATTCTACAATAAAGCTCGGGATTAAGGTTATGGTTGGGGTTCAAATAAGGTTAGGGTTAGAGTTCAATTAGAGTTAGGATTAGGTTCAATTAGGATTAAGATTCAATTAAGATTACATATAGGGTTTAGTTATGGTTAGTGTTATAGTTAGGGTTATAGTTTAATTAGGGTTGCAATTAAATTAGGGTTCAATTAGGGTTCTAGAATAAAGATTGGGGTTATAGTTATGGTTGGGGTTAGGGTTCAATTAGTAAATTAGGGCTTGATTATGGCTACGATTAGATTTCAAGTAAGGTCAGGGTTCAATTTAAATTAAACTTTGATCTTACTTATTGTTAGGGTTAGAAATCAATCACAGTTAGTATTCAATTATGATTATTATTTAATTGGTGTTTAATAAGGGTTATAATTAAGGTTCGATTTCAATTAGAACAAGTGTTGACTTTGGGTTAGTATAAGTGTTTAATTTGGGATAGGGTTAGGGTTAGGATTATAGGACAAAGCTTGGGGTTAAAGTTAATATTGGGGATGAAATAGGGTTAGGGTCAATGGTAGGATTATAATTCAAATAGGGTTCAATTATGGTTAGGGTTAGGATTATAGGACAAAACTTGGGGTTAAGGTTAATATTGGGGATGAAATAGGGTTAGGGTCAATGGTAGGATCAATTAGGGTAAGGATTAGTGTTAAAGTTAGGGTTAGGGTTCAATTAGTGTTACAATTCAATTAGGGTTTACAATTAGAGTTATGGTTAAATTAAAGTTAGGGTTCAATTATAGATAAGATACAATCAAGGTTATAGTTAAAAAAGGACTAAGATTCAATTAGAGTTACTGTTAGTGTTAGGGTTAGGATTCAATTATGTTTACATAAAGTGATTAATAATGATTATTGATAGGGTTAGTGTTATAGTTCAACTAGGGTTACAATTAAATTAAAGTAGGGTTCAAATATGGCTAGTTTAAGGTTATACAATAAAGCTTTGGGTTACAATCAAGGTTAGGGTTTAAAAAGGGTTAGGGTTAGAGTTCAATTAGGGTTAGTATTCACTTACTATCATGGATATGGTTAGGGTTCAATAAGGTTTGTAATTTAATTACGATTAGGGTTAGAATTCAATTAGGGGTAGGGTTAATGTTCAATGTAGACTTAAGGTTCAATTTTAATAAGGTTACGATTTCTTTTTAGACTGCAGGAATCGAGTATTAGCCCCCTATAAACCGCAATGCATCTGGTAATTTTTTTTTTCACATGACTAGTGACGCTAGCATGACATTCCTTTCGGTACCACGAGGGAAAAGGGGATACTAGACCTCGTGACCTCTTGCTTGCAATAGGATTCTTTAGCCAATCAAGCTAGGCCCTCCACCCCTTAATAGGATTACAATTCAATTTTAGAGTTCAAATAGGATTAGTGTTCACTTAGGGTTAGGGTTAATATTCAATTTAGAGTTAAGATTAAATTTAATTAGGGTTAGGGTTCAATAAAGAGTTCAATTAGGGTTAGTGTTCACTAAAGGTTAAGGTTATATACTATTTATTATTTATCTATAAAATTTTGTGAACATTTATCTTCATCAAATAAATCACATTTTAATTATTTTAAATTAATAATTTTTTTAATATTAAAGTTATAATGGGAATTGAATTAATTTATTACATGTTATGACTACATATGTTACTAGCACATATATCTTTAATAAATATAACTCTAATCCTATCACTAAACTAAAATATAACTCTAGAACACTAATTGTAATTATAACTCTAATGCAACCCTAACACTATTTTTAACCCCAATTTTAACACTAAATCTATCTTTACTAACCATAACCTTAACCCTAATTATAACCCTAACCCTATCCCTAACCCTAATACTAATTCAAACTCTAATTCTAACTCTAACTCTAACTCTAACCCCAAAACTAACACTATTTCTAATCCTAATCCTTACTCTAAATCTAACCCTACCTTAACCATAATCCAAACCATAACTCTAACACTAACCATAAACCTAACACTAGCATAATTTTTAAACCCCAACACTAACAATAATTATGACTCTATCCATAACCCTAACCCTAACCCTAATTCAAACTAACTCTAACCCTAATCCTAACCCTAACCCTAACCCTAACCTTAACTCTAACTCTAACATTAACCCTAACCCTAACACTATTTCTAACCCCAACCCTAACTCTAAATCTATCTCTAACACTAACCCTAACACTAACTATTAATAATTAAATTAATTATCAACACAATTGCAGATTATTAGTATTATAATGATAAATTATTTAAATTAGTTTTTTGTAATAATTATTTAACCTAAAGTTAACTTTGATATATAAATGAATAATATCAATATAACCTTAATTCTATCCATATCCTTAACCCTAACCCTACCCTTGATCCTAATTCTATCTCTAATTTAACCCTAACCCTAACCTTAGAATTGATTTTATGTCTTCCATATTGCATTGCGAATGCTACTATATATATATGTGAATGTCAAATCTGCACTTTGCTTAAACATGGACAAATATTAGCACATTAATCATTTAAACAAGCCAAATAAAGTATTCCCCATGGAATTGTTGAGAATGTAAAGGAAATGAAAACATTATCAAAATAGCATGAAACAATCAAGTAAATGAACATGAAATCTTATTATAATGAAGATTTATGGATTCAATTGTGTAGTTATTTTTATCATCAACGTTTCGAATCACACTACGTGATCCATCATCAGGATCAAAGAGAGCTGAAGGAGAAAATGAATTGTTGCAGACCAAGATCAACTAAAAAGAGAGATATAGAGGAGAGGAGGAAGGAGGCACGTTCAAAACGTTGATGATAAAAATAACTACTCAATCGAATCCAAAAATCTTCATTATAATTTTGATGGATTGTTTAAACTTGATATCTTTAAATGAAATCTTATTCTAAACTACTCAAGCCATCATCCCATGGGGGGATTGGTGTCACTTTGATGTGGAAAGTGACCTTTTCCCAATCCCTTTGATAAGCTCTTGATCCCTTGATGTGAAGATGAATTTGATGCAAAATGATAATAAAAACAAGTTAAAATGTGATGAAAATGAGTGATGAATGTGCCTATAGTAAGATTGCATGTGATTGTGGATCCATTTCAAGTAGAAGATGCTTTTGCATATAGGAGTGAAGGGTTTAAGAATGGATGAATTTGGTGAATGTGGGACTAAGATGAGAGCCAATAGCATTGTGACACTTGTCACAAGGCTAATGAAAGCCATGTGGATGTGTGTGAAATACATTTTGAAATATGTGAAAAAATTAAAGCATGTAGGTGGATTCGTAAGAGGATGTAAGAGAATTGAATGAATATGGTTGAGATGTAAGATGGATACTGATGACATGTAAGAGGCTATTTAAGGCAAAGGTGGCTCTTGTAAGTGCATTTAAGACCTTTGTAAGAGGCTTTAAAAGCTTTTTGAAGGGAAATTTATGAATGGATGGTTGAGGGGAATATTTTTAGGAATATGCCATTGTGAGGAAAATAAAATATTTAGTTAATTAGAAGAAATTATTTTCATGTGCAAGTTGGTTAGTTGATCATGGGTTTAGTTGACCAAGGTTGAGTCAAAAGCTAGAGAAATGGGTAATGAGGACTAAGAGATTAGAGCTAATTAATTTAGAATTTAATCAACTCAAGTGGGTTAGGGTTTATCAAATTTGATTTATTTAATCAAATGAGAGGACTTTAGGGTTTTAATTAAATAATTTGATTTATTTAATTAAATGTGGTGAACGTTAGTGAGTAGGAAGTGAATTAATCTAATAAATTTAATTACTTGATTAATAGTAGAAATTGATGAATTTAAATAAACAATAAAGATTATTTAATTAATTGGTTAGTGGAGAAATGATTTTAGGAGGAAATGATGTTAATCAGAATCAAATGATTGGACTATTTGAGTGTCTACATTTTACCCCTTTTTGAAGAAATGTTCCTGTTGTGTTGGTTCAAAGACTGATGTTGCCAAGATCGATTTTTTATTTATTTATTTTCTGGATGCCCCATTGTTGTCCTAGTAGTAGGAATTACATTGCTACACTATCTGCCCCCTTGCGAGATCAAGCGAAAATTTGAATTTTTTAGGTCAATCTCACGATAAAGTTTCAACAATGGTTCGGCTACAGAAAAAAAGGCTACAAGATGCGACAATAGGCTCAAGACGCTATAAAAATGATCAATAGAGGTTTGATGACTCAAAAATTTGATAAATGGGCTCAAAATTACATCCTACCTCAACTAGGGCTCAAAATTACAACATATGATGTGGCATTTATGATGTGATGGTTCTTGTGTTTAATGCTTTATGGATGTATGTATGCATATGCTATGTTATGGATGTAATGGACGATTTTTGTTATGAGATTCTAAAACTAATAGATCTATATTATGATGATGCTAATGCAATTGAGATGAATTAAGATGCTTAGAATAACAAATCTATATTATCCTAAACAACTTAAATGATGATGCAATGTATGTGATATGGATGATGATATGCCATGATTATGTAGGATGCTGATGGTTTGTGGATGCAAGATGGATGTATTGCTATTTTGGTGAATGTTATGATACCATGTTAGCATGAAATAAGATAAAAGAATGAGAGAGATCAACCCTTGATTCCGAGAAGAAGCAAAATTCCAACAAGTCCATGAGTTGTTGAGACTTTATTAGATATGATGATTTTCTTATTGAGGGATTAGGACACAAACAACACAGCTTTCTTTATGTTTGATAAAACACATAGATATGATGCATCAAGGTATGGGTAACCATGATAGCATGGTATCTAGTGCAATGGACTTTGACTCAAAAAACAAATAGGAGTATCCTTGCTCACACCTGACATATAAAACCTTGCTAGGATGTACTTTAGATGCTTTGAACACCTCAGACGAAAAAACAAAGAGGCAAAACCTTCCAATGTAATAGTCAACAAGTTATCTGAAATCGCTTCCATACATACCTAACGAAGTAAGTATCACTGAGGTTATATTACAAGGACGTCTAGCAAGCACAACAAATAAAAGATAATGTTCAATCACAATGCCCCATTCCTTTCTCTCTAAATATTTTTGATAGACATCATCGAGAGGTCATTGAAGTGAGCATAATAAGATAAATCATAAGAAAAGATCAAACAAATGAACAAGCTAATGTTCTTCATACCTCTAGCGAAGATTAAAAATAGGGTGATACTTGATGTTGATGTCCATTGTAGGAAGGATTCATCCTATGACATGATTTATCGGATGATGTTGAGACTAACAGGATGATGGTCTTTTTACTAACTTGTTTACCTATTGACCTAGACTCGAGACCTTTATGCTTAGGTTTACACTTAATAAATTTGCCATAACTTTTTTTACCAAAGTTTGAGGGTGACGATCCGTTTATTGTGAGTGGATGTTTATTGCGGGTGAACATGAAACAAGATAGATGATTTTGTTGTTTTTGAATGTTTTGAATATTTTTGGTGTTTTTAGAATGTTATGAGGCTATTTTGGGATTTTTTAAGATGTTTTAAAAATGTTGTCTTTTTCCATTTTTCTAATGTTTTTGTGTTTTTTGAGATTTCCACCAAGAACCTAACCTAAGGACCTATCCTAGGGGCCTTGGGGGCTGATCAAAGATTAGCCTTGCCTACGTTATACATGTAGAGATCACGTAGTTTGACTGACACAAACGCGTTTATTGATGAAGTATGAACATGTTTGGATTGTCAATTTGTTATGGTGGACACCTAAAGGACCTATCCTAGGGGCCTCTAGGGCTGATCAAAGATTAGCCTTGCCTACATTATACACACATAAACCTCGTAGTTCGACGCGATGACTATGTTTTTGAATTTTTCCTATTTTCAACTTGTTTCTGGATTTCTGATATGTTTTGGATGTTTTTTATTTTATGAATATTTTTGGATTTTTTCAATGTTATGGAAGATTTCAAGGATATACATGAATCCGATCCGATGCAAGTATATGGAATTCCCCCAACATGATGCGATAGAATACTTTGATATAGGCAGGACAAACTGACAGGAATGTGCCAAGTAGTTCTAGGATGAAACATTGTACGTACACAAGATAAATCCATGATGTGGATACAGATGGGTGATGTAAAGAACAATGGAATGTGATAGAAAGTGAGGTGGGACATGCCCAAAGAATCCATGGTGGATGGGAAGTGTTTTATTTATACAAGGTGCCTGATTGCTAGGTTTACACCAAGGTACCTACCCAATGTGCCAACGAATTTGTTTTCACTAGAGGATGATTTCTTTTTTACCGTTTTCAATCCTTTTTTTGATTTTTTGATTTTTGACTTTTTTGTATTTTTGGATTTATACCTTGCAAGCTCAGGCGTAATTTTTTTTTAGATGGGAGCTATTGATGGGCTCCTACAAAGGCTCACCTTTTGGTGTGGATAATTGATATGCTCCTAATTTGTAACTCGTTGTGATGATGAAGGGTCCCAACCAATCAGGTTCAAACTTACCTTTGTTGTCTGGATTTGACACATTCTTCTAATTTTCCTTTAGCACAAGCTCTCCTAGCTGGAAGGATTGACTTTTGATCTTTTTGTTATAGCTCATCTTTAGACGGTTCTGATAAACTTGTAGGTGATTCAAAGCATCTAGGCAACGTTCATCTAATAGCTCTAACTCGTTCAACCGCGACATCCTGTATTCTTCATTAGTAATAAGGTTCTGCAAGGATATTTTCAGGGATGGTAGCTCAATCTCAATAGGCAGGATGACTTCTGATATGTAAACCAAGGAGAAAGGGGTTGCACTTGTAGGTGTGTAGATGCTGGTTTGGTAGGCTCATAGGGCAGGGTTTAACTATAGATGCCAATCACGACCAACTTCATTGACTATTTTCTTTAGGATCTTCAGAATGGTTTTATTTGTGGCCTCAACTTGACCATTTCCTTGGGGGTAGTAGGGAGTGGAGAATCGATGTTGGATGTTAAATCTTTGGCATAGCTCATAGACATCCTAATTTTTGAAAGGTGTCCCATTATCTGAGATAAGGGCTTGGGGAGCACCATAGCGATAGATGAGGTAATTCAAGATGAATTTAGATATTTTCTTTCCCATGATGTAGGTCATAGGGATGGCCTCTACCAATTTTGAGTTGGTGCATGGATGAGGTCCCTATGCTCTTGGCGTTGCATACATTTCCAAACATAGTCGTGAGCTTCTTTCTCCATAGTAGGCCAGTAGTACCCCATCCTCAGCAGTTTCTTGGCCAAGGTCATACCATTGGAGTGTGAACCACAAATACCGTTGTGTACCTTTGTCAAGGCAATCAAAGCTTCTTCAGGGTTAAGGCTTTGTAATAGGGTCCCTTCGATACTCTTACAGTAAAGGGTGTCACCTAGAATGATGGAGTGAGATGATTTTTTTGTGAAGGTTTTCTTGAGATTCTGGGTGATGTCGGCGGGGAGGACTCATATTTTGAAGTAGGTGAATATATCATGGTATGAAGGGTCATCAAGACCAACGATTTCACACATTAACTCAGATTTTGGTACCTTGAAAGCTGGTATGAGAAGCTGCTCTACAAGAAATTATTGTTTATGGACGTTCCTTGAGATATCTAGCAATGATCCAATTGTGGCCATAACATCCGCTGCTCTGTTGTTTACTCTCGGTATCTACTCAAATGTTATATCAATGAAGAAATCCTTGAGATTATCTACCAACTTTTTATATGGGGTGAGTTTGTCATCCTTAGTTTGATATTCATCATTGACTTGATTGATAACTAGCTATGAATCCCCATAGACCTTCAATGCCATGATCTTCTATTGTACTGCTATTCAAAGTCCTATGACAAGAGCTTCATTTTCTGCAATGTTATTGGTGCAAGGAAGGACAATTTGTATGACTTTGGGATACAATCCCCTTGTGGGGTGATGAAAAGGATACCTGCTCCTAACCCATGCTGTGTGTAGAACCATCAAAGTATACTTTCCAATGGTCCGTTGCATTTAGAAGGAAGATTGACTCATTTGGAAACTCTGATACTAGTGGGTTCTCTACATATATGGGAGCTTCAACCAATTGATCTGCAATTACTTGTCCTTTGATGGCTTTTTGTTCCACATAATTAATGTCCTACTCTGTCAAGATCATCACCCACTTGGCCATATGTCCTATTAGAGTTTATTTGGATAAGAGATACTTGAGGGGATTAATCTTGGCGACGAGTTTAATCTGGTGGGCCAACATATAGTGCCTGAATTTTTGTGATGTAAACATGACTGCAAGGCAAGCTTTTTCAATGAATGTGTAGTTTAGCTCATTTCCCATCAAGGTTCTACTGATTTAGTAGATAGCTCTCTCTTTCCCTGTTTCATCATGATAAGTCAAAAGAGCAACAAGATCTGTTGTTGTAGTTGAAATGTAGAGGATCAATGGTTTGTGTGGGATTGGTGGCATGAGGATTGGTGGTGTCAACAAGTATTCCTTGATTTGATCAAATTCCTTATCACATTTCTCATCCCACTTGTAGGTTACCCCCTTGTGAAGCAAATGAGAATAAGGGACATGTTGGTATGTGGCAACTGATCATGCTATATTACACACTCCATGTATTTTTTCTACTTTTTTGCTTCATCACCGAAAAAGAGAAAAATCGACTTTGTAAAACCTAATTTCTAGAAGGTTCTAAAAAGTTGTTATAAGTAGTTGGGATGGGGAGTTTTAGCATGGCATTATTTGCGAGATTGTAATATGTTTGCACTGCATAATAAAATCATTGGATGGCTGCAGTTTTGTGGATGTAGCCCATATTGGGTGAACCACGTTAAATTCTTTGAGTTGTCTTGTTTTTGCTATAATTTTCTGTGTGTTTTATTTCTCTGTTTTATTGATCAAATCTACACTTAACTTGTTAGATATCTGCCTTCTAACCCTAACATGACATTCTTATACGTGAGTTGTGCTATGAATTGTAGCCTTACTTGCAAGACTATTAGCTATTTCAGTTTTCATGGAGCCTCCATGTCTAAGATTTCCTTGACTTTTGCTAGATCTGTTTCGATTCCTATCATTGACATAATATATCCCAAGATCTTTCCTGAAGTTACACTGAAGACACGTTTCTTGGGATTTATTCATATCTTATATTCTTTGAGCTTGTCAAATATTGGGCCCAATGTGGATATATTGTTTTGATGTTTCCTTGATTTGGCTAATATATTGTCCATATAGTCCTCCACATTTTTTTGGGTCATGTCATGAAAGATCAAGGCCATAGCCCTTTGATATGTATCTCCGACGTTATTTAGCCTGAATGACATCATATTCCAACAGTAGGTGCCCCATGGACATGTGAAGGTGATTTTATGTTGATCATCCTTTGCAATCATGATTTGGTTGTATCTTGAAAATCCATCCATTAAGGACAGCATTTCATGCCCCTTTGTGAAATCTACAATTATATCTATGTTGGGGAGGGGGAATCATCCTTAGGATATTATTTATTCAGGTCCCTGAAGTCGGTGTAGATTCTGATGCCCTCGGTGGGCTTGGACATTGGGACCAGGTTAGAAATCCATTCTGGATAATCGATGGGTCAAATGAATCTTGCATCAAGAAGTTTTTGTAGCTCTAGTTTGACTAGTAAGGCAATTTGTAGATGCATTTTTCTCAATTTTTGTCTCACAGGTTTTTCCACAGGATACATTGCTAGATGATGGATGACTATTTCAAGATCAAGACCTAGCATATCAACGTATGTCCATGTGAAGTTCACCTTACTTTATTTCATAAATGCTACCAGATTTTCTTGTTCCTCAGTCAAAAGTGACTGCATAAAAGGTGATTTGTGGTACCTCTTTTGTTCCTACATTTACTGGGTTGCACTTCTTTGCTAGGACTGTTGATTTCTCTTGATGAATAACACTAAGGGGAAGATTGAATTCCTCATCCTTTGGAACCTCAGAGAGGTTTTCACCATTGGATATGTCCTTTGTTTTTACTATTTTAGGATCGAAAAGTGCTACAGTGTGGTTTTCACTTAAGGATCGAGAGATTACTCTTAGATTTTTAATTTTGTGACTAAGATATTCAATTGTTTTCTCATAGTATGCATGTGTATCCAACCTGATGTTGAACCCTGCTTTGTGATCTCCATATGACAGATTATTCCTTAGTCCCATGAATTATGAGAGAGCCTCATTATTTTTGAATGAATCCAATATTAGTGGTACTCGTTGGTCACCATCAATGAGTTGGGGATAAACGAGTTTTAGCTTAGTAACTTGGCTATTTGTCTCAAATGACATGGTTGTTATCATAAAAAGATAGGAATCCTCAAATAGCATAGGTAGGTCGGAGATAGGATCTTTGAAGGGACTACTAAATGATATAGCTACCGATGGGGAAGCTTTGACTATTTTAATAGGAGCTCGCTTGCGAAGAATGTTCACCTTAATACGGGTACACCCAAGGCCAAGATTTTTTGGACACTTCTCAGGAATAAGGGGTTCTAATAGGTCGTTGTCATTTTGCCCTAACTTTTTGTTCTTGTTGTAGCCCCATCCAAACATTAGCTATAGACCTTTGTGTTCCTCCATTGGAAGAATGGGTGCAGGTCGGTTATCTTGATATAGGAGGCCTGATATATCTTCTTCGTCTACAACTTCTTTTCTCAAATCCCCCCACTTTTTGAAGGTGGTTGGAGATGCTATTAATGTTTGGGATGTGCCATTACTAGGTTGTAGTCTTCCATGAGACTTAGGAGATTGAGGTAACTCTCCCAACATGTATGTGCCCTTCTGCAAGGTATAGTCCCCACAACCATTTTCTTTGATTACAACTTTGATATTCAAAATGTTATGTATGATGGGTGTCTTTTTCTCAAAAGTGGAGGTTGAAGTGGATGGATCAACATAGGAAGATGTGGGTCCCTCATCATTTTTAAGAACTTGGGGGATTTTGTAATATTTGAATTTCAGATTCTTGCAGTAATAGGAGGGTTCGAGGTCACCATGGATCGTAACTTCTTGATTTTGATATGGGAAGTTTATACATTGGTGAAAATTAGATGTGACGACTTGCATCCCATGGATCCATGGATGCCCTAAAAGAATATTAAATGGAAGCTCAAGGTCAAAGACTTGGCAGGTGGTTTCCATGATGATCGACCCCACTTGAATGGGGAGTTGGATGGTTCCTTGGTACACCCGTTCTTGATCATCGTAGGCCCTAATGTTGATACCTTTCCCTTTTTTAATGACATCCTATGAGAACCCTAGATTCTTTATTAGCTGTAAGGTGCAAATATTTAAGGTTGCACCCCCATCCACCAAGCCTCTTTTGAATTTGTTCTTATGGACCAAGACCTCAAGATGGAGTGTGCAGTTATGTGATGGTTGCGTCAAGAGGTCATGCTCGAAAAACGTAAGAATATGTGGCGTAGTGATGTGTCCGACCATAGCTTGAAATTGGTCTGCATCAATGTTTGTGGGAATAGAGGATGCAAACAAGGCTTTGTCTAGAATATCCCTATGTGTAGGTGATATTTGAAGTAACTCCATGATGGAGATTTGGGCAGGGTTCTTCTTCGGTTGTTGCAAGACACTATAGCCACTAGGGTTAGATTTCAAATTGGCAGGTGGTGCCTTGGGTGGTGGAGATGGTCCTGGGATAGAGATATTTCCGCTATGTGTGGTGACTCCACACTTTGCTCTAGACCCTATGATTTTGTTGACTATTACAAACTCATCCAATGATGCTACAACATGGTCATAGATATGGTTTACATTGGTGTAACTCTTTCCTTTTCCATTGTTATTCCCTTTGTTGTGATCCAACACCAGATTCATGTATATCTTGAGATCTTGGTTTCCCGTTGGTTTCCTGTTGGTTGGTTGATGGTTATGTTTTATCATCGATGAGGTCCTGGATAAGATTTTCGAGCCTCATGCAACTAGCTGTTGTGTGTCCCTTGATCTTGTGAAAATCACAAAGGTGCTTCTTGTTATGTACCAAGGTAGTTTAACTTGAGGTTCTTGGTAATTTTCATAGATGGAGAGTGTGATGAGGTTTGCTTACACTAGCTATTTCATGATGGATTTAATGGGTTCCGCCAGTGGTGTCTACTTGCATTTTGATGGATATTTGTTCCTTGGGGTGGTCCTCCTCTAGCATTCACATTGTTGATTGTTTGATTATTCGGTTGTTCTTGTGATGAGTTTGTTTGTGGTGTGTTTTAATAGATGGGTTGTTGTGTGTTGATTGTGGTTGATGAGTGTTATGTTGTGGGGTCATCCCACAATAATGGGTTACACTTTTTGGCCAAACTTGACATTGAAATCAACATGTCTAGAGAAAACTTCACTTTCTAACACCTATAGTAGGTAAATTGTTAGGAATTTGAAAATTATGTAAACTAGTGATTTGTGAGATTTTGTCTGTAGATTTTAAATGTATTTTTATTTATAAAATTGAATTTAAATTATAATTTTTTTGATCTCCTTTGATAATTAATTTTTAATAGTAAACAACATTTTTAAAAAGTGGTGTATACTTCGGCTCGCATAAATTTTTTTCTAGAAAGGATAAAATTATGATTCTTTTGAATTTAGGTTGGTAACACTAGTATCTAGTGCTTTCATTTTGTTTCATAACGTTTTGTTGAATATTTTTCTTTTAATTAAGTTTTGAAGTGAAACCAATTACAATTTAGACTTAAGTGCACTTCGACTCGCATAACCTTTTTGGTATGTATTGAAATTAATTTTTACTTTTTTTGTTGGAATGAGGACATCAATACCTAGTGCATATATATTTTTTGATTTTTTTTTCTCAAATTTACTATTTTTCCACAATGATTTTTCACCGAATTTGATGTTTGATGAGAAACCTATGTTTAGTAAAACTAAAAAACTAAAAATAGAATATATTAAATTCATAATTGTTGGAAAGCACGCTTCAATCATTACAGTCCTCCACCTTTTGTTTATCAATTTGAATCCATTTGCACCTCCTTCTCGGGCTTCGATAGTAAAAAAAAATGCTTAAATTTTTAAATGGTGGAGGGGGAGGTGAAAAAAGGGGGGTTCGAATGAACCCCCCTATATGGTGCAAATGGGGGATCATTAGAAGGGGTAAACCATTTTAAATTTTTTTATGGGAATTTCTAATTTTTCTTCATGGAAAAATTTGTAACCCACTATTGTGGGTTTACCTTGTGGGTATATTTGTTGTTGCATGTTTTACCTTGGAGCACTAACACTGAATTTGGCATCAACAACACTATCATTGGTAACGTTTTTATTCTTAGCCCAAGTGCAAGGTTTATCATTGTAGCTAGTCGATGGTCTATTGTCTTGGTATACGGGTATGCACCCTTGTGCTATGAGGACTCTTTCAATGTTGAGAGCCTTGGGGATTAGTTGGTCATAAGTCATGATGCATTATATTTTTAGATGGAAGGACAAAGCCCCTTCAAGGTTAGAGATGATGGTTCCAATTTCTTGTTCCTTTGGCACGGGCCATTTTCTTTTGCTAGCTCTAGATTTCTATTGCTGTAAGAAAGCTGCAAATGTCTCTCCCTTAGCTTGTTTGAGGCCGAATAGTTCCTCTAGGCTTACATCCATGTTTGGATTAAATGAGTAGTTTTTTGTGAATAGGTCCACGAATTGTTAGAACTTTTTGATTCCAGGAGGTAAGTGGGAGAACCATTCTATTGCGGGACTAGCCAAGCTTTGAGGAAAGAGTCGCATCAGATAAGAATCGTCATATGCTACTTCCTTGCAATGTACACGAAATTCTCTAATATGATCCTCAATATTTCCTTTTCCTTGATATTTATCAAATTTTGTATTTCGAATACTGGTGGGAATGGAACCATAGCGATGTTCCTATCAAATGGATAGGGGCACAAATCTTGTTGGGTGTATGATTTTTTTGCTTTTCCAGATTGAATGTCTTGTATTTGCTGTGAGAACAATTTGATCTGCATGGAAAGACCGTTGTGGGTCGGGTGGTGGAATATACATGTTTTGGGATGGTATGGTTTGTTGGGTGAATGACAAGGTGGCGTGTGTTACTTGCGTGTTAAGGTTCAAGGCATTTTGTTGCATGTTCATGAAGGGTTGTTGGAAGCCTTGTTGTGTGAGCAATGCTTGTTGGTACAACTACTTTTGTTGTTGTGCTAACAATGCTTGTTGTTGGGATTGTTACTATTGTTAATGTGCTAATAGTGCCTATTGATGAGCATGTTGTTATGCTGCATGTTGTTGTTGTGCTATCAATGCTTGTTGCTATGCGTGTTGTTGTAGGACTTGTTGATAGGTCTGCGCTTGCGCCTTTTGTGCTTGGTATTGGTCCTACACTTGGGCTTGTGCTTGAGCTTGTGCTTGGTCTTGCGCTTGTTGTTGTTGTTGTAGCAAGACTTGTGCTTGCACTTGTGCTTGTGCTTGTGCTTGGGTTTGTGCTTGCGCTTGGGCTTGAGCTGCTTGTTGTGCCTATTGTGTTTGAAATTGTTGCAATGCCTTTTGATATGCTTGGTGTGCTGCTTGCAACGTGATGTTATATTGATTTTCTATGTTAATATTTTGATGTGGGAGTGGTAGATTTTGTTGTGATGTGTTGAGAGGTTGGTGTGGCGGTTGTTGAAGTGGTTTTTGTGAAATGATGAGGGGTTGGGTGATAGATGGTGGATTTGAAACCATGCTTGGCCCTTGTGAGACTAGAATTTGGGATGTTTGAGGTGTTTTTGATGATGTGATTGATGGTTGAGATATTTGGGATGATGCCACTTGGTGTTGCGATATCAGTGGCACATTTGATGGATTTGATGTGATGGGTGTGTTGATTTGATTTGTGTTTGGGGGGTTGACATGATTTGGTTGATTTTGGATCGATGTGTTCAATGAAGCAATTTGTCCTATACCTTGGATTGGTGTAGGTGATGGTGTCATCATAGGGAATTGTGTGTATGATTGTGATATGCTCCCTTGTGGAAGTGAAGATGAAGCATTCAAGGTACCCACTTGTCCGAATAGATCAAATTGTCCTTGTGAGATGTTGGGGGTGTAACCTTGAATATCAAGGGGATAGGCGGGTGTGGCATGGAAAGTGGATGATATGTTCAAGTCTTGGAAGACAAGTGGTACATATGGATGTTTAGGGTCTTGTGGGACGGTGCTAGGCATACCCAGGATTGTGTTGGCCTCTAAGTTTTGATTGTTGAAAAGTGGGTTCCCTTGAAGGGCTTGGAGTAGTGACCTTCCTTTGGTGATCATAGGTTGGCTTGATGCATGAGATGATGATGGTTGAGAAATTGGTTGGATTGTGCTTGGGAATGAGGGTGTGAATGATGTTTGTGGGATGTTTACTAAAGGTTGCTCCACAATGGTGCTTACATCAAAATTAGAAGGGAGTTTAGCCACTTCTTTTTCCAATGCCAACATGTATTGGGTGGGATTTAGTTTCATGATCGTGTTGACAAGTTTGTGGTTTATGGATTTTGTACTAATTCGAGTATTTCATCGTGGGATATCTCTTTGAAGTTGTTTGTGACATCCTCTACTTGACATCCTGCATCTTGAGGTAGTTGGGGGAGATTAAGTGGAGGGTTGGTAGATGTTATAGGATTGAATCCGGTTTGAATCATCACTCGTGGTTGAAGTTTCCTTGTTTTGCTCCATGCTTTTCTTGTATTGTGATCTTGTTTGGACCATAAAATTGGGATCAACGTTGAGAAGTATGTGATGAATCTTTGACTTCTTTGGTTGATCTAACTTTAGGTACAAAAAGAAATCCTAGGATGAGTTTTAGGATCAAAAGATGATATGGAAAATGAGGGGGTGAATAATATGGATGTTTCTAACTTTTGAGAACTTTGGATCAATACTAGACCTTAAGATTTTGATTTGATTTGTTTTGATTTGGATGATGAACTTGTAAATTCTAAGATGTTAGATGTGATATTAGGATGAACTTGTCCAAAAAGAGGTGCTAATTTAACTAAGTGTGCGAAAAAGGATTCATTCCCACACACCTAACTAAACAAGATGATTTTGATTTGGGTCTAAAATGATTGACCAAAAGTCTAGCATAGGTATGTTTCCAAAGTTCTAAAAGAAACTGTTTGTGACATGAATTTTGATAAATGTTTTGAAAATGGATGAAGGTGGTTTTTTTACCCTAGATGAACCTAGAAGGACTTTGTTTACAAGACCAAGGTGTTGAAGAACATACTTTACCCTATATGAATGACTCAAACCCAAAAGATCAATGCTCTGAATGAGGGGCTCATATTGGACATACAAGTCTAGATAATTCCTCATAAGACTCCTATAAAGTTCCTTACCAATATGTTCCCATTACGGTAGAGTGCCATAATGTGTTTCTTGATAGCCTTTGGGCTATGACGTTGAAGCTTGAAGTGCGACATATGGACCTTCTTTTAGGAATTTTGGCCTTATGAGAAATCATGATGACAAGCACATGTGTGGGGTTCAATTTTGATTGTATCTTGATGAATGAATTTTTTTTACCACATCAAATTGTCTTAAATTTCAAACTAAATGTCTATGTCTAAGTTCCTTTTCATTCCACAAGGCCCATTATGTGAAAGTCAAAGAGCCAAGGCCATAGTTTCCCTAGGTTGACTTTGAAGAGAGTGACTTGAGATATGAGTTCAATACTTAGAAGCCTATAAAGATGAGATCCTTAGGGACAAGCATTAGCATTGGACTCTTCAAAGGTATTCACACTTTTCAAAGGGTTTGAAATTTGAATGGTTTGTTTAGTGTTTGTTTCAATGTTTTAGAACCAAGCAATGTTTCCAACTGACTCGTAAGAAAGCACAACCTAGGCTGGAAGAGATACTACTTATTGAGTCCCTACTTGGATTACTCTAAACACATAGACAAAGCGAACAACTAGAGATTTGGTGCTCAAACTCGAAGGATTTTCTATCTCTACAATAAATAGTGGAATGTAGGGCGGCTTTAAAACGAGCGTTCTTGCACCAACAAGTAAAAAGGATTTTTGGCTTCTAAAAATGGTTCTTAGTCAATACTCGGGGACATGGCACCTGGCGAGCGTCCAACAAGCCACTTAAGGCTTTAATTGCTCCTTCTAGAGGCTCTTATACTTTTTACGGTAGTACCCCATTCTGAATGATACTATATGGCTAAGACCTACATACCATGAGAACTTAACAATTTAGTCTTATCCATTTATATACCGGCCCGAGTGAAAAATTGATTGGAGTCACCTTCGAGTTGTCTTTTTAGATGTCTCTTAGGCAAGCCCCTCTAAGAGTAAACAAAAGCAAGAAAAACACAATGCCGTGGAATCTCCAAGATCACACTAAGTGTGAGGAGAGAGCATGAAGTGTTTTCCTTACACAAGCATAGTGTTCATTTTAAATAACCCAAAACCAAATGTGTGGGTGATTATGCAAATTCCACAAGATGTTTTTGATTCTCAAAATCACCAAATGGTTCGAGAGAAGAGTATACACACCTTAGACAAGTTGCAAACCACAAGACAAAGAAGACACTAGTTTTTTTTAACTCTCAAAATAATGGTGAGTTCCTTTTAAGCACCAAAATAAGTGTGAGTTTGCCTAGTTCAATTTCAACTCACATATCAATGCTTAGTAAATTTCTAAGTTCAATTTTAATCAACTTGAAAAGATCAAATCAATGATTAATTTTAAACCCAAAATTTAACTAGTTGATCCTAAAGCGGAAAATAAAAGCAGCCATGGATTCCTTAAGCTATTACAATGAGCATTTAAAAATGCCTTTTCAATTCCAATGCCCACTCTCCAACTCAAATTTGCTTGTTATTTTTCTGGATTTCTCTGCCTTGCTACACCATCATATTAGTGATCCCAATATGAGAAAGGACACCACTGATGTTTTATACAAAGTAAAAGTAAAGGGTATTTGTTGATGACATTTTTAACTATTAAGAGACAGAGCAAAGTGAGATTCTGTTTCTGTCAAGAACGTGATAAATTACTCTTTTAACAGCTCGAGTACTAAATTTTTTGCCCATGACTGAAAAATTTAAGTTAGAAGAACGAAATTTTTTTGGCGCTTGGTATTCCTATTGCAAGATAATCGAAAAAGTCATTCATATGTTAAGAGTGTATTTGGGAAGTTTCCTGAGGAACGAGCGATGCAGATAAAATGTAAAAAATTTCATTTCTCACCAATACTCTTAAATACAAATCTCTAAACGAAGATTTTTGAAAGAAATCTCGTAAGTCTTCTCTCCAACGATGCAAATCTCTGTATAATGCAGAAACATGAATTGATTCAGATTTCAAAAACACATACAGTGCATCATACTATTTTTTTTTGTAATCTGAAATGTAGAAGAGAAGAGAAGTCACTGTGATTCAAGCACTTAAAATAACTAATGGCATTTATTGCCGCTTCCAAAGATGATTTGCACGCCACAGAAAGATTAAAAACAAACAAACTTTCTATTCATGAGAAAATGCCTGAGACTTTGACTTTTACTGACATTCAATTGTGCTTGGAATCTTTTAAAAAAACTGTGAAACGTGATAAAAAGTTAAGCGTATTACATAGCACAAAATTATATGTTTATAGATTTCGCTTCATTTGTGAGACCCACCCAAAAGAAATTAATTCAAGTGACTGAGAAAAGACGAATCATAATGAATGCATATAAATCTAGCGTTTTATAATGACGATAGATGTTGCCTTGAAATTCGACAAAGACCAAGTACAATAAAAGATAAAAGTGAAGCCAAGTTATTTCTGTCCCTTTGTAGGTTAAACAGTAGAATTGAAAGAGATTGAAACAGTAGCATTCAAAGCTCGAGTGATTGCATCTACTAATGTTTACTAGACGATGTGGACATGGTCTGCAAATAATTAATGTATGATAGCATAGCTTTGAAAAGGTACAAAGATAATGGAAGTCAATAAAAGTTGTACAGAGAGAATGGTTGTTACCTAGCTTCTAAAAGAACTTTTCAATAGCCAATCAACTTAATCGAATATCAGTTATGTGATGCTCAACAGACGATGCACATCCACAAGCTCAAAACAAGGGAGACGTGGAAATGAAAAGCTTTCGAAGGAGTTTGATGTTCCTTGTGTTGCTCACAAAAGTCCTAGGCGGCCAGGTGTTTTCAACTCCTGTGAGAACCACTTGTGAATGCATAGTTTAGCGTTACCACTTGAGCAAGCACTGCGCCTTCTATCTGCCACTGTAATTCTTCAAATATTGTACGTTTCTTGAAGCGGGTAAAGAAAACAACAAATATAAAGATTTCACAAGCTCAACTCTTTTAAGTAATAATATATAACACATCCTCATCATATCGTAACTGTGCATGGCATAAACACCCAAATGAATGTACGTTCCAAGCAACAATACAAAAAAAATCAAATGACAGACATTCATCAACACTACTAACTATATTGTAGCAGCGAACAAAGATGATCTCTTTTGCTCATTCAATGCTACCAAACACAGACCTATGCTTCAATGGTACTAGCGAACAAAGATTTTATGATGCCCAATCGATGAAGAACTTGGAAAATAACTAGAATGAATGAGTAACAAAATGTAGAAGCGTAGACAAGGCACTTAAACTGTTTGACATGACGCCTCAAGCAAATCAACAAATGAATTCATAAACCTCTGGGCTGCAGCCTCTGCCTAAAAAATCATGTGCAAACGAGAACTGCAAGATAAAAGACAAGCATGCGAGCATTAATTGCTACAGAGATGATGAATAGTAACATAGATACACAGATAAAGAGTAGAGCTGCAATTTATGATTCAGGAAGTAAACATTGAAAGAAAATCAATTTCAACAAATGTGAAGTCAACGGAATTTAAAGGTGATATGAAATATCACTGGGCCGGTCATGTGGAAAGAGCTCGAGGCTGGCTTTCACGAGTGAAAATCATTAAACAAGTGCCTAATTTAAACTCAAATTTGTCCCCAAACACACTTGCGGCTTCAAATTAAAGGTGAACAAATCCCAGATCGTGGCAAAAATGGCAAAAATTTAGCACATTTAAGAAGGCCCGACAAAAGTAAAGCCCACAGAAAATGCAACCAACATAAAATTGAAATAGAAACAATACATACTAGAATAACACCACCTAAATGTGTGGAGAAAGTTGCTAAATTTTTGACTAATCATAAAGATAATATGTTGGAAAGTGATGAAATATGGATTTCCGTTTCTCAATTTTTTTTTAACATGTCTCTCTAAGAATTCGATCGCATGACCAAACCCTCAGGAAAATCTCGTGTAAGATAGATTTATGGAAGAGTCCTTAAAGCCCCAAGGTGGGCGCCCGAAGGTGAATGCCAAATCTGCACTTTACTTAAACATGGACAAATATTAGCTCATTAATCATTTAAGCAAACAAATAAAGCATTCCCCATGGAATTGTTGAGCATGAAAAAGAAATGAAAACATTATCAAAATAACATAAAACAATCAAGTAAATGAACATGAAATTTTATTCTAAACTACTCAAGCCATCATTCTGGGGGGATTGGTGTCACTTTGATGCAAAAAGTGACCCTTTCCCAATCCCTTTGATAAGCTCTTGATCCCTTGATGTGAAGATGATTTTGATGCAAAATAATAATAAAAACAAACTAAAATGTGATGGAAATGAGTGATAGATGTGCCTATAGTAAGATTGCATGTGATTGTGGATCCATTTCAAGTAGAAGATGTTTCTACTTATAAGAGTAGAGGGTTGAAGAATGGATGAATTTGGTGAATGTGAGACTAAGATGAAAACCAATAGCATTGTGACACTTGTCACAAGGCTAATGAAAACCACGAGGATGTGTGTGAAGCACATTTTGAAATATATGAAAAAATTAAGGCATATAAATGGATTTGTAAGAGGATGTAAAGGAATTGAATGAATATGGTTGAGATGTAAGAGGGATAAGATAACATGTAAGAGGTCATTTAAGGCAAATGTAGCTCTTGTAAGTGCATTTAAGACTTTTGTAAGAGACTTTAAAAGTCTTTTGGAGGAAAATTTATAAATAGATGGTTGAAGGGAATATTCTTAGGAATATGTCATTGTGAGGAAAATAAACTATTTAGTTAATTATAAAAAAATATTTTCATGTGCAAGTTGGTTAGTTGATCATGGATTTAGTTGACCAAAGTTGAGTCAAAAGCTAGAGAAATGGGTAATGAGGATTAAAAGAAAAATAGAGTTAATTAATTCAGAATTTAATCAACTCAATTGGGTTAGGGGATTTATGACATTTGATTTATTTAATCAAATGAGAGGACTTTAAAATTTTAATTAAATAATTTGATTCATTCGATTAAATATGGTGAACATTAATGAGCAAGAAGTGAATTAATCTATTAAATTTAATTACTTGATTAATAGTATAAATTGATAAATTTAACTGAATAATAAAAAATATTTAATTAATTGGTTAGTGCATAAATGATTTTAGGAGGAAATGATGTTAATTAATCAAAATTAGATGATTGGACTATTTGAGTGTCTACAATATATATATATATATATATATATAGAGAGAGAGAGAGAGAGAGAGATCCTTCTTGAAGTGCCTATTTTTTAATTACTTTTTTGAATAAAAGTGCAATAGGTGTCTCAAGAAGGATATCTCTCGACATATTATATATATTATTTAATATATATATGCCAGTAATATTGTTGGTTATATTAAGCAAACAAATAGAATTGGTAAAAAAAACGTGATTAATGGTCAAAATTGTAAATCACCATGGTGATTTTTTTGCCTAAAATGTCAAGATTGATTGATTTCTTTTCATTTACATGCATTAGTATTGAGTTTAAATCATACCCAAATTGTGTCTAAATCATGTTTATGATTTTCACGCTAACTCTGTGCCACACTAATGCATTTTTCTTTGTGACTAGGGTTTCCACACTAACTCTATGCCAAGTTGTAATTTGCAACACCCTTGGCACCTCTCTTCTTTACTTCTAACATACAAGCAACATAATTCTTTCTCTTTAACGATTTTAAATTCCACTTTTTCAATCCTTTTCAACGCTCAGGATTCATATGACTCTCCCAAAAAGTAATTCACAAAGGAGAATTAGGCAAGCATCATGAGACACATTTGATTACAAGTAAATCGAAAAGTTGAAAAAATCCTTATCATTTCGTCAATCTTTGATGATCCTACCCAAGATTCAATAGGGTAATATTTTGAAACCCCACCCCATTAATGATTATAAATTTTTAAGTATTTAAAAATAAATATTTTTAATACATTTTATTAATTAGAAATATATTTATAATATATTTATGTTTACACATTATTAAGTTATATTTTGATTTTTATTAAATATTATTGTTTTTATTTATAGAGTAGAGGAATATTTAAAGTTTCTTTATCATTATATTAATTATATCAAAATTAATTAAAAATATATTTAAATTTATAATTAAAAATCAAATTAAACAAATGAAATAATAGTTTAATTTGATATATAATTAACTATAATTTTTAATATTTAAAAATTAATTTAATGATATTTTATTATAAATTTAGATATAATTAATATAATGATATAATTTTATTAATTTTATTAATATATATTAATAATATTCAAAATTTGAGGCACCAAATTTATAAATACTCGAGCTTGGTTAAAAACAATAAATAATAAAATTTACAATTAAAAATAAAATTAAACAAATGAAATAATAGTTTAATTTTAATATATAATTAATTATATTTTTTTAATAATTTAATGACATTTTTAATTATAAATTTTAATATTTTCTAATTAATTAATTTTGATAAAATTAATATAATGATATAATTTTACTATTAAATATATATTGATAATATTCAAAATTTGAGGTGTGAAACTCATAAATATCTTAGCTTGGTTAAAAGCGATAACATTATGAAAAATAGTATGCCCCATAAAGGTTTGTGTGGTTTGAAAGGCTTTAAATTGGGCTCGGTTGTGGGGACTCCACCCCTCGACCCTACCCTATATCATGATAGGGATCATGTCAAGGGTGCTATCTTTGAACCCTATGAAAGACACTAACCCTTGACCTTGCTAGGGGAACTACCCCAGACACTTGTGAAGACTACCACCCCTCATGGCACTACCCTCAAACCCTTGTGAGAGGCATTGCCCCTCAAATGCTAGGGATTCCCACCCTAAATCCCTTATTTCATTTTTATTTTCTCTCTATATCTCTATGCTATTAAAATGCCTTGAAATAAAAAAATAGTACAAGTTTTTCTCTTTTTTTATATGTTTTTTTAGTTTTTTGATGATATGATTTTTTCCCTATCTTTTCTTAATTTTTTGAAAAAATGTTATACTTTTGGTTTGCTGATTTTTTCCCCAAAAGATTTTTGTTGCTATGATATTAATTATTCAATTTAGTTGTATATATTAGTCTTTTGTGATATATTTAAAACAAAAGGTTTTAAACAACACTCATGACATGAGGTAAAACGCATCTCTAGGTATAATTACATTTTTATAAATTAGAAAGAGCATATCTCAAAATCACGATGCATAAAAATTATTATATTGAAATTTCAAATTACCTTAATAATTTTTTATATGATTATGAGATCTAAATTGGAGTGTAGAAAATGTTAATAGATAAATTCTTATATGTTACATAAGACATAAATACTAACTGGTACATGCCCCATTTGTGAGGTTCTAATTATGTGGCCCTATAACCTTTAGCCACATGAGTTGCTCTTACTTACGCAACAACTGAAACTAAGTATTGGAAGTTGCAACTCCTATCTGTGTCTTTCAATGGCTTAACAATACGACCCACATTTTGTGGATAATATAGATATTTTATTTTATTTACATTGTTTATTTTTATTTACTTTCTAAAGATTTTTTATTTTTTTTTATATAATTATTTTATTTTAATTAAGATTTTTTTTGGTATTTACATTGTTTACTTTAATTTTATTTGAAAATTTATTTTTATTTACTTAGGAGTTATATTATAGTTTTATTATTTAAGAAATATATATTTTAGTTATGTTTTGATTTTTATGTACATGGCCATGACATGATACTTTGTGCCTTGTTGTCATTGTAGAATGTCTCTTGGTATAACTAGTTAATCCCATGATTAGTTTAGAACTATTTAATTATATTAAAATTAAGGATAAAAAGATTTAACATGTAAAACTGAACATAACCATTGAATGACTCTATTATAGGTATATTAAAATATTGTATATATAAACCCAATAGTCATGAAACAAAGAGTCAACAATCACATCATGAGAAGATAAAGAATTATCACTATGCTTATTACTAAATATAACATTAATAGACCATGAACTGTAAAACATAAAATATGAGATAATGAATTTGTGTAAAGGTAAAATATTTATATTGACATCAGGTGATCCCACAATGTTGGTTTACAATTTTTGGGAGATTCTGATTTTTGTTGAAATCACATATTTTTAGAAAATATAATGATTTAAGCCTTAAAAAATTCCATTTTAAGAATTCCAATTGAAGAAGAGTTGATCAAACCACCTTAGATTAAACCCCCTTGGATAGAACCCCGCTAGTTTTAAACCATATCTATAACGAAGTCTCCTTTACACCTATCAAAATGTTGATAAAAAACCACTTTTGATTTACCTTTTGGGGATTTTATCAATTCATTTAAAATTTATTTTTTGTAAGTATGTAGTCCTTATTATAAGCTTCCAAAAAGTATAACTTTAAATAAGTTTAATTTTATTATTATATTTATTTTTTATTTCTTGTGAATGTAGGTTTTTCACCGAAAATCAAGCTCTTTGTTCTGCACATGTGGAAAAATAGAAGATTATCAATTTTTCTTTTGTAAAATATGAGTGCACCAGATATTGAAGTCCTTGATCCAACAAAAAAAATAAAATTTGATACATACAAAAAAAGTTGTGTTATACGTTCCGCCTATGTCTGAATTGTAATCGGTTTGACTTCGAAACTTGATTAAGGAAAAATTATTCAATAAAACACTATTTAACCAATTGGAAGCACTAGATATCATAGTTACAATCCTAAATTTAAAAAAAATGAATTTTATCCTTCATGAAAAAAAAGTTGTGTCATACGATGAGTGTCACTCCTTAAAAATGGTTTTTACTGAAAAAAATTAGTTTTCAAAGGAGATGGAAAATGAAGTGCAATTTGATTCCAATTTTTTTGAAAAATATATATATAGAATCTACAAAAAAAATGTCACAAATTACTAGTTTGCATCATCTTCAAATTTCTCACGGTTTAGCCGCTATAGGTGTCCAAAAGTGAAGATTTAGTTAGAAAAAATCAATTCAGTATCCAATTTGGCCAAATATTGCAAACCAGTATTGTGGGATCACCCCATTCCTAGGATCCTCAAGGAAAGAGGAAGCAAGAGAGGCATGAGTAGGAGAATTCATAGGAAAACAAGGAAAAATATCATGAGATGTATAAAGGATATTCTTAGTAGGTATATCATTTCACATGAAGGAAGATCCTTGAATGTACCATGATAGGGTAGGGTTAAATTATCATCAATATAAATTGAAGAATGAGAAGCCAAGGTCCTCACAAGTAACACACCATCATGTTCGTGCCTATAACTAATCATAACAAGAGTAGAAGCATGATGTTCAGTTCATAGATAAGTAGAGTAAGTGTGTCTAAGAGAGGGGAAAATAATAACAAAATCTGAGGAAAATCACACACATGATGAAACAACACTTCCATAAAAAATATATTCACATTCATAACTTAAAAATGTATAGTCATAAAATTGCACCCCTTGCAATTTCACATACATTGTTGTATCTGCTTTAGTGTCCACTCCCTTAGCATCTTGTGTAGGCTCATTTTAGCTCCCGCGTCAGCCTTTTCCCCTCTCAGGATGCTCCAACACCCCTTTTCAACAACTACCTTCGTGCATTAACTTTGCAATAAAATTTATGCTTTTCCCGTTCATGTCATTTTGTAGTGTGACATGTCCAAACACTAGCGTGCCATGAGGACGTTCACGCATTGCGCTAGCAACTTATGATGTTTCAACATTCAAACGACCGCCTTCGAGCATGTTTTCCACTTGTCATCTTCTTTTCTTGGTGGGAACAACTAGGGATGCCCTGAAATGGTCTGGGAAGATTTTTTTTTCTTATTTCCTCTCTTTTAATGCTATTTTCTTAATTCCATGGCTCCTTCTAAGTCCTTCTAGCTCCTCTCCAACCTTGGCTCTTGCATTTCTACATGGTTATCTTGCTTGCACAACTCAATACAACTTGTTACAACAACTTCAAGCACTCTCAAGCTCTCTTAACAACACTCTTTGTAGCCCTCTTGGATTTCACATCTATCTCCCTTGCCTTATGCTCATGAGCATCTTGGGATTTCACACATCCTCTATCTATTGCATCTATATATCATGATACAGGTTCTCCTCCTCGAGCGGGGATTGCTTTTATCATCTCTTTTTTGATATGGGTTCTCCTCCTCGAGCAGGGTTTTTTTTTATCACTCATACTTTGTGGTGCAGGTTCTACTCTTGAGCAGGTTTTTCTTTCACCACACACTTTGTCCATTTATGTTCATTTCTCTCTATCTATCTAGTTGTCTGTGGAGGTGGGAACACCAAAACGGGGGTTTGACTAAGGCAAACCCCTATACAACCCCAATGTTTTCTCTCAATCTTACAGACATAGGTATTGAAGACATTCATGTGTGAAGGTTTTATCACTTGCGTGGTTGTGAGCATTTTTCTATCTCTTATTCTCTTACATTATATTATTTTCCTATGCTTTAGAATTCTTAGCAATCGGAGTAGAAGTAGTCATTTAGCCATCTTTTGTGATAAATTCACTCTTTGGTTTGTACGAGACACCAACGCACCTCTGGAATGCTAGCGCACCGCGCTGTCATCCGTATCTCGCGATGATGTCCTTTAGTAGAGAGCTTGTTAGTTTGTTTAAAAAAACTAACTTGCTCTTTTTTATTCTAGAACTCTTACCGTTGTTCCTTGAGGTAGTTCAGGGAAGTTCGCCCTATGAGGCTCTCTGAATGAAGAGAACTTGTGAGTAGTGAATCCCCCTTCTCTACATTTTGGTGAGCCCAACGTGAATCGAAAAACTAGGAATTTATTTACCCCTACTTGGTGGGGTCATAACTTTTGACTCAATTCTTAGAATTCGAAACCGTTTGCACCGTTGGAAAGGTCTCCTAGAGAACTAGTTTAATCCCTAAAATACCATGCCTTTGGCTATCCAATTTTAGGGACTGACAAAAGTTTTGACCTCAAATTCCACTCCGAAGACCTTTGAAAACGCGATTTACTACAACATAGAAAAACTCAAAAAAATAGGAAAATCTGGATTTTTTATTTTTCTTAGTTTTGTCACCAAAATGAATTTAATATCCTCTTTTATGAGTTTATTGTCTAGTTTTATTCAAGGTATTAATGATGTTCCATTTCAAGCATGTGATGGTGACTTGGCTTTACGCATGTCACTAGGTATCTTTGATCCTTCTCATGAGATTCCTCCTTTGAAGGATATCTTGTTGCAAGAAGATGAAATCATTGATACCTTTCTTAACATTACTCTACTTTCTCTTCATTCCAATGTACTCTCTTCCAGAGATGATGTATTCATGAATGATGAGTCTCGCTTTCATTCCAATGCACTCTCTTCTAAAGACGTTGCATTTGTGAATGATGAATCTTTTATCTATTCTAATGCACTCTCGTCTAAAGATGATGCATTACTACATGATGAATCTCCTTCCACATTTGATCCTATTTGGATCGATGTTGAGAATATGTCTTCAAATAATCATTCTACTAGTTGTGATGATTCTGTAAATCTAATCTATGTCTCTGCTGCCCCTCAAAGGCCTAAGAGACCGGTCATTTACGCGACTCCAACTAGTCCTCCTGAAAGGATTTGTTCTATTGATAGTATTCCATTTGATTGTGATTCTCTTGATCTTTCTATGGCTCCCTCTTATAGAATGATAGCCCATACTTATGAGAATAGAATGAATAAACAACCAAGCCTTCTTCAAGATCCTAAAACCGTGACTAAAGCACCTGGTGATTATGATCTTGTTGAGCAACATCAAGTTACTCCGACTAAGAGCTCACTATGGGACTTACTTTAGTTTGCTCTGTTTTATCAAGGTATGCTTCAGGAAGCCTTGCAAAGGATCCTCTTTCCTTTTTCCGCTAGGCTAATGAATGTTAATGTGTTGATGACGTATATTCGTGTAGATTCATTGAATATTATGTTCTATCCATATGAACTCCCACCTCCGTAAGTATAGAAGCAAGCAGATCCTCTAATGATTATAGTTAATATTAATAAAATTGGCATTAGACGTACTCTTGTTGATGTCATTCGGTGCTTAATGTATGCAGTATTGATCTATTGCCTAAAATTAATATTGATTAATCTTTTCTTAATACTTCTTTTGTTGTCATCTATGGGTTCAATAATGTTGGGAGACAAGCTCTAGGTACAATAGTATTACCTTTGCAGCTTGGATCCGTTACTATATCCACTCTAGTGTATGTTATGTCAGAGAAATTACAATATAACCTTCTTCTTGGTAGACCATGGATTCATGCTATGAGTGCAGTCCTGTATGCCTTGCATAAATCTATTAAGTTCATTTGCAATAATAAATTAGTCACAGTCAAGGTTGATCTTGATGCTATGCACTTGTGTGAGATGGCAGCTGCTGGTCTAGTTTCAATTCGCTTACTCTTTTTCCTTCAGTGTCTTCCAATGTGTCGATGTTTACTCCTGCAATACCTATTACAAAGGATACTCTTGAGATAAATGTCCCTGAAGAAGATCCTTTTGAAGCAAGAAATTCTAAGACTACCTCTTCTCAGGGGAATGCATGTCTTGGTGATGATTGGGGTTCTCTAGACTTTACAGAACCCTTCAGTGGGGAATATAAAGTCGACCCGATCCACTTAGACCTTCCGATAACATCATCTGAACCCATTATCAAAGATGATTATTCTTTTGTATCGCGGGATAATGTGAACGTAAATTGTAATGTTCTTAGTGTTGATCCTCCTTTTGAGGAAGATGATTACGCTTCTACTAAAGAGGATAATGTTAGCAGTCCTATTAATAAGGATGATGGTGATCTCATAGAGGAGTGTGATCCCCATTTTTGGGACAATGCTCTTTATGTAGACCCTCCTTCTCAAGATTTGCAAACACGTTATGGCCCTGGCTTTAGGCTTGCCTCCAAATATGGTTATGGGTGTAAAGGTTGTGTTGGCGTAACAATTAGCACCTCTGGAGTGCAAGTTGGTACAAAAAGCTATGCACAGTGCGTAATGATTGCTCTTCAAATTATGAGGGGAAGCTCCCTCTTTTGTTGATATGCATAAAAGTAAAGTATTCTAAAATCCTATCTTTTTGACTTAGCTAGAAGAGGCACAAGGTTAAGGAAACCAAGAATGTTGCAACTAAGGGTTTTCTCTGGTTTTGCAGATCTTAACTACAACTAACCAAATGATTTAATCTATCCTATTCCCTCAAAAAAATGAAGCATGAGGAATTAGGAGCAGGAATGTGATTATACAATAAACTCTACAATAGGATTTCCAAGGAGGAGGGACCCCTATCTGAGGTGTAGGCTGATATAAAGCTCCCTCTTTTGTTGATATGCATAAAAGTAAAGTATTCTAAAATCCTATCTTTTTGACTCAGCTGGAAGAGGCACAAGGTTAAGGAAACCAAGAACGTTGCAGCTAAGAGTTTTTTTTGGTTTTGCAGATCTTAACTACAACTAACTAAATTCTTTAATCTATCCTATTCCCTCAAGAAAAAAAGAGCATGAGGAATTAGGAGCAAGAATGTGATTATACAATAAACTCTACAACATGATTTCCAAGGAGGAGGGACCCCTATCTGAGGTGTAGGCTGATATGAAGTTTATTAGGCACGACATCAAACGATTAGCTCAATTAGTAAATTTCCAAGAAGGAGGAACCCCTATTCAAGGTGTAGATATGCAACAAGCTTATTGGCAATGACACTTAAATGATAATTCTTCTTCCCAGATTTCCAAGGAGGAGGGACCCCTATCCGAGACGTAGATTGAAGGAACAACTATTAAACATAATATAAGATAGAAAACTAGGACAACAAATTGCATTGGCGAGACACGCATACAATAAATGATCAAACTAGCAACTCTATTTAATTAAGTTTGAACAAACACCATAATAATAACATTTAGGCAAGGTGGCGCAACTATTTATTATCACAGTAAAAAATCGTGAACAGATACAAAACAATAATATTTCAGGCAAGGTGGCTCAACATATATTACTATTGCGTGCAAAAGTTAATTAAAAATGAGCAAAAAAATCTTATTTATAGACATCAAAGGTGTAGGGAACCCTAAAATCACTTTGAGTCAACTACAATCTTGCAAGCATGTGAAAATTTATTGTCTAAGTCTAAATAAATGAAACTATACATTTAACTGGAAAGTTACCATCAGTTAATTGATACAAACAAGACTAAATGGACATGTGCAACATGCACGTCCTTATTGAAAAGAGAGCTAATTGATAACTAACATCAGTCAACTGGTTCTAACTAAAATTCCATCCTCCTATGAAGATATCTCCAAGAATAAGATAGGCGTGCATGAGATCAACAATAAGAACTCAAGAAATGACGTTGAGTTAACTGCTTCTTTTGACTCATCCTCGTAAATAACTGCAGGTTCTAACTGTCTGTCTTCTACAAGCCCTCTTTGTCTATGACCTCATCCAAGAATTTTTCGATTGTATCATCATCTAGCACTCTGATGCTATCCATGATGATGAACTACTTGTTCAACTCCTCTCCATCCTTAATTGCCCTCTGACACTCCCTCATATCTGTAGTTGCCTTTTTGAAACTAGTTGTCATCACTGAGGAGTGATCCAACTTGAATGCCTCAAGTTCTCCATCTAGGTTATCATGAACTAGCTTCTCAAATTCGACCTGCATTGCATCCAACTCAATGTATGAACCATTCTCATGAAGATAGTGGCATGGGATTTGAGTGAATTTGGTAGTTCTGTAAATAGAGTGATGATCTATGTTCCTTCTAGAGCTTGACGCTTTTGATGCTCTCCTTGATTCTTCTCAATGAAAAAGTGTTGCATGACGAAACCACGAAGTTTGACCGCCAACACTTTGGTTGTGAGAAATGCACACGAACTCACCACACATGCAAAATTCCAACAATATCAACCCTTTAAATTGGCCTAGGAAGGCTATTTCAGTTATACGAGGTATGAAACCATGTGAATTTTGAGTGACTATGCCTATCAAATTGCCTGAATCAACCCTCTGGATGTGCTTGATGCAAAATTGTGTCTTCTTTTCTTATGAAATCGTGAATTAAAACTAATTTGGTCTTGAATTCAGTTTGAGTGATCGACATTCTGAAAAACTCGCCTATTGATTGTAAACACGGTTATGTTCTGACAACTTTTCCAGAAAGCTAAAAATAGCTTATGATGAGGCTAAAAATAGCCTGCTGAGAGGCAATTTTCACGAAAAAATCCGAGACGTGGGTTTTGTAGAAAAAATAATTATAAGCAAACCTATAATGTCAAAAATTCGAAAAGATGAGTTTTAGCAAGGCATGCAAAAGGTTTTTAGTTGAGAACTTTAGAGGCTATAGGGGCTCTGGGGGCAATTTTTTCCAAGAAAATTTGAAACATGGGTTTTGTAGGCAATGGAATTCTAAGCCAACCTAGATGATTCGATTTTGAAAAAAATGAGTTTTTGGCCCACATGCAAAGAAATCTTCTAAAAAAAGCATAGTGCTTCAAAATGTGAAGCAACGAGGCAATTTTCTTGAAAAAATCTAAGACATGGGTTTTGCTGCTGACATCCAGATGATCTGTTTTTGAAAATTTTGCCGTTTACATTAACTTGTGGGAGAAAACCTAAGATGAGAATAAAAGAATTTTTAGAGAGAGAAATAGAAGTTTTTGCTCTATCTCTGAAAAATTCACCTATGCTTGAATTAGCTTTGATGTAATCTGCATGCAATCAAAAAATGAAGTCTGTAATATCCTTCCTCTAAACATTTTAGATTTGGCACTGTGAAGAACACTGAAAACTGATACTTGTAGCACCTTTAGATCTTTATTTTCTCAAGAAAGACGTGTTTTGTCTCATTTGCAATGAAGAATAATGGACGCTTATGCCTTAATAAATAAGAATTTATCCTCAAAGGCATCATAAATGCATGAATTATCTTGAAAATGGTGCTAGCCTTTTGATTGGACCTCTAAAACCAATTCCTAGCTTATAACCAGGCCTCAAAACAGTTAGTTGAATGAAAAATATGCCCTAATTAGGGCACCACCTCCAACACTTCAGTTAACATGTGCATGCAAAAATAGGTCGCCTAGTTACAAGAAAAAATAAGTCAAGAAGAAGTCGACTTGAAAAGAGTTGAACTGAAGAGAATTTTAGTTAACTATCTCCACCTTTAAAGGGCGCCACTTCTCTTGAGTTAAAAAAGTCAACCTTTGACTTTAGGCATTTCTTCCCAGACAACCAATTTCTTAAAAAAATGGATTTGAAAACCTCATGGGAGCCCATGTTCGATCACTGATTATGATTGACTGACATGTCAGATTGATTGGTTGACAGTTTCGTTGAAGAGCAGGATCAAATCTGACAAGCGTCTCCTAGAGGTTGCAAACCCTAATTCACCCATTTGAGCCCTCAAAATTCAAGGTAGGCTTGGCCTTCAGGGGCTCTTTTGACCTCAGACTTGGAAGAATTTTTAATGCATATTAATCATTTTCAAGGTGATTTTGACCGAACATCATCTTACATTCCCTGGTGTTCGACAAAACTCTAGAACTAGCTGACAGGCTCACTGCGGAGCCGGTTGGATTCTACACAAGAACTCCTGGAGAGCACTTCTCTTAAAAACATCATCTAACAGCTGAAAAACATGGGCGCCTGTCATGTCCCCAAAGTTGGACACCTAGCTAACAAAGACATTTAAAATATTAATGATTTGATACCTTATAATTATAATTATTATGCTATAAATATCATAATCCCCAAATATAAATATTATATATTATAGTAATTGTAATAATATGAAATAAATAAACTATAATACTAATAACATAATATCCAAGATAACATTCAGATATAAATAACTAATAAAAGAATAAGTAGAAAATGAGTATAAATAACCACAAACCAAAAATTATTATAATTATGATCATTGAAGATAATATCATAATTATAACTACAAATAAATAAAGATCTAAATATCATAAACATTAACATTAGGGTATAATGAAAGGTGTAAAAATAAATAATCAATTAAAATTATAATTACCTTAGAAATATCATAACTATAATATGATTATTATAAATGTCATGATGTGATCAATACTAAAATTATATACATATATATATAAAATAAAATTATTGACAAAAGTTATAATATAAATATGAACAATTTAAAAGCCCGAAGCAACACAGGAGTTAGAAACTTCGGTATTCACGGGTATCTGTCGTGGCATCAGGATTGCATATACCCTCAAATACTGCCTCCACCCAATTTCGTCATGAATCCTATAGTGACTTGGCGCTGACGTGGAGAGAGGTCACTTGTCTTGGTGAAGCTCATTCATCGCCACACTATCTTGTCCGCTCACGACTCATATACTACGCCCATGTAATGAGAATGACTCGATTGCTAATTGTAGCCAGCGAATGTTTCCTTCAGACCTCCAGGAACCATCATATGATGCAATAGACAATATACAATATATACCCGACACCTTAACCAGATATATATGATACTCCTTAGTCGTGATAAGATCTTTGTCTACTATTGATGGCATTAACAATGGGAATCCCGATAGCAAATTCATTGTGGTTATTGAGGGAGGCACGTCAGCAGCTGGGAAATACAGGGAACCAATATAGTCTGGGTGGTCAGAGCAATCCGGGCATCTACTAACACTTTCGTGGCTTATTTGGAGGACCATGCAACCTTACCCCATCCTTCAAACATAAGATGAGTTGACAAGCTCAGTTAGCGTTAGATTGTCTCTATTCGGAGTACGATTAGAGGAGCTTAGATTTGTTAAGGAGAGGTAGCGATCAGAGAGGCATGTCCCCTGAAAGGTTGCAATCAAAAGCTACGTCCTTCCACCGTCCGAGGATATAAGAAGAGGTATGTTTCAAGCAAAGAAGGGGAATACTGGATATGTGCTATGATATGAAGATTATTTAACCACTATCAGGCCTCATAAGATGCCGCCATGGAACCATAAATATCACTATTCAAGACATCATAACCTCTCCATCAAAAGGGTATATGAAGAACAACGAACTCTCCCAGGAAGTATAAATGGAATGGGCAAATGCATCCAAGTTAAATCGGAATTGGTGTACCTTTAGGGAGCCGGTCAACATCTAAATAGGTGTTCTACAGGAGGCGACTGGACCTCTAGATCAGGTGGAGTAATTCACTTAGTAATTAATGTCTAGAACTTTAAGCTTTAGAACTTATGAATCATGTAGTAATAAAGGGATAATCATACTGACTCTTATAAGCATTATTGTCTTGATCTGTTTATTAAATACAATTGACTGCCTTTAATCATCCTACCTAATATGTAAATGACCTAGGAATAAGGCCTACTTGATTGTTTTCCAGGCTATGATTGGATGACCCCATTTGTGAGATCACTCACGGGCTTTAATTTTTTATTTCCTCAATCTGACATAATGATGTTGCATAAACCCTCAACCCTCTATTGAATATAATATCCAGTCTTTATTCATTGAAATATATATATGTGCTTCTAATGTGTTTTGAAGACAATTCCTTCTTGATAAATCAGAATCTGGAAATAGAATTCTTGACATTAATTTTGGGTACTAGATCAAGCTTAATCGAGTGGACACTGCACTTGGCCATCTGCCATTATTGACCTCAGAGTTGCTAACTTTTCACTTGAAAAAGTGAAAAATACCCACCAGACTTAAACTAAGTTTTAACTAAATCTAACTTCACCATTGTGATCATGAAGCAAAATAAGCCAATCAAAACAATTTTCAGCCAATTTTGACAAGTTTCAATCTTTAGGATTTTTTGAACTAAAAATAGGGGTCCAGAAACCCTAATTTTCAATTTTTCCAAAATTTGCTAGTATCTTCCTAACATCACATTGACTCAAAGCCCATACTTAATTTTCCCAAAAACTATGTTTTGACATCATTTTACAAGGTTTAGACCATTTTAAGCAAAATGCCTTAATGAAGCAAAAAAATGGTTTGGGTACAACAGGTTGTAGGCGTAATGAACAAGGCATTCAAGTCCCTATAGAATGTGCACCTCGTAAGTGTAATTTTGGGCTTGGTTTCTCGAATGAAAAATCTGAATGGAAACCACGGTTGAATGTTGACATGATGTTTGCTCAAACTTGTTCTTGCGGATTGGTCTATACTCATTTGTCTTCGATCTTCGTATCTTCTTCTTGTGAGCAGTCAAAATTTTCTCCGCAAGAGAAAGGGTTGCTTCCCGCTCCTCATTCTTTGTCTGAGAAAGAGCGTATATTGTTGAGGCTTCTCAAAGCCCACTTAATTACTCTTCCTTCTCCTACACATAAGAAATCTCATAAACATGATAAAGAAAAACATTCAGTCTGTGCATACCATCGAGTTCCTAACCATTCCACCAGTGAATGTAAGGCCTTAAAGGATGAAATGCAACAACTTCATGATTCAGGTGCCATCACTCGATTTATTTTCTGATGTACTTGCCTCTTTTCCAAATGACAAGTGATATTGAGGATTACCTCTATCCTGCATGTCCTAAGCATCTTGCATGGTTCTCCTCTCTTGTTGGGGGTAGTGATAACGTGTTTGAGAGATGTGTGTTCTTTTAAGGACCCCCTCTCTTCTTTCTATCTTCCAATTGAAGTGTCCCTTGAGTGGACCCCTTTTCTCTTTTGAAGGTTTCCCGAGGGAGCCCCCTTTGAAATCTTGTATCTTGAATGAATTCTATGGCGTCTAGCTTGGGGGCAGCCCGACTAGACCTATTTCATATCTTGGCGTCTAGCTTGGGGGCAGCCTGACTAGACCTAACTTTTCAATTAGTGCATCCCTTGAGTGGACCCCTCTTCTTTTGAATGGTTCCCAAGGGACCCCTTTGAAAGTCTTCCAATTTATTGACGCTCTGTGTGACTGTTCACTTGATTGCCTGCGTGGCTGCTTTATTTTTGGACATGCTTTATCTGCGGGTAAACATGTTGCTTTGTAGGTGCGCCTATAAAGATTCTTTCCAATTCGACTCTGTGGAGTCTCCTTCCTTTGGGTTTCCTCCATGTAGGAGATCTTGGGGGATACCTCCTTGCAGGTCTATGGGCCTGTAAGGCGTATACTTCACGGGGCTTCCTTCATGTGAGAGATCTTGGGGATTGCCTCCTTGCAGGTCTGCGGGTTTGTGAGATGCTTATATCTTTGGGTTTCTTTCATGTGAGAGATCTTGGGAGACACCTCCTTGCAGAATTACGGGCTTGTAAGACGCTTTCATCCTGTGGGATTTGTCCATCATTGGTTTAAGGGCCTTCTGTGTACTTTGTGCAACTTCATGGTTCTGTGGAACTATGAAGTCCTTTTGTTCAACTCTCTTGGGTTCGAGTACCTATGGAGCCGTCTCTCTTGGAATTTCCATTCCTCTTGTTCACTTCTCTTCTCTTTTATATATACCGGATCGAAGATTTGCATCTTCTTCATCTTGAGTATATGCTCTTCCTCACTTCATTTTATAATTCTTTAGCATGTTATTTCTTAATTTGGGGAAAACGCATACTATTGAGACAACCTTTTACATCGAGGTCTCTTTCACTTTTCTAACTCAAATCTTTTATTTTTTCGTGTGCTAACATTGTTGTCTGGTGCAGGTTTTTCCTATCTAATGCATTTGTTTTGCAGTTCTTTAGTCTGGGGGCATGCTTCTTTGGATCGAAAAGTTATATGCTTCCTCTATAGTATCTTTTTGGCATTATGATGTTATTTATGTTTAGTATATTTCCTTTAGTGTGCATATTAGTGTAGATCCATATGCTCGCTAAAGTGGGGGCAAAATGTATAGTTGCAAAATTGCACCCCTTGGAATTTCACATACATTGTTGTATCTACTTTAGTGTCCACTCCCTTAGCATCTTGTGTAGGCTCATTTTAGCCCCTTCATCAGCCTCTTCCCCTCTCAGGATGCTCCAACACCCCTTTTCAGCAACTACCTTTGTGTGTTAGCTTTGCATTAAACTTTATGCTTTTCCTGTTCATGTTGTTTTGCAGTGTGACATGTTTGGACACTAGTGCGCCACGCTAGCGTCTTGCGATGTTTAAACGTTCAAACAACCACCTCTGAGCATGTTTGTCACTTGTCATCTTCTTTTGTTGGTGGTGACAATTGGGGACAACCTGAAATGGTTCGAGAAGCTTCTTTTTGCTTCTTTCCTCTCTTTTAATGCTATCTTCTTAATTCCATGGCTCCTTCTAAGTCCTTCTAGCTCCTCTCTAGCCTTAGCTCTTACATTTCTCCTTTGTTAGCTTTCTTTCATAGATCAATATAGCTTGTTACAACAACTTCAAGCACTCTCAAGCTCTCTTAACAACACTCTTTATAGCCCTCTTGACTCTCACATCTATCTCCCTTGCCTTATGTTCGTGAGTATCTTGGGATTTCACACATCCTCTATCTATTGCATCTACATATTGTGATACGGGTTCTCCTTCTCAAGTGAGGATTTCTTTTATCACCTCTTTTGTGATATGGGTTCTCCTCCTCAAACGGGGTTTTCTTTTATCACTCATACTATGTGGTGCGGGTACTACTCTTGAGCGGGGTTTTCTTTCACCACACGCTTTGTCCATTTATGTTCATTTCTCTCTATCTATCTAGTTGTTCGTAGAGGTGGGAACACAAAAGGAGGGGTTTGATTGAGGAAAACCCCTATACAACCCCAACGCTTTCTCTCAATCTTACAGATGCAAGTATTGAAGATATTCACGTGCTGGAGGTTTTATCACTTGCGTGGTTGTGAGCATTTTTCTATCTCTTATTATCTTACTTTATCATTTATTCTTCACTTTTCTTCAGTTCTATCACATTATGTTATTTTCCTATGCTTTAGAAGTTCTCAGCAATCAGAGTAGAAGTAGTCATTTAGCCATCTTTTGTGATAAATTCGCTCTTTGGTCCATACGAGATGCTGACGCGCCTCTGAGACGCTAGCGCGTCGCGCTATCTTTTGTATCCTGTGTTGACATCCTTTGGCCGAAAGCTTGTGAGTTTGTCCAAAAAATCTCTGTGACCTACTCTTTCTGATTCTAGAACTCTCACCGATATTCCTTGAATTAGTTTATGATAGTCCTTACCATGAGGTTCTCTAAATGAAGAGAACTTGTGAGTAGCAAATCCCCCTTCTTTACAAAAAATATATGAGTATCAAAGATGATGGAATTAGATGAAACAACAAATAGGAAAACATCAAAATCTATAATATAAGCATGAGTATAAGATACAAAGAATAGACTATGAAAATCCATGATAAAAGATATGGAAATGAAGTAAAACTAGAAATATTAGTTAATAATCAAATTTGAACATTCAAATCTAAAGGTAGAAAAAGGTTGGGTAGGATGGGTGAAAGAAAAGTCACACTATAGGATAAAAGTATAAATTATGTCCTACTTGTGGTCAACTCAAGGGTTTTTCTTGAAAAAAATTCAAGCTAAACTATTTTATTTGAAACATTTTTGGCTTATGTGGCACCAAAAGTTTCAAGTGGAATGGTTTCACCCAAAAATACTAACATGTAAACAAGAAAGTGAAATAAAGAAAAATGGTGTGTGGGTTATCAAAATAGGAGTGTGAACCACTTAGGGACCTATTTTCATTTTATTTCATTAGGAAATGAGATCCACACCATGAAATGACTTACAAGATTTAGGTGAATCAAGTCAAAGTGTGAATCTACAGATTTCCTTGTTTTGCAAGGATGAGGGTCCTGATAAAACATCACTTTAGGGAGAAAACCTAAAAATAGTAAACTAATGTCAAAATGCAATCTACAACTTGGATCTAATAGATTAAACTCAATACTGATGGAACTAGAAATCATATCACAGATCAGAGAAGGGCAGAATGATGTTTACCAATCACAAAAAGTGTTTTGTTGAAGCTGGCCTGGGACTCATTCGCCAAGGGGGAATGGGGAATGGGTCCTAAGTTAGGGTTTGTCTTCAAATTTCGAGAGCCTTTGCTATATATTTGAATCTCTCAATTTTCCCAAGTTTCAAGTTTGAAAAGCCATAAATAAATTCTATAAGTGAGTTTCCATGAGATGACAACTTTTGAAACTTTGACAAGTTCTCCGATTTTTCTCTTCAACAGATCTTCAAGATTTATTCTAATTAAATCTGCAATTATAAATCAAGAGGGAAAAATGTTTTATTTTTGGTGAATGGGGGTTTGCCTCAATCAAACCCCATTTTGGGTTCTCTCTCTCTCTCTCTCTCTCTCTCACACACACACACACACACACACACACACACACACACACATACACATCAAGGTTTCCCAATGGAACTAAGCACCTATAGAGCTACCCCCTGTACATCTAGGTGTACCAGATCAAAGATCTTCTTCCTCAATGGTTCAAGTATATTCTCTTCAACTTCTTTCTACTTTACCTCACATTCACACCAAAAAACATACTCGCTAAAGTGGGGGCAAAATGTAATGGAGCAAATTTTCACCCCTAAGCAAATTCCCCATTTACATCACCCCTACCTTAGAAAATGAAAATCCGATGATGCAAATCCACATTTGCCACCTTTCTCCATCCACTTGGCAACTCATTTTTGCATCGGTAGAGGAATCCTTGTCCAAGATGCGTGCACGCCACACATACATACGCTCATGTGGATGTCCATGCACCACATTGTCATCCTAATAGGATTCTGGCCTCTAGAATCCGCAAAGGCCTTACATTTTTTCATTGGGGACGAACTGTAATGTATCTTCCTCCCTTGACTATCAAGAAACGACTCGTTTGCCTCCTTTTGCAAGTTCAAATGGTTTATTTCTCATTCTTTCACTTCTCTCACACACTTCTTGATTCTCTACACACTCTTAGCTTCATTATCACTCTCTCAAGCTTCTACATCACTCTGTTAGTGGCTGCAAGCTGCTCGTTCTTGACTCCTACACTTCATTTGTTGTGACAATGTTGTTGTTGGAGGACTTGCAAGCTCTTACCTTCCACTACTTGCCTTGAGCAGTCATCGGTGTGGAGGTGGTATTGTTCATTGCCATTGCTCCTTGCATCACTTTGTGTATTTACATAGCATACTTCTTGTTGGTGATTCCTCTTAGCACTATTTCCTTTCTATTTCTACATCGTTTTCCATATATTGTTGCTATCTGACTGTCAATGGAGGTGGGAACACCAAAGTAGGGCACTGACTGAGGTAGTCCTCTAAAAATAGCCCCAACATTTTCCTTGGTCTTGTGTGTGTAGGTGTTCTCGCATGGATCTCTTCGAAGATTCGACTTGTAAATAGAAAGGTCCGCTTTTATCACTTTCTCTTTGTCAATTCTAGCTTAGTGTAGATGTAGTATTCTTCTTGTTGTACTTCTGCTCTACACTTTTCTAATATTTTGTCGTAGCGTAAAATATCCATTAGTCAGGTTTTTATTTGATTTCTTGGCGTTTTAGTATGTTCCTAAGACCTTATGTCCGCATGGATTCCAACACACATTTGAGACACTAGTGTGCCATGTTGGAGTCTATAGTCCGTGTTGTCATTCTTAGACAGCTCACTGTCTGAGCAACGGATTGGACCCTCGAAACCAACTTGTCTGGCCTAGTGGAACATTCGATTTAGCAAAATGATAGCAACAACCAAATTTCTCTTCCTTTTTGAATTTAGCATCTTAACCTTCCTAATTTGCTTAGAAAACTTGAGGTAGATCAAGACAACCTATTGCTTAGGACTCTCCCATGACCTGAAGTCCTAGAGTAGCCTTCCCCCCTCCTCTATAGACTAGTTCACCCCCCTCCCTGCTTAGTCTATGGAAGCGCTCAAAAATTGGTATCATAGCCAAGTTCCTCGGTAGAAGCTTAACAAATTAAGGCAAAGATCAAGGATGGCACATGATAGTTCATACAATGGTCTTAGGCTTGATGGGACTAATTACTCCTACTGAAAAATCGAGAATGGAAGGACACCTAAAATCTCTAGGGTTTGGTGTTTGATAATTTGTGAAAAGTGGTTATACTACTCCTATTATAGATCCAGTTGAAATCATATTATATGAATATAATGCTAAAATCAATAATTATATCTTGTGTGGATTAGCTAATTCAAAATTGTTGAAGGTGATAAATTGCAGTTTTACCAAAGATGCTTGGGAAAAGCTTAGCAACATCTATGAAGGAGATACTAAAGTGAATAAATCCAAGATGAATATATTTAAGATAAAATTTGAGACTCTAAGGATGAGTAAAGATGAAGACATTGCAAGTTATATTCTTTGGGTACAAGAAGTGTTCTTTGGCATCTCTGGTCTTGGTGGAGAAGTAAAGGAAAGTGAAATTGTGAAGAAGGTTTTTAGATCTCTCCTAAAATCTTATAGTCACAAAGTATCTACCGTTGAAGAATCTAAAGATTTGGGTCAGTATTTAGTTGATGAAATGTTTGGTACTCTTACCGCCTTTGAGATGAGAGAGTTTGTTCAAGATTTTCCAAAGAAAGAAGATGCATTCAAAGTTAACAAAAAGATTGAAGATGAAGTTGCTAATCAAAATTATGAACTTGATGAAGTTGAAGCAAACTTTGTGAGAATATTGAAGAAATGTATTGACAAGTATATAGGTAAGATATCATTCAAATGTTTCAATTGTGAAAGAATAGATCATTTTGCATCTCAGTGTTGTTATAAAGAATCAGATGATAGCAAGAAAAAATATAAGGTTAAAAATGGTCTCTATTCCAAAGAAAGCAGTGGTTCCTCTGAACATGAGAAGAATGATTCAAATGATGAAACTCTCTTTATGAATTTCAATACTACTAATATAAATAATAATGTTGAGGAATGTAAGGAGTCTAGCTCCTTGAGTGATGAAGGCATGTTTTCCTCCGATCTGGATCCAAAATTTATGGAACCTGAAGGTTGGGACTTCAATTTAGATGACTGGGGAATATACTTTGAAGGAAACCTCTGGTCTACTTTGGAACACCTGAATGAAGCAAGGGGACAAAATCCTAAATATGAAAGCTTGCTTGAAAATTCAAAGGAAGAGATTGATAAACTAAAAATCCAAGCAAAAAAAGGTAAGGCATGTGAAATCAAATTAAAAGAGGCAGAAGGTGTGATCTCTGACTTGAAGGTAAAGGTTAAAGAAGGCAAGAGAATTGAAGATAGTTTGAATTTCAAGATCAATGACAAAACTATTGAATGTTTAAAGCTTGAAGATGAAATTGTCACTCTCAGGAATGTTCTAAAAAAGAGAAAAAGAACAAATTGTCAAAGGAGAGAAGTCTAGCCTTGAGAGCTCCAAATCAAATGAAAAGACTAAAACAAAAGAAGAAATATTTTGCACCGATGACTCCAAGAAGAGTGCCTCTGGAGATGCAAAGAATGTTTAAAATGACAAGAAAGAAGGTAGATCCAATTTTGATTGGAATAAAAAAGGATCCAGAAGTCGTCCATTAGCAAAATAGTATGCTCCTAATAGGTTTAATCAATCCTTTCAAGGTTACTATTTTTATTGCAATATTTTTGTGTACAAGGTTGTTGATTGTAGAGTTATACAAAGGAGGAATATTAGCATGGGTAGAAGGTCCTTCATACCTCAAACAAACAATGTTGTCATATTTCATGGATATTGCCATGCTTGCAACAATTATGTTCACAAGGCTGATGAGTGTAGATCTAAGATGACGAGGAACAACCCTGTTTCAGAGAAAAACTTTGTGTACTACAAATAGAATAATATGGGGCATGAGGCAAAATACTACAAAAGTGGATTTTTTAAGAAACCAATTCAAAAAAGGCTTGAATCCCATAATCTGCAAAAGAAAGGTGATACAAAGGTTTGGGAGGAACAACAAGTTCAAGACTATGAGAAGAAGGATGATTCCACTCTTGTGCACTCTACATAAGATTCTAAGACAAACTAAGATAGAGCATTATCTTATGGGGAGATTTCACTTGCGAAACCTTCTTGCCCCTTAAAAAGAAAAAAGTGTTGAAGACTTCAACATAAAAAAAAGAATTGGATCAAATCAAGTTGATGTGTAGATTTGATGTGCTAGTAATGGAAGATGATGGTGTGCAAAGGTTAGTTCATTGGTTTCGATTGGTATCATTTCTATTTGGTGTACCACATATGAAGATAAGTTTATGCTTTTTTCCAAGGCATTCACAGTGCATTCTATTGGGAAAAGTCAAGATATTTTTGGTCTGTATCTCTCCGTAGAAATGGGTTCTAATTTGTGGTTCATAAATCAAGTTGATCAAGCTTTGAAAGTATCTTATCCATGCTTTCAAGTCTTTATAGCTTTTGAAGTGAAATATATTAGTGACAGAGTTCGAAACTAGCATAACAAAGATATGTTGAGGGATTGTTGGAATGCTTTGCATTATTTCAAAAGCAAAGTTTTGTCTATAAAAATGTGTAAATATCCAAGATGATTTGGGGTGTACCGCAAAGTGCTATTTTCAAATAAAAATTTTCTACAATGCCTATCTATTTTGTATAACATTTATTTCGGTACTTGTGCCAAATTGTGCTTGAACAGATCCATTACATAAGTTAGGATAGTTGTTAGGTTTTCTTTGCATGAAGTATGTTTGGTTGCCAGATTTCAATCCAATCCTAAGTAATCTCATTAGAAGGCTATAAAAATAATCTTACAATACTTGAACGGTACTTTGGACTATGGTCAATGGTATAAAAGGATGAAAAATTCTCTTTGAGTGCCTATATTGATGCTGATTGGGAAAGATATGTTGATGACCGAAGAAATACAAGTGGAAGTGCTTTCTTTTTGGGAGATAGATTGGTCTCTTGGTTTAGCAAAAAATAAGATTCAATGTCTTTGTCCATGGCTGAAGTAGAATATATTATTGTAGAATCTTGCTAAACTCAAGTGCTTTGGATGAAGTAGGATTTAAAGGATGTGAAGGTGCTATATGATGAACCTATTCGTATACTTTGTGACAATACAAGTGATCAATATTTCCAAGAATCAGATAATGCACTCAAGGACTAAACACATTTCAATCTGGTATCACTTTCTAAGAGAGAAGGTTGCAGAACATGAAGTCAGAATGGAGTATGTGCCTACCAAGGACCAGATTGTAGACATTTTCATTAAGACATTTTCAAAGGATACTTTTTGAGCATCTCTAGAAAAAGTTAGGGGTTATTGCCCCTCCTTGTTCTAACTAGATGCATTAATAGTGTATTTTTCTAGGGGGGAAAATTCATGACATAGTTGTTTCCTTGGATTGATGTGTGCTACCTCTCAAGGGGAGTCTTGAAATAGTTGTGCAGTTGTTGTGCACGTATAGCTGCTTGAAGAAGATGCGTCATTGATCTAGGGGGGAGTATGTGTTGTTTCAATAGAAGATCTTTTTGCCCCTTATCCCTGAAATCAGAACAGGTGTTGTTGCTTTATATAGACATATATGACCCCTTTTCCTTGATGTCAAAGGGGGGGAGTGAGTAGTGTGTGCTGCTATCAATACCAAAGGGTGAGATTGTTCGAAGTTGTTGTCATTGATAGACCAATATTGATGGTTGTCATTGATGCCAACACTAAGAAGATTGTTAACAATTGTTATCTTTGTCATCAACATTGTTTGTTGATTGTCTCTCATATCTAAGAAATTTCTATATGTGGTTTTTATTTGTGTCAACATTTATTATTGAAAGGTGGTAGTCTTTTGCATTGGTTATCAATGTTATATTCAGCTTGGGCTAACATTGGTGATGAAGTTCATGGTTGGATGTCATGTCTTATCAAAGAAGAATTGTTGGTGTTCATGTAATGCATTGTTATTGTCAGTAGAGTTATTTTCATAATGTTATATTAAGATGATTAAAACCATGAATAATAGTGGAGAAATGTTGTTGAATTTCTACAATATGTCTTATGCTCTCTCTTAATATTCCTGATGAAGTATGTGTTTCTAAAAGAAAGTTCTAGCCTTCACAAGTTGCTTAAGTGTTTCTGGTTCAGGAAGTTGCATTGAAGTCTATTCGGGAGAATGCTTTATATTCGTCCAGTGATAATGCTTTGGTCTTGTAGTTTGGTATTCAATGTGTTGTACCCAGACCAATTTTTTTGCTTCATTAAGGTATTTTTCTTAAAATGGTCTAAACCTTTGTTAAAATGGGGTCAAAACTCGGTTTTTGGGCAAATCAAGTATGGGCTTCTGGTAAGTGTGATGTTAGGAAGATACTAGTAAAATTAGAAATTTTTGAAAATTAGGGTTTCTAGACCCTGTTTTTAGGTAAAAAACCCTAAAAATAGAAACTTGTCAATTTTTTCTGAAATTAATTTTGATTGGCTTATTTTGCTTCACGATCACAATGGTGAAGTTAGATTAAGTTAAAATTCAATTTAAGCCTGGTGTGTAGTTTTCACTTTTTCAGGAGAAAAGTTAGGACCTCTGAGGTTGTCAATGGTAGTTGGCCAGTACCAGGTATCAAAATCTAAGCCTGAAACTCAAAACAGAAAATTTTATGATGAAAGATGCTAAAAAATATGCTTCTTGGTAGAGGGGATTTTCAAACGGCGAAAAGTGCAAAAAATATTCTAAGTCTGGAAATTTTTTCACTATGTAACGTGGGAGACACTTGCGCAATCAACGTGAAAATCAACTCTACAGTGTTCGTACATGTGAAAATGGTGAAATACATTCATACACACACATCAGCAGCTATAGTGCTTCTACATAGACAACTCAACAATCGGTATGGTGTTCGCAGAGTGTATAACGGAGGAAAATCATCAAGCAGAAAGCAGATCTGCACCCCTATAGCCCAGGGGCGCCCTTCCTTTTGAAGCCTCGAATCTTGTTGCATGTGCTTGCAAATAGGTTCAATCTCTTCAAAATTAGCCTAGCTTTCCGACGAGCTATAGAGTGAAGGTGTACATAGTACAAAACTTCGACAATCGAGGTCAGAAGATGAGGGTACAAGGATGATGCATGTTATAGAGACTGTCAAGTTTACATCTTCTACGACCCTGTAGCCTAGGGGCGCCATTGAATTTGGCCTCTCAGATGGATGAATTTGTAGATGGGGTCTTCTTGAGATCTTTTCTAATCTAGTCCAGCTTGACAATGCATCAGTTCGCAAGATGATTCGACATTCTGGGTGAACGTGACAAAGGTTCTACTAAGCACGTGAATTGGAGGGTGGAGAAATGTAGCAATACACACCTGCACTTCTATAGGCCAAGGGCGCCCAACCTTTAGGCCTATCAAATGGGGTTTGCAACATTCATAGTCTTCACAAGACTTGTGCGCAATTACTCCAGCTATCCAACGAGTCCAGCCATCAACTTCCGGGATTTGGCAAACGCTTGTACATGCGAGGTTAGTAGTGAGATGTTGAAAAGTGAAAGTAACCAAAAAATGGCTAAGTATGGGAAATGCACATCTCCTTGAAAAAGGCGCCCTTCTTGTTGAGGTCTTAGAAGTATTTTTATTGCTTTGTCACCTCCAGAGACATCTCTTGTAAGTTGATCCAACGATGCGGAGAGACAGACGGTGCACGAGTCAGAGCACTCTAGCTCCCGGTGTCAGGGGTCAAAGTATGGTGTTTGGATGAAAGTTACAGTTTTGGTAAAATGGTGTTTGTGCCTTCACAAGCTAGGGGCGCCCTTGCTTTTGGGATTCCTAATGTAGCTTTAAGATGCCTTGCATACAGTCGTTGGATGCATAATAATTTTAGTCACGCAATTAACCTATCCTTCAGTCAGTGGGGTTCATCATTCACCGTTAGCGGTAGTTTGAAGCGTCAGATGGAAAAATGGAGAAATGGTTGTCTAGAATCATTGCATCAATTTAATCAAAGGCGCCTAATTTGTTGAGGTGTCAAACGTTGATTATAGAAATTGCAGCTCGCAACAAACATTTCATCCTTGCTATGCAGACTTCGTAGTTGATATCTCAACTCAGTCACAGGCTCACTCAGTCACTCGGAAATCAGAGTTGAATATGGCCAACTGTAACTTTGCAGTCAGCTACAAAATAGGAGATAGTCAAAAATTTAATAACTCTTGCAAATGGGCGCGTAGAAGGTCAAATTTGGACTTTTTGGAATCAGTAAAGTTTTCCGAGTACATCTAGATGCTATGTGCTATTTTGCTAACTGATTAAAATAATATTTTAAATATTTGTTTTGCATGTGCTAGTATTAAATGGCAATTTTCTTCAATAATTTATTATTGGCGCCTTTTTAATGCTAAGTCTCAAATTTGCATGCTAAGGCAAGTGAAATATTTTATTATTATTTTAATCTACGAGACTCAGAGTCAGTGACAGTTCAGTTGGAAGGGGTCCAATCGAATTCTTTCTTTCACAGTCAAGGTTTCAGATCTTGCAGTCTTGCTTTTGTGGTACAATTTTTCTCTAGTTATGCAAGCATGGCGTCCATCATTTCATTCATCCAGTTTGAGCAAAGGTGAATTCTTTCCAAAGTTGGGCGAATTTCTTCAGTAGTCAGTTGTGAAGACACCAAAAATATTCTTTTGCAGGTACGAGTCCAGATTCATCAACAAAATTGAAGACTGAGTGGCGATTTTGGTAGAAGAAGAAAATATAAAAACTAAAAAACGTCTTTCTTCTTCTTCTCTATTTCTTCCATTTTCTCATCTTAAATTCTCTCGCATGTTTGAAGAATTGGTGTTTTTTGACAAAACAAATCATCTGGGTCGATTCATAATGGCTTCTTCAATAAAACCCATGTCCTAGAATTTTTCACGAAAATTTGTTCCAGAGCATCAGTGCTTGAGGCTTTGTTTTTCTTAACTGAAATTCCTTTGCATGGTTGAGTAGAAGTCACATTTTCACATTTTTGACATTCCGGGTTGTCTTAGAATTATTTTTTGAGCAAAACCCATATCTCAGAATTTCTCGTGAAAATTATTCTCCAACAAGGTATTTTTAGCCTCATCTGGACTAATTTTTGGCTTTTCAGAGAAGTTGTCAGAACATAATCGAGTTTACAGTCAACAGGCGAGTTTTTCCGAATGCAATTCACGCAGATTGAATTCAAGACCAAATTGGTCTTAATTCATGATTTCATCAGAAAAGTTGACACCGATTTGTATCAAGTGCATCCAGAAGGTTGGCAGGCATAGTCACTCAAGTTCACATGGTTTCATGCCTCATATAGTTGATTGTCTTCCAAGGCCAGTTTAGAGGGTTGATACCGTTGCGTATCTGCGTGTGCAACAAGTTCATTTGCATTTATCAAAACTAGAGAGTTCGCAGTCAAACTTTGCGGTTTCATCATGCAACACTCTTCCATAGAGAAAAGCGTGAAAAACGTGAGAAGCGTCAAGCTAGAGAAGAAACAATGGCCATCACTTCAGTTATATAGCCGCCAGAGTTACCAGTGAGTGAAGTGCCAGTTTAAGTGTGCAGAGATTTGTAGGTTCTGCTTGAGTTGCTGACAAGCAGTGAATTGACAGTTGAGACATGTGGTGACCTCTAGATGGTGATGTAGTCACTAACCTCGTGGAGGGGTTACTTGCTCGAGATCAGGGTCAGTAGACTTCAGTTCCCACCTTTTAGGATAGACCTCAATCACACTAGTTAACTCGACGCTTCTTTCCGAGTTAACTCGTTGTCATGCATCTCATGCATGTCTATCTTGGAAGTATCTATGTTCACTTGGAGTTTCATTTAGGATTTACGTTGACTGATGGTAGTATTCCAATTTACTTGCTTTCAATAAGGATGTGCATGCTTGCACATTGTCCATTTATATTAGATGTATCGGTTAACTGATGGTAGCTTTCCAGTTAATTGTATAGTTTCCTTTATTAGGGTTTAGGAATAAAGATCTCGCATGCTGCGAGACTCTAAGTGGACTCAAGGTGGTTTTAGGGTTTCCTACACCTTTGATGTCTATAAATAAGAGCTTTCAGCTCATTTGTAAATAAATTTTTCTTGTGATAGAGAATTGTTGTGTTGTCGGAAACATGCCTATTCTCAAGATTGGTTCACCCTTGTAAATAGAACTTTTGCACGAGAGAGTAATATATGTTGTGCCGCCTTGCCTGTAATATTGCCTATTTTATATTTATTCACAAGTGTTTATTACGATGATGAATTATTATGCCACTTAGGTTTCATGAAGTTATTATGGTGAATGCTTACCTTAGTTAAATATAGTGGCTAGTTTGATCGTAAATTGTACGCGTTTCTCGCTTATGCAATTTACTATTCTAGTTGGCTATCCTTTGTTTTCTGTTATTAATAAAGCCTATTCAAATTGAGAAAATTGTTGTGCCATCTTACCTTCATGTTGAGAGTTTGTACCTAAAGCTTATCATGTGATGTGTGTGTTAATAAACCTATTCAGCCAAGCAAATTGTTGTGCCATCTTGCCTTGACATTGTGAATCTATACCCGGTTTATCATATAAAAACATTCCTACTCCATTTCCTCATGCTCTGTTTACTTGAGGAGATCAGATAGTTTAGAGATTTTAGGTTTAGTTGTTAATGATTTGGAAAACCAGAGAAAATCCTTAGTTGCAACGTCCTTGGTTTTCTTTGCCTTATGCCTCTTCCAGCTGAGTCAAAAAGATAGGACTTAGAATAGTTTACTTTTAGAATGCATATCAACAAAAGAAGGAGCTTCCCCTCCTAATTTGAAGAGCACTCATTACGTAGTGTGCATAGCTGTCCGTACTAACTTACACTCAAGAGGTGTTAGTTATTACACCAACACAATATTAGTGTTATGTGGACATTGCACTCCTATCTTTTCAAGTCACAAGTGTTGCCAAGGAGAGTTTTGTGAATTGCAGAAGGTTGGCAATGTTGCTGGTTGTCTAGACTAGTCCAAGAAATGCTCCACATTTCTCTGCAGTGATGTCTCTACTCCTGCAGCTTGGTGAATGTGCTCTCAATGTTTTTGTAGTGTCTCAATTCCAATCTTATGTGCTAAAGTGGTCTACAAGCTGATATGTTAATGTTACATCTCATTTTTATGCACTTTGTGCTTCCTAGATAAAGTATTTTGTAGCTATTTGATTTGCAGTGGTTTTTGATGACATGATACTATTAAAGAAGTGTATGGAAGTGATGTTGGATGTTAAAGGAACATCCCCATGTGATCTCCATGTTGCTAATTGGCCACTTTGGTGCCGCATTGCATCTTGAGTTGGATTTCTTGGTATTTTGTGGATATCTATCTGACAGGGCTTGTTCCTTTGCTTGGGCCGTGTGCTTGGGGCATTGTGCTAGTAGTGGAAGATGTGTCATGATAGATTTGGGTCCTGACCTATCCTATTTGGGACAACATCAATTAAATGCAATTAGAAGAAAGTTAATTAGCCGACTAATTATGCATTTCAATGTTTCATCAACACGTTTCCTTGATGCTGACTTAAGTTTATGTGCACTAGCATGTAAATTATTTTAGATCACATTGGAAGAAGTGTTAAGATTTTTTTGGTCCTCTCTATCTTTGGGATAGGGCTGTATTATGTTTCTGGTGGCTGACTAGTCAAATTCGTTGTTTATTCACTTCTTGATCGACCTAATTGAAGAATTGAAGTGTTACAGTGGATATAAATGCAAGATCATTTCAAATGCAACTAGATGGAGTAGTGTACAAGTGAAAAAGAAGAGTGTGTGAAAATTGTATTGAATATCCAACAAAGATAGTGCTAAATATTGTGAAAGGAAAGATCGATTAAGTTGTAACACCTCAATCAATAGAGTGTTATGTTGGCGAATCATTGTAATTCTCTCTAAATCATTTTGTATCTTTCTATGAGATAGTGAATCTCATCATGTCATTGTATCTTGCTCTTGAATTTGTGTTGTCTTCAGTTCAACAAGTCCTTTGTATCTTGCTTGAAGGTTGTGAGCCTTCCTGTAAGTCATTTTGGCAGTGAGCCTATATTGTGAGCTAACTCTCACCGTGGTTTTCCACCATTGGCTTTTCCACGTAAATTTGTATGTGTGTGTTCTCTTTTTCCTTCTCTTTGTTGTTGATCTGATTATTTATATATCTTTCATTGATAAAGTTTTTTGAAGTTGATAAAATTTAAATTGCTATATTGTGTTTTGCTTAAGGTTCTATATTTATTTGTTGAAGGAGTTTGAGTTGTGTTGAAAGTTTTAAGTTCCGAAATGGGTTAATTTTTTGCGTAGACTGGTTCACCCCCCTCTCAAACTCCGAAAGTGCTCAACAAATCAAAATGTTCAATCTAGCTCAATGAACCTACACACCAGAGGAATTGGTCCAATTCAACTTTCATCTTGAAATATTCAACATTTTATCCTTTTCAAAGGGCTAAAAGATTTGTAAATGATAACTCCCCTTGAGATAATGCTCTATCTCAGTTTGTCACATGATCTTGTGCATAATGCACAAGCATGGTATCATCCTTCTTCACATTTTCCTGACCTTGCTTCTCTTTCCAAACTTTTTCATTTCCCTTCTTTTATTGAATTAGAGATTCTTCTTTCTTTCGGTTTTGAACATGTGGTTTCACAAAACCACTTTTAAAAAGATTTTCTTTATGTCCAACCTTATTACAATTATAGAACACAATGTTGTGCTTTGGAAATTTTTTTTTTCCTCCTAACTTTAGTTCTGCACTCTGTAGCCTTATGACCAATTTTTTTGCATGATTAAGCAATAAACATGAAAATAAACATCATATCTTTGAGGCACAAATGATTTTCTGCCCATGTACAATCATTTCTTCGTTCTCTACATCTATAATTAACAACCTTATGCCCAAATTTATTGCAAGAATATCAATAACATTGAAAAAATTGAGAGAACTTGCTAAGGGCATGCTGACTAGTAGGTGGAGGACCTCTGAATCTTCTTTGTCTTTGGACTGGGATAAATCCACTTTTCTTCTTGCTATCTTGATCGGATTTTGCATATTCGAAGGGTGTCTTCTTAGGTTCTTCAATGCAAGTTTTTTGCTCTTTTATTTCAGATTTTCCTTTTGCCTTAAAATTCTCATATACATTTGTAGATGTACTGATGATTGGACTTTTACCTTTCTCAAAATCAAGACCAAATTTTTCTTTGATGACATTTGAGAGTTGATTAATTCACCAGGAATGTCAAAACCTCCTTTTATCTTTAGACCCTTGTCAATTTGTTCTTTTTCTTTATCTAATTCTTTCCTCAGGAAGACAATCTCTTCTTCAAGTTGGAGCATTCAACAAATTTTTCATTGAGCTTGAAATTCAGGTAATCAATAGTTCTTTTACCTTCGTTAGCTTAAAATTTCAACTTGACAATTGCCTTTTCTAATTTTCAATTTTGTATTGGAGTTCTTCATTCTTTTCTCTTTCTTCATCCAAATCATAGTAGAAATGAGTTCTCCTTCATAATCCACTGGATAATCTTCTTTATTGAATTCAAATTCAAATTCATCATCCTCATCATGATGTATGTCAATTTATTTCAGAGAGCTCTTTTTCTTGGGCAATGCATCATTCCCCATGTGTTCCAAAAATAAGATCTACCTCAGCTATTAGGCTATATCAAGGAACCTTGCTCTGATACCAATTGGTGAACACACCAAAATACTGAAAGGGGGGGAGTGAGTCAATATAATTCAAATTTCAATCCCAATTAATAACTGCTGAAGCTAAATTATACCATTTAAGCATACACCTACTTAATCAAAATTGGAAAGAAGATAAACATCCATACAAGAACACAAACGACACCAGATTTACATGGAAAACCCCACATGGGAAAAACCACGATGAGAAATGCTGCTAGGAGGCCTCACTAAATAATGCTTTGCAAATTTGATTTAGGGCGAAAAATAAGGAAGCTACTACTTTTTTATATAACTATTTTGTGGCTTCAACCACTGATAGTCATTGATTCTACACATTAGGTCTTAGGCAGATCTTATCATGCTTTGCTTATACACTTATTCATATTCACACACTTCCATAATCCTCTCTTCATATATTTGATCTTCTATATATATCGTTCGCACATGCAAAATACAAATTCTATCAACCATAACAAACAAATATGAAACTTGTAACATATCGGCCTACAAACCCATTTGCGGTATACAAAATGATAAAATATTATTTACATCTCTTCCAGATGAGTTGACATGACCCATACAACATCTACAAACAATCCTTAGGCTCTACTCAATCTTGAAATAGTGGCACACGTTACCAACATACCCAAGTTGGCCTCAACAACAATATAACTTCACAAAATGATTTGAAACATTTGTGCAGTATTGGAAACAAAAAATATCTGCATGCACTTCATACCCCAGACACCATGAGACATGTGGTGTGTCCACACAAACTCATACACTTGATCTTCACAATCTTTTGCTGGCATAAGTAATCAAACATATGTTCTAATGAAGATAAAGCATCTAAAACCAACTATAACACTTGGTCATTTGAAAACTAGACTTGTGAAGCACTAGATCACTTAAAACTTCAATATATCATGCCTTAGACATCACTGAGTATGTCCACAAAACCTCTCGGCCAAAACTTCACATCCAGAGGAATACATAACATTCCAACAAGCCTTCACAAACACTTTTCACTAATAGAGCACAAATTAGAACTCCGTCATTTCTAACTTTCATTACAAAAGGATTAATGACTTGAAACCTTGGATAAAACACCTTCTCATCTCAATAGACTTAAATTCAGATTTGCAAGACTAAATCTTTCTCTGCTAAAGGATGCATGCCAATACATTGTGTTCTAGCTTAGAGTATATACTATGAATGCCTTAGATAAAACTTTTATAACTTTTCACTGAGTGCAGTACACCAAAATGGAAAGATATCATTATAGGCATACTAGAAACACATTAAGACATGTGTTCCCACCTCCGTATCATCTTTAAGCAACACACTGATTGCTAATATTCCATACACTGCAATTATGACTTGCATCATTAGATATCTCTGCATATTAGCGATCTCTAGAGCATATATAATCTCAAGCATACTTTTGACATCAATGACAATCAAGCTTAATCAAGCAACAAATAAATCATGTTCTATGTTATTGATGAATTCACATTTTTCTTCTTATCTTCCTTACATTCATTAGCATGGTTTCCTAACTCTTTGGATTTGTAACATGTGGCCTCTTCTCTTCGTTGTTGATTCTGTTGGGATTAATGTGTCTCCACCTTAGTGAGTCCCATGATTATTTATTTAATAATTTTCCCTTAAGTTGTTGATTAATTTATTAAATACAATAATAATAATCGTTTTCAAATTGTTAAGTCACTTTGTGGGACCTAGCAGGGAGTTGACATCCTACATACAAGGTGTGAAAAGGAAAAATAGTGATAGATATCACATGGACGATCCATTGGAAAAGTAATTGTTTTTACCTTTGAAATGGGTGCCATGATGATATGTGGCAATTTATTTTGGAAGCAAGCATTGGCAGGGTCCACTTGTGTGAGTGTTTATCTCTTCGAAAAAGTGGAGGCAAGAAAAGACGACATTGTCACATAGGCACTTATTTGATCATTGTAAATTGTAAAAACCTCAAGGATGAGCACCCTTATGCCATGTGGAATGTGTTTGACTTGTTGACTGAAGCTTTGAAGGGAAACTTGCTTAATAGAGATTGAGTTGTCACTTAGAGTGACTAGGAGTTGTAGGTGAGTTCTATTTTGGTAGATTTTCTCTATAGGACGCCTAATATATGATGTTGCTTGATTTTTGGAGCTGCAAACCTTGCATGTGCTTTCATGTTGTTGCATGTTTGTACACCCATGTATGAGAAGTATATATTTATGCCTTAATCTATTTGATGTAATGTTGAGAGATTGTAAATCTATATATCATTATGTTTTTAGATTCACTCTAGGATTTGTATCACAATGAATCAACACTACAAGAGCATAGACTCTGAATGTTGTATGTAATAGCCTTGTTACCGCAATATAATTGATCTATGCTTTGGTGCATGGGTTTTTAATTGAAAGGGTTTTCCCATGTAAAATTTGTGTTGTGGTTTATGTGTTTAAATCTGAAAATAACTAATTGCATACGCATTTTTAAGTAAAATTGTAAAAGTAAAAGGATTTGAAATAAAGTTTTTGAATCCCTCTCCTGATTGATTTGCATTAGGGAAGCATTTATGCACTCGACTTTCCTTTCAATTGGTATCAGACTGAGCCATCTTTGTTATCCTTGTTGGGTTTGAAGGGTTTTTTATGCACATCTAGATTCAGTGGGAGTTATTGTAGAGAGCTTTGTAATCCCGTTTGCAGCTTTAAGATGGCAAACACATTTGGAAGAATAGAGAGAGAAATTCAATGGAGGCAATTTTGAGTTGTGGAAAATCAAAATGGAGGATATACTCGTAGATAGAGATCTATGGGCCGCAATATCTAGTACAAAACCAACAACCTCACAAGAGGATTTGAATCTAATGGATCAGAAAGCCAAAGGTCTAATAAGACTCTGCTTGGTTGATTCTATGCTCTTGAGTGTCCTTGAGGAGAAGACTGTAGCTAGTCTTTGGAAGAAGCTTGGTGATATTTATCAAGAGTAATCCTTGGTAAATAATTTATTCTTGGGAAAGAAGTATTCTTTGAGGATAGAGGGAGGATTAGTTGTTGATCACTTGAATGTATTCAATATGCTTGTTTCTCAATTGCATTTTGTTGGTGTGAAGATTGAAGACGAGGATCACTGCATGCTTTTTCTATGTTCTTTTCCAGACTCATACAACCACTTGGTGATGGCTATTGGAAGCACAACAAATAATTTCAAGATGGAAGATGTGGTTTCTTCACTATTATCTGAAGAGATGCAGAGAAAGTCTTATAAGATGACAAAGGAGGCTATGTCTGTTTGTGGTAGATCGAATGAAAAAGGCAAGAAATAGGACAAGAAGTCTAAGTCCAAGTCTCCAGGGATATCTAAGTCTCCTAGTAAAAAGACCAAGGCTAAATGGTAGAACTGTGGAAAATTTGAACATTTTCGAAAAGACTACAAAGAGGAGAAAAAGAAAAGTGATAAATTTGATTCTGAATCCTCATATGATGTAGATGTATTTGTTGCAGCCTTGGAAAAACATGCATCAGAAGATGTGTGGTTGATTAACTCAAGTGCCTCTTTCCACATGACCTCTCATACAGGTTGGTTGTCAAAGTATGAAGAGTATGACGGTGGGAAGGTGTATCTAGATGATTACTCTCACCCGAGGATTGTTGGTCATGGAAGAATCGAGATTTGATTCCTTGATGGTAGAGTGAAGGGGATTGATGGTGTACTACATATCCCTGGTTGGCACAAAACCTAATTTCAGTAAGTTAAGTGATGTGGGAGTGTAGGTTATTTTTTTGAGTGGTGGATGCAAGACGGCCAGAGGTTCTATGGGGCTTGCTAAAGGTGTTTAAATTGGCACCTTGTATAAGCTAGATGCATGCACGATTTAATGCATTAGTACTTCTGTGAAGTCCAAGAAAAGGGCTTTGGATTCTTCATCCTCACCATCAGATTGAGCAGAGAAGAAGATTGTGGTGTCTACATCTTATGGTTGTGCTTTCTAGGTACCTAAGGGTGCCAATGCTTTGGAGATGAAGCTCCCAATGGAGAAAATAATGTTGTGGCACCAAAGGCTTGGCCATATTGGTGAGAAGGGTCTTATAGCCCTAAAAAATAAGAGCCTTGTTGAAGGCCCACATAATTGTCGTTATGTTGCTGGATTCACTCTAGAATTTGTATCATAGTCAACACCTACAAAAGCATAAACTCTAAATATTGTATGTAATAGCCTTGTTACTATAATACAATTGATCCGTGCTTTGGTGTGTGGATTTTTTCTCGAAAGGGTTTTCTCACGTAAAATCTATGGTGGTTTATGTGTTTAAATCTGAAAATAACTAATTGCATGTGCATTATTAAGTAAAACTGTAAAAGTAAAAGGATTTGAAATAATTTTTGCAACCCCTCTCCTAATTGATTTGCATTAGGGAAGCGTTTCCACACTTGGATTTCCTTTCAGATTCCTACGTTTTACTCTACCCTATCCTCTATCCTCATTTGATGAATAAGTAGGAATAGGTGGTCTTGGGTTGTGTAGTGGTGTATTTTGGAGTGTATATATATTTTTGATTTCTCCAATTTGGTTGTCTATATCCATGGTTTGGGGCATAAAAAGGTACTTTTTACCCCTTTAACATATTCCATTCCATGGTGTTGTAGTGGTGATTGCACCATGGTTCATGCTCCTCTTTTTTGTAGACTCTAAAGAGTAATTATGTAGAATCATTGGTTTCATGATCATTCCATTCTCCACATATTCGACACTAGACTAGTAGTGTCTTTCTAGGAGGTTTCGTAAGGTCTACTCTAAGTGCGGTAGCTTTTTTTCTCCATTTAAAATTAAGCATTTATTTCTGAGGCGGACTTTTCTAGAATAATAGGTACACCATGTGTTTGTTCCTTGATTTTGTGGGTGACTGGTTTATCCTTTAACTAAGATCTCTTGTTTGATCTTTAATTTTTCAAGTTCCAATTTTAATTTCTCCATTTCTTTGTTCTTATTGGGTTTTTCTTTTCTTCTCCATGTTTGAAACTCAACATGACAAACTAATCTTATTTCTTCTCAGTAGTGCCAAATAATCTCCCATCTAGTGATGTCCTATTTTTTGGTTGTAATCCAAATATGAACCATTCAATTTATTATTTTCTGTTAATGGATCTAGTTTTTTGGAAAACTCTTTGAATTAGCGGTTATAATCCTGAATGGATTATCCTTCTTGTATCACGTCTCTCATCCTACTCGCACTTTCAATGGAGATTTCTGGCGATTGAAAATTTGACGAAAAATCTTCTTTGATTGTTATCGTTCTTTATCATGTGGAGGACATGTTTCTCTATATGAACTTAGTGTGACATTTTGTAAGGTATCTATAAAGTCAAATAGATTTATTTGTTCTTTCGTGGTTCCTTTCCTTTGCTTTCGTTTTCTTGTGGTGTTGAGTTGATTGGTTTGGTAGTTCTTTTTTCTAATAAGTCTTTTGGTTTACTAATTTTTTATTTCTTCTAAATTATTCTTGAGTATTGTATTGTGATCTCACACAATTTTTTGTTGTGGGTCTATCGGTTCTCTAGATTGTTCAAATATATTTAATGTTAAAATTCTTCTTGAATTAGATGGCAAAGGGGATGACTCCTAGTCCAAGGGTTGCAGCTCTTTAAAAAGACATTTGATTTAGGAGATATGTTTTCATTGGTTAATGACATAATGCTTGATAATTTTTCCCCTCTTTTCTTGTTTATTTCAAGTGTATTATTAAAGTTGTTGAATAGAGCGTCCTCTTCTTTCCTCATTGTTTGAGATGGTATCGTTTTTGATTCTCTATTTTTATTTTCTAATTATTATGTGTCAAATTTTAGAGGTTATAATTTTGCAAATGGAGTTAGGAATCCCTCAAATCTCTCATCAATTATGAGTTTAAGATTGGATATATTTGGTTCAAGGTATGGTTTTTGTGATATAGTAAGTGGTGGAGCCTTCATGCTATAAGAACTCCTTCCTATGATGTATGTGATATCCCAAATTCTTTAACTTTCTTTTAGTGAAATATTCTAGTGAATTATTGTGAATTTATTTTTTGTAACCTTAGCATTTTCTATTGTCTTTTGTTCAACCACTGTCCCTTTGGTGCACTCATTTATGTTTCATTCCTCTAGCTTGTATGGTTTACTATCTTCTTCTTTCTCCCTCATTGCTACAACCCTCTTGGCAACTCTACTTTGGTTTCCTTAACCTTTTCCATCCTTTGCGATATCTTTGCCATGGGTGTTAATGATTTGGAATTTCATTGGTCCTCTTATGCCTCTCATGTGGTTTACCCTTGATCTATTTGCATTAGTTGCATCTTTACAAATGATGCGTTTGGATCCCCTCTTCCACTCGCCATCCCCTAGGTGCCTAACCCCTCTCATGAGGTTAAGACCTCAAGAGTTTGCTATAGATCATAAAAATAATTTTGTGTCTTATCTATAATGTCTTTTTATATAACTCTCTTTAACCACACAATTGGTATTATATAATTTGATCTATTCTCTATTATTTAATCAATGTCCTAGCAACAAAATAAAAAACTAGCAAGAAAGTGGATTAAAAATTGAGTTTTGAGTCATGGAGTCTTGCATGTTGTATTTATACCTCAATGTTTACAATATAAGAATGATCAGATGTTTTGCAGTACATTATTATATTACATTCAAATTAAAAATAGAAACCCAAAAACTAATTTCATGCTTCATAGTCCATTATGCAACATAACTACTTTCATGTATCAGTATCTATTCATTTATTAATCCAACAAAATATATTATCAAGAGTTTATTTCTAATACATCTTAGTTTCTTCCTTTTCTATGTCTCTCTCTCTCTCTTCCATACTTTTCTTATCTCTTAATTTGAGTAAGGGAATTATCAAACAAAAATAGAAGCATGATTATAAATTTGGATTGGCATGGATGATGGGATAATTTGGATTGTGGATGTAGGACTTGATTAGAGGTAATCAATAGAGCTTGGGATTTTGATGCAATGAATGGTTGCTAATAATGTTTATGAATTGGAGTTGTTAGAGGTGGTTGAATTGATGGATAATGATCGGTATCTAAACCTTAGCAAGTGGTGACAACATAGATAGACAATCAATGCCAAAGACTTTTTATATTATTTTATTTTTTTAGTTTTTGGTTTTGAAAACTAAGATAAAGCAGAAAATAAAAAGAAAAATCCTAAGTCTCAAAAGGATAAGTGCCCCCTTTCTAGCTTAAAGCAAAGAAAGTTTATCTAACATTAATAGACATGCAATGTACATAAACAATCATAGAATTATTTAGGTAGATGTGTCAATCCTTGTGGGCCCACAAATATACTACTTATAAAGTGATGTATAGCTAGGGAATGTGAGGTCATGTACCACTCATGCATCCCCTCTCGTAGTAGCTAAAGCCTTACCCAAAGTTAACTCTCCCCATTCTAAAAGTACAATGTGAATAGCTTCTTAGGCCCAACCAATATTTGATGCACCATAATAAAGGATGGATGATGGTCTTAATCTAGGCTATACAAGCTTCTAAGAGTATTCTCAATATACCACAAAGGCATGTGAGACTTAATCATAGAAGATGAAAATAAAAAAATAAACAATTGAGAGAAGAGGCTAACCCACCCTTCTCATTCACTTCCCCAAGGTATTGGACAAACTATCACTTTGTGATACAAAATTGTACTTTGGTATAAGATCTAACTTTATGGTGCTTTAATGAGTATCTACTATTCAAAGGATCTTTTCAACTATGGTGCTCCCATATGCTCTAAAACCCTACCTCTACATTCAAATTAGTTTTTCTTGGATCACTCCATGGTGTCTTTGTGGTTTGTGTGGACGTTGGTTGTGAGTGGTATCTATGTCCTCCTTGGTTGTGGTTCTTAACACTCACATTCTTGTGTCTTATGAGTTTGTTCTTGATGTTGTGGGAACTCATTCTTATCCTTTTAGCTACAACCAAAGTAATGATTGTGGCATGAAATCGCTAAAATTATTTGGTAAAATAGTTGGTTCTTTTTCTAGTGACACTCCTAATAATGATGATGCCATGAGATCTCCTATGTTTGGCTCAAATGGACACATGTTTGGAGGTGTTGTGAGTAATATTTCTAGGTCTTCTCTTGGTCGAATTCTAGTGGGTGTGGGCATGAATGGGTTGGGTCGTGGTTTGTATTATGTAGACATGGCTAGTGTAGGGACTCCTATTGATTTTGTTTGCCTTAGTGTGGTAAAGTCTAGCCTCTTTTTTGTTCACACTCCTCTCCTATTGTTGTTTGTTGGAAAGATGTGACTGGCAATAAATCTCTTTCAATTTTTTGAAGCTTGATTTGTAAATATAATTTCTTTTAGACTTCTCTTCTAAGCTTGGCATCATGATGAGTAATGCCTGCAAGATGGTATTTGAGGTAATGTATGCCTTCATGATATAAGTTTGTGCATCCATGATAAATAATTGACCCAAGTACCAGTCCTTGATAGACATATTTTCAAGCAAGGTCTCTAACTCCAACAGGATGAGTGTTTGTAATTTAGTATCAATGAGGTGGAGCTTGAGGTTGAACCTGATCCAAAACTTTCTCTAGTTTCTATTACATGATACATTTAATCCAACACATACAAAGTGAAAGCAAAACATTTTTATTTTTTAATACAAAAAAAATAACATATATTATACATATATGATTATCATTAAATCACTAAAATTCAGCCTAAAATTAATTTAAATCAATATATATCAGTTTAAATGAGTAAAAAATTAATATAATATAAATATTCTAAACATTTTTCCAAAAAAAGGTTAAAAAATGTTGTGTATGCAAAAAAACAGTGAAAATAGCAAAAAACTAGAAAAACTCATGAAAAAATGGTGATGAATCTAATTCTTTGGAATTTAAATGCAAAAATACTACTTAATTTTAGCATATGATGAATTTTTTTAACCTAGATGTTGGATTGTGCAGCCAAAATGAAGTGAAATGTTAAAAATAAATAAAAATAAAAATTGACCTATGCTTCAAATTTGCCTTTTGAATTTTCCAAAAAATCCTTTTCAATCTCGCAAATGTGTTGGAAATGTTAGAGGGTTTTTGTTTCCTTGTAGAGAAAAATAGAGGCACAATTTGGCATTTTGGGATCGATTTATGACCCAATTGGCACTTTATATGACACGAGTGAGTTTTTGGCACATACTCACTGAATTTCTAGTGAGTAAAGCAATGAAAAGTTAAAGCACCATTTACTTGCCACAAAAACTTGTTAGCTTTCTGGAAAGTACTCACCAAAAACTTGATTAGTACTCGCTAGAAAGCTGATGAGTTTTTGTGGCGAGTAAATGGCGCTTTAACTTGCCATTGCTTTAGCTTGGTGAGTATTTTTCAACTTGGCGAGTATGACAACTATGGTTAAAAGCAATAAAATTATGAGAAATCTCATATGCCATGAAGCTCTATGTAGTCTCAAAAGATTTAATTTGGGCTTGATGGCATCCGTTTCATATTTTGATCCCACCTTGTATTATGAAAAGGAGTGTATAGGCCACTACCCTAGCCTACCCTTGTACTTTGTGAGGGGCACCTTATTGGCGGTGTTTCTCCTTGTCCCTAGGCTAGTTTTAAAAAGAAAAAAAGACAATCTTTTTGGGCCATTATGGATGGAAAAGCACTTTTTTCTTTCAAAAATTTCCCAATTAAATTTCAATTAATTTGAGTTACTTTTATACTTCTGGTTTGTTGAGTCAATCCTTATCCTAGGTAATGCTCCTATAGTTGTAGAAAAATTAGTAAACTTGTATGAGCTACAAGTGCATGAATCCACAAGGAGCTAGCAATGTTGGGCTAAGTGATACAAGCTCCTTTCTATACCATAGTTCATGACTCCCTATTGTGCTTCTTTTATGCTATGGATATATTAATCCATGGGTTTTATACACCTAAAGGTTAAAACACTTGATGATATATTTATATATTATAAATTTTTGTGTTTCTTTAGCTGAAATTTTCATTTATACTTGTGTGATTGATGTATATTATCTTTAAATTATATTTATTGAAGAGAGTGTGATAAAATTTGTAAAGACTTAAAAAATCTCTACATTTCATGTTTTTTATTTTATCGAGTCTTGCTGAGTTTGAGTGCCAAATTTGAGTCTAGGTCAAAACTATCTTGTTGAACCTAAGTTGCATCCAAGTCTTGTAACTATGGCATAAATAGTAAATGGATGAAAATCAATAGATTTGTGGTCCTAAGATGTATCAGTGTGTATAGATAAGTGTTGTAAATCAATATGGTCCTCCATATGTGTCATATGTCAAGAAGTATATTGGCTTATGAAAAGAGATACAATAAACGCACATTGTGTGAGAAGGAAGCCCAATATGTTAAATGTGTCACTATGAATGATGTATGTTATTATTTGAAAGATTTAGTATTTTCATGTGTTTGATGTTAATATGTATGCATATGTTGATGCAAAATGTTTCATGGGTAACAATATCACACCTATTCTTTGATGTAATCAATGGACCCCAAAATAAATTAATGGAACCCTAAAAGGATAAAATAATCATAGGTCCCAAAGGAATTTCATAATCAAGATGACATGAAACAAATGAATAAGAAGCTTCATTAAGATTAGGATCAAGTTCAATGTTAGGTTCCTTTTCTTTTTATATCCATTCTTCAGACCATTAAGTGATCTCTTTAGGTTGGTAACTTATTCCATGATGTCTTCTAGTCTCGTTTGGTTCAACAAATCATCTAAAACCTTGTTCATTCTTGTATAATAAAATAAATAGAATTTCAACCTAGTTATTGGGATTGTTAGTTCCTTTCATTTTGAGTGTGAGTAATTAGAGAAAATTAAGATTTTTCACCTTAGTCTAAACTTAAATGACTAATACTAGTGTTGGAACTAACAAAAGACAAGAGACTATTGTAAGGAAACACAATTATAGTTCTAACTAAGAGAGAGAAAGCAAAAGAGAGTGGAAATTAGATTTTGCCCACTTGGTAGAGATAAAGTTATAGAAAGAAAAAATTTCTTAGAATTAGGTTGAGGATCTACCAAAGAAATTTGGATACTACCAAAGTTGATTTCTGCCAATGGGGCACAAGTGTTCCTCATAAAGGGTGTAATTGTTCCTATCTTAAATTCTTGCTAAATTTGAATTGAAGTACTCTAATCATTGAACCTTTCCCTATAAAGAAATAAACAAACAAACAAAGAGGGCCCAATCACATAAAATAAACTAGTAATTGAAATCCTAATATAGTAATATGCAAAGTTGATCTGGCTATGTTTATTAAAAGCATAAATTATAAAAGAAAAAAATGCATAAAATTAAGGGTTGAAATCTTCTAGACAAGATGAATGTCCTATGGGTTGATTTTTACAGAGTGACACAATGATTCCTTACTAGGGGTGTTCTTCATTATATCATAAAGAGCTAAAATTTTGTGGGAAGCTTTACATCATTGTGTGAAATCACTTTTAAAAACATACACTAGTCAACACTATTCATACATTTCCATAGATGACCCTATAAAAGAGAAAAACCCACAAAAGAGAATGTTAAAGGGGATTTTGTGCTATTGACAAATAAAAACTCTACAAATTTGATGTAAATGAGTTATGTCAATGGACACAAGAAGATAGGAAGGAAATGAAAAGTGAAGAACACATAAAAACTATTGACAATTGTAAAACCCTAGGTCATCCAAAGAGAAAAGCAGTGGGAAAAGGAGAAAGAGGTTAGGGTAAAAGTTTAGAACCATGTCACATTTTATAAAGGACATGACTAACACAAATAAAAAAATTCAATTTGGACTACCTAAAAGTGATGTTCATGTTAAGTTGAATTTTAAAATGATATAAACTAATGAATGTAATACTCTTAATGCAATTTATGTTTATTATTTTTAAATTTTTTAAAAATTAGTTGAATATGTTTTTTTTATAAATATAAGAGAATAATTTTGAATGTTCAATTTTTTTTGAAAAAAGTGAGGTCCCCGAGATGTTGTACAAAAAATAACATTTTTTTGCTTTATTTTTTTCCCTAAACAAACTTGAAAATATAGTTAATAGACAAAATAAATTCAACGTATTTTTAAAATATTTTTTGAAAGTTGAACTTAATCAAAACATCATAGTTTTCACTAGACATCAAATTTGTTTGTATTTTTTATCATTTAAAAAATATACCCTCTTGGAGAAGATTCTCTCTAATGTACCATATATTTTTACTTTTTTTTTAATTTTTAATTGGCCTCATGTTTGATTATAATAACCTACTTACTATAAATGTTTAAAAAGATAATAAAACCAATCAAAATATCAAAAAATATATATTTTTGGATTCTAGACTATGAGCTCTACAACAGAGTTTTTTATTTTTACGAAAGTACTCTAGCTAGAGAAATTTGGATTTGAATTTTCCTCAAAAGAAGGGTTAGGTTTCCATAGAGATATAGTTTTGGGTGAAAGTGTTCTGACCAAAATAATTTCACTCAAAAAATGTTCTAATCGAAACAATCCATGAAAAAATCAATCTTCCTATTAGAAATCTGAAATAGATTGAATAACCAAGATCTTCTATGAGAGAGGTAAGCTATAAAACTGCAAATGAAATAACACAATTATAGATCCAAGATTTTAGGAGATATGCAAATGTCAAGAGACAATATTGCATTAAGAGTTCAAAGCAAATATGTAGAATAATGACTGCATGCATCAAGGTGCATGATGTCAAAGTATGCAAGAATACATGAGTATATATAAAAACAAGCTAGGTAGTGAGTTTATATAGAACTAAGGAGATGATGGAGGTGGAAAATCTAACCAATAGGAATTAACCACCAAAAGTGGAAAGTGTTCCACCCTCTAAGGAAGGGGACACCGCATTACTTATCTCATAGTTATTAAATGATAAACTCACGTTATTATCCTAAACAAGCTTAATAAAAGTGTAGGAAAAAACTAAGACTAAGGGAAAATAAATTAACCCACTAGGAAAATAAAAACCTACACCAACACCCCCCTTAAGCATAGCTTAGGAGGATGTAAAAGATGATAGGTATCAGTAAAAGATGATAGGTACCCATGTACATATCAAATTCCTCCCAAAGAAGAAGCCCCATCTCATAAAAAGGAAGTACACCCCCCATAATAGAGAGAGAAATGAAGTGGAAGGACAAAGAATCGCCCTCCCCAAAGAGATCTATTGGTAGATGCCTGAAACTAGAAGTAGAATATAGTCCATGATCATCGAACAACGTTCCTCCCCTTAGGAAGAAACAAAGCCAAAGGTGTATGCAAGCTATCTCCCACTCATGAAAGGAATGTGTAGGAAGAGAAATCAAGATGTATGGAGTTTCTAAACTTGGCTCAAGTGTCCCCATGTTGATGCTGAAGGCTCTCACAATCAAATCAAGCGTTCTAAGCCACACTGCTGAAAATGAAAAATTATAATCTTGTAGAGAGTGATGTAGAACACCATTCAAAGACTCAAGTATCTCCTCTAAAGATGTATCCTCCAAGTGATGATCCAAAGTATCCACAGTCATATGATCAAACTATGATGAATGATCATGTAGAGATTGAACAAGAGGGTCAGAGTGTTCCCTCACAACAATTGAAGAAAAATTAACTTCATCAAAGAGAAGACGAGTACAATAAATAGTGTCTCCCAAATCTGCAATATGTGTCTCCATAAACAAGCCTAAAATACATGTCAAGAGATCATCCCACAAAACTAAATCTGAAAGACAATGTATGTCCTGTTGCAAAGAATCATTGGAAGCTTTCAAAGAAGCAACACTGAACTATAAAGTAGCAACAATAGATGCAAGGACCAAAGAGTTGTCCTCAAAGAGAAGATACTATGTCCTCAATGGTATCATCTAGATCCAAAATGAAGGACTCTACAAACAAACAAAAAATGTCTGGTAGAAATTGGTCCCAATGGTCTGAATCTAGAAGACATAAATGATCTTGCTGCAATGAATCATTGGAGGATTTTAAAGAAGTTTCTATGGAATCTGAAGCTGCAATAGGTGATTGAGATGGGGTATCAATGAATTCATCCATACAAGATGTGTCCACACAAGATGGAGAAATATAAGTCTAAGTATTATACACAATAGCCTAGTTCTCCAAGGAAACATCACTTTTAGATGAAGGTCCAGTGTCTCCATACAACTACTAAATGATGGCCCAAGTAGTGAAAGGGCACTCAGTGTGCTCTACATGATGTAGAATATCCTCATAAACAGTAAGACATACTAGTCCATAGACCATGCCATTGTTGTTAAACCATTCATTCTTCTGATTATAGTCACTTGGCTCAAGAATGATTCCAAGGAGATAGGGCAGTAGATCTTTCTCAAGGAAATGATTCTTTATCCCTTGTTTCCAAGACAAATAGTTCTCTGAAGTGATCTTGACAACAAAAGGATGAAAATAATTTTTAAGAGACATGCTTAACCCTCCCATAAATGGAACTTTATCTTAGTTCGTGATCATAAATTTCTTGTATAATCCTGCAAGATTGATTCAAAAAAGCCACTTTAAGTGAATGCAAAAAGAGACATCAAAAGACACCCCTCCTTTCCACTAGTCTCAAAAATTAGCCTTCAAGACATTATAATGGTGGCACTTTATGATTAGTGTGTTTAGAAAGCCTTTTCCAAAATATAATGTTCAAAAAGCCCACAAAGACCAAAATTACAAATTCTAATACAAAGTGAGTTACAGACAAAATATAGAAAAAATAGCCCTGTAGCTATGTAGTGCTCTTCAATACCTTTCCAACGCCTATTTTTTCAAAAAATAGAGCTCCGAGGTGAAAGTAATGGCTTGTTGAAGAAATTAGCAACAAACAACTTCAACCTATAATATCTGGCAAAAAATGAAAATTCTCTTGCAAAAAGTTGTTCACCAGATTTAAGTTTCAAACCTTTGTTTGCTACGATGTCATAAGGTGCCCAAATTGAGCGAAACAAAAGCAAAATCTGACTTTCTGGAGCCTCCCAGATGCAATGAGATATTAAAAAATGTTGTCACTATAGCCAAAATAGTTGCAATAACCAGATATTACAAAAAATACATATACAAATATAGGATTGACACATTTTCATAATTCTTTTATGATTCTCCAAATTGTATTAAAACACAAAAGAAGAGCATATGGGAATTTACAAGATCATACAAAAAAAATCCAATCTCTTAATCAGGAATCCAAGTACTCAAAACTCTCAAAATCTAAGCTCTCATTCCATGTTAGAAATTTGAAATAGATTTTATAACCAAGATCTTCTATGAGACAGATAAGATATAAAATTGCAAATAAAATAACACAAGTATAGACCCAAGATTCCAAGAGATGTATAAATGTCAAGATGACAAGATTGTATTAGGAGCTCAAAGAAAATTTGTAGAATAATGATTGCATGCATGTCAAAGTATGCAACAACGTAATAATATGCAAGAGTTTATATAAATACAAGTTGGGTAGTGAGTTTATATAGAACTAAGAAGATAATGGAGGTGGCAAATCCAGAAAATAGGAATTAACCACCAAAAATGGAGATGACCATCAAAAGTGAAAAGTGTTCCACCCTTTAAGGGGACACCACATTACTTATCTCATAGTTATTAAATGATAAATTCACTTTATTATCCTAAGCAAGCTTATAAAAGTGTAGGAAAAACCTAGGACTAAGGGAAAATAAATTAACCGACTAGGAAAATAGAAACTACACCAACACTTGTGCTTAAAATTAAAATATACCTATTCAATAGTTGAGGGTGAAAGGGTTTCAAATGCAATTCTCTATGGCACATACGTGCTACATAATTTCGAGTGAAACTATTTTTGTTTGAAATTATTTAAGTAGTTTGATTGTTGAAAATGTGACATAGTTCTAAAATTTTATTTATAAAGAAGAAGATTTGAAGGTAAGATGAGGGTAAGAGATGTTGGGAGGATGAAAATATGCAAAATGAGAGAAATTAGGGATCTAATACTAATGGGAGAGAAAAAAGGCACCATACCACTATGGAAAGAAAATGATGGAAGGGCACCTAGAATTTAAGGTATAATCCACTAATGGCTACAAAATGATTGCAAAGGAATCTCTACAACAAGAAAAATCTCCAAAAAAACTAGAAGATCCAACAAAAATTCCAAAACCACAAGCATAAAAATATTAAGAGAACAAGAGGAATTTGTAATTATGGATTACAAAATGGAAAAAGGAGATCATTATTTATAGATTTGAAGGGTTCTAGAAAAAGGTAGCAAGGAGGAACTAAATTTTCATTAATTACTAGCCACTAAAAATTAGGAAAGATTCTAGTGGCTATTTTTAATGCTAGGGCTCAAAATTCTCAAGAGAGGTGATAGGTAAAGCATACAAATTAATGGAGTGGTTGCATGTAAAGAGGATACATGGGATGCAAGAAAATAGGGAATAAAAAGATTTGAATAGAGGCACAAAAAAAAAAACATGAGAAGCTACACAAATTAAATAATGGGTAAATGAGGATAATTATCACATAAGGAGGATAAACAAGGGTTAGATAAATTGGAAAAGAGAGAAAAAAATCTATCATTAAAACAAAAAAAATAAAATTGCAAAGGATAAACAAGAGTTAGATAAATTAGAAAATAGAGAAAAAATTCAATCTTTAAAATAGAAAATTAAATTACAATAAAAGTAATGGAAGATAGAGATTGTTTTTCATCTAATTTCTAAATAGAGAGATAAATCCACTTGGAATGCATGTAAAATTTGGGTGAATTTTTCTAGAAATCTAGGCCAATCTATTAGAAAAATAATGTGGCATGCAAATGGTTCAGGTTAAAAGAATTTAAAGAAGTCATGAATCCAATTATATACAAAACAAGCTCTAACAAAAAACCAAAACAAGTGCTTATGGTCTCCAAGTGCTCATAGAAAGGGAATTGGGGGTTTGAAACCCTAGGATGGAATAATTGAGTCCCTAGGAGTAACCCTTGGTAAATAAAAGACCAAGGAAAATAAGCAAGCTTGGGTTTTAAATTTTTTTTCCAATTTGTTTGGAACCAATAACTCTAAGTCATAGAATTAAATTGGAAAGACCATCTCTCATTCAAGTTTTCTACTAGAGGCAAATGTGGAGAAAGGAAAGAATAACAGGTTGTGGAAATGTAATTACAAAAAAAGAGTGCTTGGGGTACTACTTCCAATCTATCAACCATGAATAGTATGGGCCATGAGAAAGATTTAGGCCAAAAGGGTCTCATTCTGTTTTGGATTAATGATTATTTTGTCTTATAGCTTAGTCATCAATGAAAGTCCATACAGATTAAGCTCTAAGACAAAACAAAAACAAGTTCTTGATGGTGTTCAAGCGCTCATGGAAAAGCGTATTTGGGGTTTGAAATCCCAAGATGGAATAATCAATTCCTCATAAGTAATTCCTATAAAAATATACACCAATCAAAATGAGCAAGCTTGGATTTTTAGATTTTCTTTCTAATTTGTTTGAAACTTATGACTCTAAGTCATTCAATTTATACACCATAGGTAGATGTGGAGAAATCTAAGCATACGAATTTCTGAGAGTGTAATTGTAAAAAATAGTGCCTAGGGAGTACTTTTGATCCTTACACTATGGATGCTTAGTCTAGGTTATAACCTTTTACTATATTTGAGGAGGGACAACCTCCAAAATTTCCTTGAAGGATTATTGGTCTTGATTGCTCAATTTATACTCATCCTTAGCTTTTGGTTGTGAGAGCTAAGAGAACACAACTTTGGAAAGTAGATAAAATTGGCTTTGAGGCCTCTTTTGAAAAACTTAGAGCATGAATCCAAGGCACCTTCACAATTGGTGATTATGGAGCAACAAAGATAGTGTTGGTTCATAGACATGACATCTCGAAAACCATTACCATCCCATAAAACGAAGGTTTGATAGCCTCCCAAGGTTTGATGACCCTAATTGAGCACCAGTGCTTCTAAGCCCTCCCTTGATTGACTTCATCGATACATCACACTTGGTTTGCCAACCTTATCAACATTTATTTTAATTTTTCTATTAAGGTTATTGATTTCTTTGATGTATCAATGTTGATGAGAAATATTCTATCTATGAATCCCTTTGATTTAGGGTTCTCCAAATTCTTAGTAGTAACTTTCCTAAGACACTCCTATGAGGCTTCCCTATCCTTCTCAATTCTCTTGTACTGTTCTTTCCTATCTTAGGTTTGTTTTAATCACCCCTCTTTATCAATATTCATTTCATATTTCCTAAGTTACCGATTCATTTTTGGATTCAGGTACGGGTACGCGAATTCGGTACAAGATTCGGTAAAAAAATGTTTTGGGGTTGGATACGTTTTGGGTACAGTAATACAAAAAACATATAAAAATCAGAAATATATACATATTCGCAACAGTAATAAGTTCAAAATTCACCACCATATTAATAGTCTAATAACATAGTAAAATTACATCACCACTTTTATAGTCAAATATTAGAATATTAGTGATACTCGAATGTCATGAGCCTTTGTTCTTCTTTACCTAAGACTAATGCATAGCTTCATTGAGTACCAAAGAGATGGAAGGAGGAGGCTCGCCTTGTTTACTTGCTTCACCTGATGGTTTGAAGGACCTTCCATCTTCAATCTAAACCTAGTACCTTCCAAATCTTCTACAGAATGACCATTTACCAATGGCTGCTTGAAAGTTTCCTGGTTTTCTAACTAAAGTTTTTCCTTTATTTTCCCAGGATTCACTACCTGATTTTCTGCCATTTCATGTTAAGTCAAACATAAAACTTACCAAAGAGCAACTCACTACAAGGGAGTATTGAAATGAGTACTAAAGGAGGACAGATGACATGCTTTGCCCAATTGAAAAACATTAGTAAAAGCCAAGCCAACATTAGTAAAATCCAAGCCCAAAAAGTAAACACAAATTATCCAAAAGGTACTAAATGCAAACCAAACAAAAAACACAGGTAAACCAAAAAAACTAATAGCAGCGTATGGAATAGAAAATTTCAAAGAACATAATATGAGATGTAACGGTTCAATTTTGCAAAAAGAGCAAAACAAAACAAATATGCCATTTGGCATAAAACTTCATATATTTTGTATTTAGGAGTGTTTTATTCTCCGTGTACCAAATAGCAATGAGATGTAATGGTTCAATTTTGCAAAAAGAGAAAAATAAAACAAATATGCCATCTGGCATAAAACTTCATATATTTTGTATTTAGGAGTGTTTTATTCTCTGTGTACCAAATAACAATGTCCTCATGGGATAAATTATGCAATTTTATTGGGTTTTGACATCTCAGGTCTCACTATTGTCTGCATAATTAGAAAAATGATCAAAGCTAATACTTGAGAGTATAAAGAATAATTACTATAGATATAGAAGAATCGTGAACAAGATTGGATAAGGTTGGTTATTCAAATGTATGGGCAAGAAAAGCAATCCAAAGGAAGGGGAGTGATAACTACAAGTGCTTTGAGTAGAATTAAAAATATTCAAATTTTGGAAGTTATTGAACGGGAACCTATATTATAATTATTTAGAAGTCAATTTTTAGTCAAAAAAATAATTTAAAATTGCAAAAAAAACACTTTTTCCACGGCTTGGGTGTTTTGACGTCTGGATTCACGTTGGATTTAGCTGGGTGTATCCTAGACGAATCCACAGAGGCAAGTCGAATCCTGGACGTATCCATAGTCAGAATTTCGAATCTTGTCTAAATCTGAGCCGTATCGAATCCGAGTTTTGAATCCGATACGAATTGTATTGTATTCGGAGGTTCCCAGGGATGAATCAGTAACATAGCATATTTCATCTTAATCTCTTCAACAATACCTCTTTGCTTCTTGTCTTATTTTCCCATCTATGTTTTGAATTGGTTTTACATTAATCCTTTTATCTATTTCATTGTAGTCTAGACTAGTTCTAACTCAATAGTCACATCTTTTTAGAATTCTCCCCCATTCCATTATCACTCCTTAGGTGCCTAAACCCCCAGCCCTCCACCCCTTGCCCCTTGAGGGCTAGGACCTAGTGTGTGCTACCACACAACGTTAAAAATAGTTTCCATGCTCATCTATAATCCTTTCTCTTGATGCTTTTCTCACCCAACTCTCTCCCTAGTTTTGGTTCTTTCCTTACCACCAATAACTAAGGTCTTGGCAATATAAACAAATGTTGACAAGAAAATATAGGTTGGTGATTTGAGTTATATCTATGTTTGAGTTGTGTTTTTACCTTAGTATGATGGATAAGGAAGAAAATTAGAACATATGCAATAGGAATACATGATAAGATAAATAAAATACACATATATTCATCCACCATACATGTATCAAGCCTTCATTAACTTCATATATTCATCACATATGCATGCAATATAAATTATCATATGTTTGTGTATTTCTCATTGTACATTATATCTCTTGTACATTTATTTTTTCCCTCTTCTATCCTTTATAAATTTACATTACATTCATTTTTCTCCTCTCTCCTTATGTGGGATATGAGCATGCTATTATTATAGCTTCCTCATTTATAGGGACATATTTGTAACCTTTTTCCTTAGTAGTTGTACCCTTTAGGTATTGTTGCAGGTCATTTGAATGTACCACAATGCTATTCTTTTGACCAATAGTAATTGTAACTATCTCCAACCTGGTTATCTTTGTCTTGCCAACAAGAGGTTTGAACAAATCTATTTTGACATTATATAGGAATAAAATAGTATTCCCATGTCCTAAAAGTTGCTAAATCAACAAACCTTCTATTAAGATATACACAAAAGCAAAATGAATATAAAGAAAAATAGTAGAATAATATTAGTTAACCAATTTGATTACAAAATACATGTGAACCTTTGTTTACATAGAGCAAGGGTAAAACTAATTAATGACATGATAGGTAGAAATTAACCCTTCTTTCTCTAGCATGATCTAGATGGTAGCTAACTCTATTTGATCTAATATGATAGATGGTGGAGAAATCAACTTAAACTAGCTAAGTGACAATCAGGTGCACTAAATATGAAATGAAATTGGAACATGATTATTTTACACAAATAAAGACACATGGATTGTCTAAATAAGCTGAAGCCTTAATTAACATGAATAAAGTCAATACTAGTCTAGTGAAAAAGGTAAGACATCTAGCCTAATGTGAACACACAAACATATCAAACTCAAGAGCGATCAAAACCATATCAAAAGAATTATCAAAACTTCTACCTTATTAAAGATCATAAAAACAAACTTTCTAATTTCTTGTTCAATAATATCACCTTTAAAAATTTCAAAGCTAACGAACTCAATATCAATAATTGAGCCATTAAACCTATAACCATTAAATAAACCTAGACCATCCGACTTGATTTCCTTTACCATTTTTTCAATATATTCACAATTTTTAATATGTTAAGGTAGGAAAATGGTCCGACAACCATAACTGGACAAATGCTGTTAACATAAAAGTAAATAAACAAAACACAAAATTAAAAACCAAAAGAACAAAGAAGCAACCACCTAAGACAGTCTTGAGATTATGGAGGATCATAAGAGCATTTCATTCATCAAAGAGCAGGTTCAACTTTTCGTTCTACACTTTCAAATCCGCCTCATCGTTGTCCTCCTTAACAGCCTTGAAGTCCTCCAGCTTTCTCTTCTTTTTATTTTCTCTCCCTAGAATTGCCAAGTTGGTGGTCGAGCACTCCATCATTTCTTTTGTAACATTCAAGATACTAGCCACTGTGTCCTCTGGTTGCATAATCTTGTTCTCCAACATTTTCAAAATTTCTTTCCTTATTTTTGTTATCCCTTATCCTCTGAGTATGCATGTTTTCCTTATGCTGATCACTACTCTCTTACATTTCCTTCTGCTGTTCACTATTCACCATCTGATAAAGCACTGAGAGAGGGTCAAAATTAGGTACCAACGAAACCGAATCGTCTCCCTTGCTATTCTCTTGGCAGATTGCCTTTAACAAATTTGGAATTGTTTCTTGAAGACATATTCACACCGAAACTGTTATAAGTAGAGTCAATATCCTCCGGATCACTGCCTTTCTCCAATTCAGAAAGCACCTCTTGAATGCTTGTCTTTATTAACAATTTTTTTATTATTATTATCAATATATTCAAAACTATTAACAATGTAAGAATTTTTTTTTCTCAATTGAAATGTTCTTATTTAAACAGGGGTATGGCCACCCAAAGTGAGTTTTTGGTTTTAATCGATGGTTTGTAGTCCACCTTAGATTGAGGTTGCTTTATTTCGAAATGTTTGAAATAGATATCATATTTTAAAACCTAGATATTATACTTTTTAATCTAATCTTTTATCTAATTATGGAAAATCCTAATTACATTTCCCGCCTTTACTTTGTGTAGCTCTTTTGTGTGCCGCGGATCTATAAAAAGGAGGAATCATCTTCAACTTCAACAGGAGTTGATGTTTTTCATGATTACTACAAAGCTGGCCATGACAATCAATGGATTAGAACCACAGATTTTACACCATTTTGCAGTTTTGGCCAGTCTCTGGCAATCTGTCTGGAGCTTCCTTATAATGTTAACGTTTCCCAAATTCAGCGAGACTTTCCACGTTACAAGGAAATTAAAGATAGTCTCTCCTTCCAAGAAGGATTTTCCTATTCTGATTCAAAGTTGGTGCCAGTAATTAATCTTTCCGAGTTCCAGTTGCCTTATAAAATCCTGTTTCAAATAAATTCACTTATTCAGGAAGGCATACTTAGCTGGCCAAGCCTCACCAATGAATTCTTCAATTTCCTGAAGCCTGACAAGAAACCTCGTGCATTCATAGATTATGCACTGACAAGTTTTAAAAATTTGAGGACCCCTTGCTACAATCCAGTTAAACTGCTGCAAAAGGAATACAGCACTTTCCGGAGATCAAGATGGTATAGCGATCCTAATTCAGCAGAAAATATTGGTCTGGATGGTGGGCTGATGTATGTGCACAGGGTCCATGTAACTCCATCAAAGGTCTATTTTTTTGGGCCTGAGGTCAATGTTTCTAATCGTGTCACTCGTCAATTTGCTAATTATATTGACGATTTTCTTAGGGTTACCTTTGTTGATGAGAATGGCGACAAGCTTTATGCAACTGATCTGTCTCAGCAAAGGATGACGACGAATAATGGTCAAGGAAAACACACAAAGTTATATAGCCGGGTTCTCTCAGTTTTGAGAGAGGGTATTTTGATAGGTGATAAAAAGTTTGAGTTTCTTGCCTTTTCAACCAGTCAGCTAAGGGAAAGTTCTGTGTGGATGTTTGCTTCCAATGCTGAGGTTAGCGCCCATAGTATCAGGAAGTGGATGGGCAATTTTTCTAGGGTTAAAAATGTTGCCAAGTGTGCAGCGAGATTGGGGCAGTCTTTTAGTTCTTCCACAGAGACATTGCATGTGTATGACTTTGAAATTGATCATATTCCAGACATTTGTAGGAAACAGTATACATTTTCAGATGGAATTGGGAAAATATCTTTGTCCCTGGCAGAAAAGGTAGCTGCAAAGTGTAAATGTGATAATATACCCTCTGCTTTCCAAATAAGGTATGGTGGCTACAAGGGTGTTGTAGCAGTTGATCCTGAGTCTAAATACAAGCTGTCTCTGCGCCAAAGCATGTTGAAATATAAGTCAGCTGATACAAACTTGGATGTTCTGTCCTGGTCCAAATTTAGGCCGTGCTTTCTGAACAGGCAAATTATAAGCCTCTTATCTACTCTGGGGGTTGAAGACCATAATTTTGAGAAGTTGCAGGAAAAGGCAGTTGAGGACCTGGACCGGGTCTTGACTGACCAAGCTGTGGCTCTTAACCTATTGCAAATTATGTCTGCAGGTGAACATCACAATGCACTTATAAGTATGTTATCATGTGGTTTCTTTGCCAATTCTGAACCATATCTTCTAATGATGCTCAATGCATTCAGAGCATCTAAACTACTTGAGCTAAGAAACAAGACACGCATATTTGTTCTGAAGGGGCGATGCTTGATGGGATGCCTAGATGAAAGTGGGACATTAAATTATGATGAAGTATTTGTTCAGGTTTCTCATGCTCCAGGAAGCAAACAATATCATGATCCCGGGCTCGCTGCCTTTGGACAAAGTGGCCCTGACCACAAAAAGAGCATAGTTACAGGAAAAGTAATTGTTGCCAAAAACCCCTGCCTTCATCCAGGTGACGTACGCATTTTGGTGGCTGTGGACATTCCCAAACTTCATCATATGGTTGACTGTGTAGTCTTCCCACAACGAGGTCAGAGGTAAGAGAGAATAGTTAAGTTTGCTACTTCAGTCATTGTTTCTTTCTTTGGGCAGGTGCATATAAAGTCCTTATCTTAGTATTTATAAACAAAATGCATTGCAGGCAAAGTGTTTTGTTGTCTTTACATTTTCTAACAGTTGTCTTCAAAGTCCAAACTGGCTTGATGAACCTAAATTGATAATTCACTAATATACTATGAATGCATGCTCTTGATACAAACATGGTGTGTTCAAGGGTGCTATTTTAGAAAATGTCATAGAATATATTGTTTGCCTCATGTAGGGCATATATTTTTTGTTCCCATTGAACCGAAATTTGTTCTCTGGCCATGCGTAAATAAATTCCTCTTTTGGATTTGTTGGCGTTTCAAATCGCACCTCTGGAATACGTTCTGGAAACGGACAGCTATGTGCAGTAAACTGCTCTTCGAATTAGGAGGGGAAGCTCCCTCTTTTGCTGAGTTGCATAAAGAAAAGTAATCTAAACTTAATTATGCCTATCTTTTTGGTTCAGCTGCGAGAACACAAGGTTATAGAACACTAGATGTTGTAGTTGGGGTTTTCCCTTTAATGAAACTAGACAACTACAACTTAACCTACGCTTAAAACGTTTCCACCCTCTCAAGTAAACGCAGAGCAAGAGAGTTTGGAAATGGACGAGTTTGATTTCTGACAAAGGTACTTAAACAAACTATTCTTCAACATACATTTTAAGGCAAGCTGAAAAAGAGATCATAAAAGTATTACGGAAATACGAGACTTTTATATCAAGGCAGACAAAGCACGCTCAAGATTTTATTTACTCATACTTCTAACACAAAACAAATAGACGAAAACTTGAGATGTTTATATCAGGGTAGACAAAGCACGCTCAAGATTTTATTTACTCAAGTTTCTGGAACAAGGATTACAACTTCGGGACAACAAGTTGTAGCAACACGCTTGCAACATGTGATCAACCTAATTGTAATCAACACAACACATGCACTAAACAAGTATTTGCAGCTAAAGAGGCATGCAAACTTGCTCTTTACACAAAATGAACAACACTAGATGATAACAAAGAGAAGGTACTAAGACACTTATGTCTTGTTATCACAAACACGGTTAAATAAAATGAGCACACACTGCTCCTATTTATAACTAAGCAGAGGAGTAGGGAACCCTAAAATCTCCTCGCTTTTACAACTACTGCTTGCCAACATGCAAGCTTTATTTCTAAATCTAGAAGAGATTAAAACATCTAAACCCTAGAAAGCATTTAAAAACGGAAAGTGCCAACTCGTTACATTTGATCTCCTTCTTCTTCAAAGAATGGATAAGAATGGAGATGAGAATAGAAAGAAAGCGTGAGATAAGAATGGAAAGAAAGCTTGGAGAAAGCTTCTAGAAGATTGTCGCTTTAAATCTCTCTCACATTCGCCAAAAAGCGGGAAACTGCCTCTTTATCAGGAGTGTTGATACTATCTTTAGCTGTATTCCGCTTTTCTAAAATCTTCTCCTTTTTTGCAATCAAACTTAGAGAATCTTTGACATCATCAACTCCTTTATGAGTTATGTTCTTGAAAAACATCGCTACCTCAAAAGATGACTTGGCGGCTCTGCAACTTTATGCATTTTGACACTTCTCTTGATTCTCCCATGGAAGAGTTTTGCACAACTTTTTGTGATACTCGTCCCTTCACTCATACCACTCCCTCTGCACGTTATTCAATTGAGATGATGACGTTTTATGTCCATGATGGTACTGAAAAGTACTTCCCAACATCATTCGTTCAAATAATTATGATGCAACACTTGTTTGGCTTTGAATTTGATGGGAGAGTACTCTATGCTGAAAAACATGAAGATTGACTGTAATCTTGACTATGCTCTAACAAGCTCAGCACAAACCCTAAAAATAACTTGCTGATTTTCTTCATCAAACGGATGAATTTTTTGGAAATTTTTCTGAGATATGGGTTTTGTTTAGAATTTCGTTACAAGCAAACCTAGATTGTCTGTTTTTGAAAATTTTGAATGTAGGCTGAATTAGCAACAAACCCTATTTTTCTCCGAAAAAGCGGAAAAAAGCTGGCATCTGGGTATTGTTCTTGAGCATATTCTGGATGAACCCATTCGGTTAGATTTTGAAAACCTCGAAGTTTTATTGAAAAAGAAGCCACTTGAAGTTTCTCTGAAAAAGCTGTGATGTGGGTTTTGTCCAGAAAAACATTTGAGATAGACCCAGAAGATTAGAAATTGTAAAATTTGAAGTTTTCTCTGACATGCAAGATAAAAAGCAGCTGCTGCAACCTTGAGAAAATTCTCCAAAAATTATCCAGAAGATAGAAATAGTATAAACCAGCTTGCTGAAAATCGAAAACAATGGCCTCCTTCAAAGATTTGATGTTCTGATAAGAAAAACTTGAAAAAACAAGCCTTCTTGAGTGTTGATTTGAAAATTTATGAGAAACCAGCAAGTTAAACTCTTGAATCTTGAAAAATAAGGGTTTGAAGTTGCTGCTCTGTTTCTCCTTGAAGGCCACCTGCAAGAAAATAATGAAAAATAAAACACAAAAGCGCTTTAAATATGCTTTGCCTTGAGAAAACAACTTTCTTTTGCCCTAATTCAAGATTGTGTAATGAACTTAGACTTTGGTCTTCAACTTCAATTTTTGAAATTTCCAAAAATTTGACTAAGGCATGAGAAGTTGGGCGCCCTTTTTGAGGTATGCCATCCTTTTTTCCAGACTTAGCCAATTTTTCTCCATTTTCAACTTCTGTTCAATTTTCAGCCCTACTTTGACTCTGTCTCCCAGCTTCTTTATTGATCCGACGAATGAACTGAACATTCCATTGCGGAGCCTGGTTGAATCTGACAACATGATGTTGGAGACGTCATCTGCAAAAAACTTCATTTGATCCTTTGAATTGTCAGGTGCCAATCCTTGAAAAGGGCACCCATTTTCTCCAGAGTTAGTCAATTTCATGATCTTCAATTTTATGCTTGTCTTTTGACCTTCAGATGAATCCACGATTTTGGGTGTTGTGTTGATCAGAATGACAGGTTGACGGATTCACTGGACAACTGAGAAGATTCTGGGAGGGGTCTCTTGGACACTTCGTCTTTGAAAACTGACATTTGATGGCTCAAAACCCTAGGCGCCCTTCTCCTTCAGGTGTGCCCATCTCTTCCAAAGATAGTTTTTATTCTGAGTTTTTCACTGTTGCTTTTGACGTTTGTTATTTCATTCACTTTTTCTCCACTGTTCAGCCTGCGACATCTGATGACTGCCTGCTCTGACGGACGTGCTGATGGTTGCGTTGGACAGCTTGATCAAGTCTGATGAAATCACGTTAGAGGTGCCTTCTGCAAATTCTATCATTAAACCTCTTAAAATCTTGGGCGCCCTTCTTCTCTAGGGGCGCCCATGTCCACCAGTGTTAGATTATTTTCATCGTTTTTTCACTTCAGAGTTCTAAACACCTCTCATCATGGCCCCTGTTTGATCTGACTTTTCCGGAAATTGAGTGATCTGACGAACTGACGAAGACATCCGCTGCGAAGCTGACAAGAATCTGAACAATGTTGCCTGGTAGAGCCAATCCTAACTTCATCATCTGACCTTCCAAAAAGATGGGCGCCCTTCTTCTCCAGGGGCGCCCAAGTTGAGCAGACTTAGAAACTTTTCTGCAAATTTCAAAATCCTTCCTCATTTGACGTGCCTTCTTTGTCTCGGCTGTCAGAAACGAAATTTTTTTCTACAGCATGAAGGTTTGGGCGCCCAAACCGAGCAGGGGCGCCTGGTGTCTCTAGTGTTAGACAAAATTTATCATTTTTCAACTTTTCCAGCTTTTTCTCGCCGTTCTCCGTTTCTCGTGCACGTTCATTTTTTATAGCTTCTGCTTGATGCTTGAACATTTGATTCTGACACTTGGTAGCTGACTGACCTCCATTGATGACCTTGGATCTCTGGAAAATCAGAATAGAACTAGTAGAGTACAACTGATCTTTTTGCGATTTTGACTGCACCAGCTTGATGAGGAAATATTTTAAGCCAATCAAAATCAGTCTTAACCCTAACAGCCAAACTTTCTATTTTTAGAAAAATTTGCAAGTATCCATTTCTTGAGAAACCCAGAAAAACCCAGAAAAAGTTTCTATTTTTAGAAAACTGCTAAAAATAGAAATTTTCCTAAAATTTAGGGATGAAAAACTAAAATCTGGGTATTGTTGATTTGGTCGCTCTGAGCTGACCCAGATTGTCAGATTTTGAAAATTACAAGGTTTTGACCCCCATGCGAGACATGCAAACCCAATTTTGACGTTTTTGACAGATTTAACAATATCTTGACTCAATTCTTCAAAATGCCTAAGTGTAGTGAAAATTTAATTTTGGGGTACAACAGGATCAACATGAGTTATTTCAATGCGCTTGTTTTGCGTTGGATTTAGTTGTATTAAAGAAAATGATGGATACTCTTAATGACTTGACATGTCCATTGGTAAAACATAAAAGCAAATACAAACATCTAAGATATTCATTATCTATCTACCATATATATAAGTTGCCATGCCCTTAACTTTTAGTGTAAATGAGGATTTGTGTAATTGATTTGAGGCTAGCATAACCCTTAAATAAGTTATATGATCATCTATAAAGTCAAATATATGTAGTTAGGCCAGCTCGGATGGCATCCATATCATAAGTATGGTATATATATGAGGTAGAGGTTAGTTATTATCATCATATTGTGTATTGTGTGTTTATTGGGGATCATTGGAGGTAGCCTGCTTGAAGTGGCTTATTATTCTTAGGTATTTACAGTATATTTCTTATTATATTTTCTCTTGTTCAAGCTATTTCTTTACAAGTGGTATCATTGCATGATTTTGGCATCCAAAAGACAAGAAACAAAGCAATTTCTTTTCTAGTTTAGGAGGTTGAATTATGTAGCAAATCTCTTTCAATTGGCAATTTTTTTTTCAAAATTTTGAAGGGGTGATGAAAGACATATTGAAGCGACTACAATCTAGATTTGAGGTCATTTGGAATAGATTTGAAGGAGTTATTGCAAAATTAGGGTTTCCTCGAAATTCACCCTCAAGGCTATAAAACAATGATATTTTTCTTGTATTCTTAAAGGTTGATCAAGGACATTTTGAAGTTACTATAGTCCATCTTTTAGGCCATTTGGAGCACAATTGGAGGAATTATTTTGAAATTAGGGTTTCCACCAAATTCCCATCCAATGTTGCAAATGGGCAAATTTCTTGGAGATTTTTCTTAACAAGTGAGATCAAGGCGATTGTAAGTTATAGTAAAATTATAGATTATTTGGATTTGTTTTTTGTAATTAGTTGCAAATTAGTTTGCCACACCATGGCAAGGGATTCAACAAGAGGTATAGGAAGGAATCTAGTCACTCCTGGGAAGACTCTTGATAAAGTTGATTCATTAATAAGGAGATGGATGCCACATCCATGGAAAATATAATGGAAGAAACCAACAAGATGGAGGAAATCTTGGCAAGGTGGCAAAGAAAATGAAAAGATAGGTCACTAGTATGAAATAAGACATGATGGCTTACATCAAGGATATAATGTTCCAAACTCCAAGTATCTACATCTCAATCGAAGGAGCAGCACGATGTTTCAAGCAATCAAGGTGAATTGTCTAGGCCAACAAATCTAGATCCAAGTTTAGCACAAATATAGGATGTCGAGACCTATTACCAATGATGGACATACAAGAAGAAGAAGAAGAAACAATTGAAGAAGAAGAGTCCAAGGTCCTTACAACACCAAATCTATAGGAAATTAAAAATGTGTACTTAGTAGTTGCTAGGGATGTGCCACAAGGATTGCCTTCGAAAATAGATCATGATCATGTCATTCAACTAGAATTAGGGCACTCTCCACCATTCATCACTTCTTCCTTAAGGGTACACCCAAAGGTTAGAGGAATAGAAGAACATAATGAAGCAACAAGCTAATCAATGCAGAATTTCAATAAGAGAGTGTTATAAGGCCATCGGATCAGTTCTCTATAATACATCTAAGGATCTTATAATAGTGATAACAAAGTACCTTGTGCATAGAATTCACAATTTTTATGGTAGATCTATGTGCAAACAGGTCGGATAGTGAATATTTTTCTAGAATTTGCTCAATTTAAGACAATGTAACTCAAAGGCAAATGTGTAACAATGCTTGAACAACAAATGACAATAGTGAATGTAGATCTGGCCTAAATGACTGAAACTAATCTTATTACAACCTATGATGCAATATGATATGCAATTTTTTGAATTTTTATGTCTTTTTCATGAAGCAAAAGTGAATGCCTAAATGAACAATGAAAAGTTATGCAATACAAAGCCTTAGATCTAGGGTCAAATTTTAGAAGGCATATAATGTCAACATGTCGAGTTCACCAAAATGAAACATAGAAAAAGTGAACCCTAAGTCTAAATGCAACAGAACCTAGGCTCAATTTTTCTTTTTTTTTTTCTAGAGATTTATTAGGATGCAAATCAACAAGGTGATTAGATTGATTTTCAACCTTGTGGATGAGTCAATTAGACTTGGATCTGCATCTTTGTGGGCCTCGAAAATTGATTGGAATTGATTTGCCTTGATTAAACTAATTAAACTATGTGGCCTAATATGAAAATGCAATATTATGAAAACTAAGAAATTGTAATAGGAATTCACTAGCAGATTTGAGAAAGGGAGAGTTTTGTGTACCTATCCTATAAATTTGAAGTCAACAACCATAGGAGGACAAAGCCGCCCAAGGGTGTCTATGTCCTTGTAAAGATATTTCAGTTCTATTTTTGTAGTCCTCTAATCTCAGATCTGACCTTTCCATATTCGCCTGCAAATCAGTTAGATCACTATTGAATAATTATATAGGTGAGTTTTTGCAAGTTGTCAAGGTGTAGGGCTTTGAATGCAACAATGGAAAATGGATCTTCAAGCTTCCTCCAATCTCCTTCAAACCTAAAACCTACACATTCAAAGAGAGGAAAGGTTGTGCCATTTAGGGGCTTGCTTCAGTCAAACCCCGTGTTAGTGTTTCCACTTCCACAATGGCAATGCCAATGATAGAAAGATAAATGGTATGAAGGAATGTTGAATCAACAAAGTGCTCCAACTCACCACCCTTCAATGTCTTCCTTGAAGGATTGAAGTCATGCACATTACCTCAAGGTCTTGGATCTTGCTTGAATCGCTTGGAGACCTCCAAAAGGGTTAGCCTTCACAAAGAATAACATGAACATGCATAAACTCACATATGATTTTACATGATGTTTGGATCTTGAATTGCTGCAATAATGCTTTGAAATGTTGCTCTTGACTTGCTTGATAATGCTTGATCATAAGTTTTCCCAATAGTTGCTAGATCGATTTGAAATGATGCAATAATTAGGTATTTATAGGCAATTGTTCGAATTTCCACAAATTAAATCTCGATAGCTGATATTGGCAACTTGAATTGCAAATGATAAAATGTCGACATCGACAAATTTGAATTAGGGGCTAGGCAAAATAGGGGGACAAAGCCACCATAGGGCATCTTTGTCCTAGCCCTATTTTTTGAAAATTAAGGTGTTAGGGGAAAAGTATTAGATGAATGCATTTGTTTTTCGCTTGTAATTAATCGGTAATTATTAAAATTAGGCCATGGAATGCATAATTTAGGAAATTATAGGTCCAATCAGGTTCAATAATTTAACGGGGAGAAAAACATAGTGTGAAATTGTAAAGGGTGACAATTTTCAATGCTACAATGTGAAATAAAGACTCCAAATTGTATACCCAGTGTTTGAGTGGTTCTTCCTCGAATAGCAAGGTCTAAAGAAAAGAGACTACCCCTTCCTTCCTTGTAACTTTCCAATTCTTGGACAATGAGGTCTCTCACCTCAACCTGGGGTGTTATCCTTTGAATGCATGTCATGATCCCCTTCATAACCTCTTCATTAGGATCAGATGTGTCTGAGTAGAAAAAGTGATGGTTGAGGAAGTACCCTGCTGCATGCATGGGTTGGTGGAGTTGATTGTTCCACCTACTATCAATAATCTCTCAAATGGGATCAAATTTGAGGTTGTCTCCCTTGTAATAATTTTTGATAGCCTCTTTGGCCTTATCCATGGCCTCATAAGTATACCCCATTGGATTTTGATCCCCATCTACTAAACGAAGAACTCTTACCAAGGGCTCCGACACCTACATTAGAAATACAAAAAGATTAAAGTTACAAATTTATAATGAAAGACTTAAATTAAAAAAATAAAATTTAAATTGAATTTAAATTCAAAGTTTTGAAATTACCTTCACGATCTCTGTAGCTCTTTGTGAAAAAAGGTGGTCAAAGACTATGCTTGTAAGCCTCTCTCCTTTAGGCTTCTTTGCATAAGATGTGTCTAGCCATGCTTGACTCATAAACATTTGTTTTAAAGTAGTCAATGAACCAATAATGCTTTGCAACGTTAGAAAAAATGTTGCAAACCTTGTAACACTTGATCTTACCAACTCTTTCCCTTGTGTGTGATCTCTCATCAAATTAAGAACCCAATGGTGATTGTAGATAATTTTGTGATGCTTCTTGCATCATTTACAACTGGTGTCATCCAATCAAGTTTGCCTATGTCCTCCAAAAGAAGGTCAAGGTAATGTGCTACACAAGGTGACCAAAAAAGTGTCCTATGTTTGTCCTAGAGCAATCTCCCAGCCGCCACATATGCCGTTGCATTATCAGTGATGATTTGCACCACATTTTCAATGCCCACCTTCATAACAACTTCCTCCAACAATAGAGACAATGTTTCTACATTTTTGACTTTGTTGGAGGAATAGTTGGCAGTCTCGCTGAAAACTCAGCGAGTCGATAGAATCTTGCCGAGTCAAAGCACTCGCGAGTTTTAATGATGTTTACTTGCTAGAAAAACTTGTTGATTTTTTGACAAGTTTTTTCCAAAATCTCGATGAGTTCGTACAGAAAACTCACCGGCGCAGGAATAAGAGGTCGTTGTGTCAAAAAGGCCCTCATAACAAAAAAAATACTCTTAATTTTCTTTTCTCTACACAAAAGCCCTTCCCGACATCAAACACACCATTTCCAGCATTTTGCCATCGAAGAGAGAGGATCAAAAGGGATCTTTCAGTGAATTTCGAAGGCAAATTTGAAGTATAGGTAGGTTTTGGTTTTTCATTTTTTCTTTGTTTAAATCATTTTGCTTCATTTTGGTTGCAAAATGTTGCATCTTAGTTAAAAAAATTCATCATATGCTAAAAAGAAGTAGGATTTTGCATTTAGATTCCAAAAGATAATATTAATCACTAATTTTTGTTATTTTTTTTCATACCCAACTTATTTTTTTATTTTCATCTTTTTTTTCGAAAAAGATGTTTAGAATGTTTAGATTAGATTATTTTTTACTGACTTAAACTCATTTATATTGATTCAAACCAAATTTAGGTTGATTTTTAATGATTTATGTATAAGTTAGGTTTTTTCTTGTATTAAAAAATATTAATATGTTGTGCTTTCACTTTGTATGTGTAGGTTAAATACATAGTATAATGTCGAATAAAGAAGCTTCTGGTTTAGGTTCAGCCTTAGGCTCTGCCCCATTGGTGCCCATGCGACCGCTCATTTCAGGCATTTGTCTTGCAATAGCTAGAGACCTTGCTTCGAAGTATGTCGTGCAAGGATCGATGCCTGGATTGGTTATTTGCATTCGATGTGATAAGATACATCATGGATGCTTAAATCACCTCAAATACCATCTTGGAGGCATTACTCATCATGATGCCAGGCCCTGTCTTGTGACCATAGAAGAGAAAAATAGAGATGAATGCCTTACTTGCAGCTGTTGAAGAGAAAAAATTGCAAAGGGAGAGGACACATAGAGATGAATGCCTTACTTGCAACTGCCGAAGAGAAAAAATTGCAAAGGGAGAGGACAAGGGCAGCCATAGCAGCAAGCATAGTTGGTGGCCATGGTCATCAACAAGTAGAATCAAATGAGGAAACATGTCTTGACATTGTGGGCTTTCTTCGTAGTTTGTAATGTCCCTTACCCAGTTTGCCCTAGAATTCACTTGTTGATTAGTTTTAGAGTTTCTTCTTTCCAAATGAATGTTCTTTTTAATGAAGTAATCTTGGTTTGAAATCTACATTCGCCATATTAACATCTCCACATACACATATATCTGTCAGCATTAATATCTAGATATCCAAAATATAAGCATAATCATAAATGCAATTTAACATACAAGAGGAGTGCCATGGGTGGATCCGCCCTGAAGCCTTCATGTTGGGCACAGGAGGCTACTTTTCCTATCCTCCTTTCCCAATGGCTTAGTACCTGCATTCTCCACACCATGGCAGTACCTTGAAGACAATGGCCTTACTAGGAGAGGAGGGGAAACCCAAAGTACCAAGGGCCAATGGCCTACCACCCCCCTAAGTAACAAAATGCTTAGGTGGGACCCCCATCCTTCATGACCAATCCCTTGCTTGGGCCTACGGGCCTGAGGGTGGTGTTTTTAGGCAATCCACTTGGTGAATGCTTCCCCCCATCCTAATAGGGTAACAGTCACAGAGCAAACAATCTTTGTACAGTCACTTGTGCATTTACTATTGAATTATCTATATGCTTGTATCATGTTTGAGAGTATTATATGGATGCATGAAAATGTAACATAATGCAAAAAAAATACATGGATCTATATTACTCCAACAATGCCAATTCTAATCATATTTAGTTTGTCTATGATCAATGATACTATCCAATGTAATATTAACAATGATGGAAACTAAATGCCGCTATTTCATACCCTTTAGTTTCATTCATGGTCATGATAATGCTAAAGGAACCATCATCAATTAATAAAATTATTATAATATTGATAACATCAAAGGAAAATATTGCACCAATAATCAAATGAGCAATATTAGTTTCTTATATTCAAAATATGCTAAATATTATTGCTAAGTGAGTACATCACCTGAGTTGCTATATCTCTCCATGTTTCCTTACTTGCCTCCTTCAACCTTATACTGAATTGATCATAGGGTGAGGACCATTCATAAATATACATAATCTACTTATGTTATATTAAAGAGTCATCATTACTTATAAGTATCATCATTGCATAATCTTGTATATATATATATATAATTATTCTTTTACTTATATCCATTAGTATTCATATATATATATTTATATAATTATTCTTTCCTTATATATATTCTTTATTCATTATAAAATTTATCTATATCTATGGATATATACTTGTATGCCTATTAAATAATATATATATATTAAATGGTTCTATAGTCCAATGCATAACAATCATTGTTGCTGCTTTTCTGAATTGCAGACCGTATTTCTCCATCCTTTTCCTTCTTCCTTATTTTCCTTCCTTCTATTTATACCATTCAAGGTAGGTGACTCATGGGGGGAATGTATTGCATAGTTGGAAAACTCGGACTCGCCGCGGACTCGGCAACCCAAAAATATGACTCGGACTCGGGACTCGGGACGGACTCGGGAAAAGACTCGGCAAGGACTCGGCAAAAAAAAAAACCGTAGATTTACAAAAAAAACAAGAACAAATTAATGCATTTAGAGAATATAAGAGCTTAATTTGATTATCAAACACTCATAATTCAAAGATTACACATGTCATATGATCATCAAACACTCAATAATTGAAATTTAATCATTCATAGTCATCAAATACTCATAGTTTCACTTTCAATGTATAACATCATAAGTTTATAAATGTTTACATATAATCATGTCAAAAAGAGGAAAACATTAACAACCGCATATAATCTACATCTTCCTCTTTCCCCTCCCAATGGTACTCAATTTTGGAGGCCTAGAACTAGAAGGTGCCCGTGTTGTAGTATGCAAACGAGGACTAGGAGATCGAGCAGGGGAAAAATGATATTCAAATGTGTCTTCGTTGTCCTCCATGGCATCCAATCTTGCTGCTTCTTCTTCTTCTGTTGCTGCTCTCTCTAATTCAGCAATATCCTCATCAGTAAGTAAGACATCAGCCTCATCATTTTGTTCATTAATAGTCCATTCACCATATGGATCAATGTCATCCAAGTCGATGGACTCGTGTGAAACACCCTCCACCTTCCTAGTTCGAAGGCGAAGGTTGTACCGAACAAAAACTAAATCATTTAGGCGCTGCTGAGTCAACCTGTTTCTTTTCTTTGTGTGAATGTTTTCAAATAAACTCCAATTGCGTTCACACCCAGAAGCACTGCATGGCTGCGACAAGACATGTATGGCTAGCTTTTGAAGATTTGGTGTGCTAGCACCATAGTTCTCCCACCATAGATCTACAAAAACATGTTTAAAAAATATAAGTATTAAGAAATAAGAATAAAGTAAAAATCTATATGTAAGAATCAAGTTTCTAATTTCAATTTTTACCTGGTTGTTGTTTTCCTCTCCTTTCAATTGCTTGTTGGGAGGAAAAGAGTCTCCCCTCTGCACCCTTGTAGACCTTGAATAGATAAAAGAAAAAGTAAATCAAATATAGAAAATTCATAGATAGTCAAGGCTCAACATTGCAAATTCATAAATAAGATGTAACAAATCTCACCTCCAACTCATCAAGCACCTTATTTCTCAGCTCACTATCAGGCACCATCCTATCAATGCAAGTGACAACACCGTCTATGACCTCCTCATCCGCCTTAAATGAGTCCGAGAAGTAGAACTTCGGATTCAAGAAGTAGGCAAAGGCATGAATCGGCTGGTGGAGTTGGTTTGTCCATCTCCGATCAATGATGCGCCATATGATTTCATATTTTTTTTTGTTGCCGCCATAGTAATGTGATATGGCCTCTTTGGCCCTATCCATGGCCTCATAGATGAAACCCATTGGCATGCCATCTCCATCCACCATACGAAGAACCCTCACCAAAGGCTCTGTCACCTAAAAAAATGAAAACAAATGTTAAATTATAACAAAATTAACCCCTCAAAAAATAAAAAACAGCAAATAGATTATCATGTATAATTTTTTTTGTGTGATTGCTACTTACCCCCATCAGCTCCTCTCCATTTTTGATGAATGTCTCATCAAAAACTATGGTAACAATCCTCTCCCCTTCAGCTCTATTGGAAAATGAGGACTCCTTCCAAGCATCGGACACAAACATTTGCTTGAGATGACCAATGGCACCAAGAATGCTTTGCAATGTGAGGAAGTGGCTAGCAAATCGTGTCACTCCAGGTCGCACAAGGTCCTTGCCATTTGTGAATTTCCTCATCAAAGAAAGCACCCAAGTATGGTTGTAGATAAATTTTGTAACACTTTTTGCATCTTCAACCACTCTTTTGACCCATGAAATCTTCCCAATATCCTCTAACAATAGGTCCAAGCAATGTGCAGCACATGGAGACCATGCAATTGTGGGATACCTCTCCATAAGTAGCCTACCTGCAGCTACATATGCAGCTGCGTTGTCCGTGATAATTTGGACAACATTATCAACTCCAACCTCCTGGACCACCCCATCCAATAGACTGCATAAAGTCTCAGCATTTTTAACTTCATGGGAGGCATCTATTGATTTTAGGAACACCAATCCACCATTTGAGGCCACTAAAAAGTTCAGGAGAGTTCTATTCCGTCCATCTGTCCACCCATCAGATAAAATGCTGCAACCTTTTCTTCGCCAAAATTTCTTTTGCTCATCAACTACAAGCCGTGTATTCTTTACGGATTCCTCTAGCAATGGCCCACTCAAATCTTTAGCTGATGGGGTCTTAAACCCCTTTCCTGCAACTGTAAGGGCGTTCACTAGACCTTCCCAATATGGGCTGCTTGCAACATTGAAAGGTAGATTATTGTAGTACCAAAAGTTTGCAGCAGCCATCCTAGCTTCATGATGCTTTTCCTTATTCCAACCGGTACCTTCAAGTGAAGGTTGTGCTCCTGGAACATTACGTGGAATAAAATAATTTGGTCCTGATGAAGGACCGTGGCCAGCACTAGCAGTAGAATAGGAACCCTCAGGACTCTCACCAAAAGATGAATGTGGAGCATGAACACTTGGACTTGCAGCAGTAGCACCATGAGGCATAGTTGGTGTAGAAGGGGATCCACTCATCATTGATGCTAGGGCATTCTTTGTTTTTTGTCTTTCATCTTTTTTTAGCTCATAGTCAGCAAGAAGGGCCTTTATCTCTCTAATAATCTCAGGAGTAGTTTTAGGGCATCCCTCCACATTTTGCCCAGGTATCCTTGCAAGGTGGTATTTTAACCTGTTTATTCCTCTTGTCATCCATTTTTGACATTCAGTACATGTCACTTCACCTTTTTTGATTCCTGGTATTCCATACTTCCATGCAGGGTCTTTTCTCATTCCCTTTGGATTTGAAGACGACATTGCTGTTTCAAGTTCAACGTGGAAAAAAAAAAATCAACAAGGGTTTGCAAAAAAATCAGCAAAAAAATGTGATTCAAAGTTTCATTTATTTGCAAAAAAAAAGAATGCAAAACCAAGCTAGAAATAATAGGAATTAGGCTATAATGGCTATTAAGGAAAATAGAAATTTTTTTTGGCAGCATATCCCCTTATTTTTCTTGATTTTTTAAAATTTTGAAAGCAAAAAAAGAAAAAAAAAGAAATGTTAGATCACTTACCTGGCTCTATTTTGATCTTTTTAGCTCCTCCTCTTGCCTTCTTTCAAGCTAAAACCAATTTGCAGACCTTAAAAACACCAATCTTCAAGTTAGAAATAACAAAAAATTAAAAAAATGTATGGGTTTTAACCCAGTTTGACGCCCCAGCCGCGGACGAGAGTCCTGGGTCGGGACTCCCGAGTCTAGAGGTCGGACTCGGGAGTCCCGACCCAGGACTCTTCTGGACTCGACTCCCGAGTCCGTGGTGAGTCGACTCGGCTCAGCCACGGACTCCCGAGTCCGCCGAGTCCGCGGCGAGTCCTGAAGAGTCCGCCAACTATGATGTATTGTTTGGTGAAAGAGGTGACTTTTCATAAAATATATTTTTTTGTTAGATTTAATTGCCGCCTTTAAAGGCTTATTATCACAATAATATCTATTTTTGAAAATAACATATTATTACTAATAATTATGATATTTCAGATTATATACTTATTTTATTATTTTATTATGATGTTTTATTGAACATATTTTAACATTAAAGTATAATAATAAAACCAATTTGCTAATATCTTATTATTATTTTATTCTAATGTATTATAATCTTTGATGTGTAATGATTATAATATTTATTTATTATTATTATTATTTTTGATATTAAGTTATTTAATACTAGAATGTAATAACAATAATTTGCCTATATATTATTATTATATTTGTTATTTCATATTTATATATTGATATGGTACACATTTATTTTATATTTAATACTAATGTTGCTATTTATTTTATTTAGTAATTTATTTGTATTTTAACACTTGGTCTTTATGGTATTGCTATTTCGGGGACATGACATAGTCTACGCGTCCGAGGCACATCGGCCTTTAGGCCCTCCACTTCCTCTACTTCAAGTAGAGCGCCAATGCCTACATCTCACACATGCCACATAGTTTTTTTGTGCGTAGAAACAGACCTAAAACACAACCATCATTGTAAGCTATAGGGTGGAATTGGGAGGTGCATGAACATGTCGACATGGCATGTGCTGATTTTTGGTATTTTAATAACATTCCTTTCAATGTGGCAAGTAGTCCTTATTGGGACAATTTGGTTATTGCATTGACAGTTGCACGTGTGCAAGCTCTCCCTCGGCCTCCCCTTCATCCAACATTGGTGGTATAGATGGTTCTCCAACTTGGTCAGTGAGGTCTATGTACGCTTCATCGAGTGGTAGATGTCGTGCTATTTCCTCCCACTCTCCCTTCATGTATTCTTTTGTCATGAAGGTTTTCCATTCTTTTCAACTATGACTTTTGCTTATGCTCTGGCTTTTACTCTTGGATGAGCTTGGGATTTCCATTAGAAACCCTTCGCCTTCTTCAACTTCTCCCTTTAGTTGTCTCCTCCATTCCCTTTGTTCCCTTATTCTTAGGGACCTTCTATTCTTTTGATCTAATGGTTTTTGACCATTTTGTGTTCTTTTCCCGTCTTTATTCAAGTGTAAGGGCATTAATTCTTTAGAGTGTGTTGACAATCGCTATGATATTTATCTTCCCTTCGGTTCTATGCCTTGTATCATGTTACTATTTGTTGCCAATGCTATTCTCGTTCTTTCTCCACACAGAGGTCTTGTAAGATGATAAGGTGTCGAGCAAGGAGTCTTTGTAATCAGTTCAAACAATTGTAAACTTCATCGTTTATTTTCAAATTGTCCCAAATCTCATCTTGAGGGAATCTTCCTTTTGATGACTTCCCTTTGAACGTGCTCCTGAATGGATATATCCCACAAATTTATGTAATGTCCCCTTTTTGACCCTAAGCTTTCTAATGACCGATAGTGTGATGTCCCCTTCTAATTAGGCACTCGTACGTCAGCGGATTAGTCTATCATGTCGACCCTCGTAGGCTAATGGTTCTGGATAGAGGGTCACTTGGACAAGCACTTGGTCATCAAACTGCAGTGTTGATCTCCGGAGTATGGTGGTAGGGTGAATTGTTGCGTTTGGCATGATACTTGTGCTTAAATTAATGATGCTCACTTTTATTTTCACCATCCTTGGCCTAGGGACTATGTGTCTTTAATATGAAGGGGTCATTTTATATTTTTCAGTTACTATTCATTTCTAAAGTGAAAAAGTTATAACTTAAGTGAATAGTGCTCACTTTAATGAATAGTGTTTCAATGTTAAATTATAAATAGCATGAGGAAAAGTTCGACCCTTTTCATATGTTGATGATTTTGCTTGATGAACTTGGGAGTGTGGCTTTGGAGGAAGGAGGCTAGGGTTTCTTGATTTCTTGCAGTGGGTGAGCTTGGTGGGGCTTTGTTCTTCGTTGTGGAGCTACTTGAGGGTGTGAGACACTACCTTAAGGTTGTTGGTCAGTTTTTGGTTGCTTCATTTTGGAGACACAAGTTGTTGTTTGCAGGTTATTTGAGCTATTTTCTGAGTAAGTTTGGCAGCCATGGTCTCCATTATTGTTTATATGGGAGTTGTTCGGTTTTGAGGCATTTTGGGAATTTTTTTTGAATGCTACAGCCAACCGCCCCTCTCTTGAGGGTTTCAATCAGCACATGTAAAAAAACGCCTCTTCTAAGAGGTTGCAACTTCACCTAAAGGGGGTGCCCTTACCCTAGGAAGCTTTCCATTTTGGTTTTTGGTGGGAGAAGTTCGTGTTTAAAGAGCAATCTACATTTCATTGGGGTTTACTACTGTAGCAAATTACTATTCACAGTGTTGTATGGGTGTAAGTTAAAGTATGGTTTATGATATATTTAGTTTCGAATCTGATGTAAGTTATATGTTGTAAGCATCTTATTATGTAATGAAGAAATTATATTTGGACACTGAAATGAGCAATGTACTCAAGTTGTTTTAGTAACTTAGTTTATTTGAGTTTCCTTTATGTATATGCTTTTTAGTCCCTTTCTAGCATTATTGGCAACAACTCAAAGACAAGAAAGAGAAATATTAAACTAAAACAAAAAATCAGACCTACAAATTCAGTGAAAACAAATCATCAAAGTGGAGGATCACTACAGATAGCCTATTTTCGGAGTCCCATAGGCTACTTAGAGGCATTTTTAGGGTTTCCAAGATTCTTGGAGGTTTCTCGTTCTACCTTTTAGGAGGTTGTTGTAGGAGTTTCCTAGAGGGGTTTTTGGGTTTTTCTAGGTTTTTTGACAACCTTGGTGGACAGTCACTACTATTTTTGGTAGTGTATTTTTAGTACTTACTATTTTCTAAGATGCAGGGTTCATACCCACAGGCCCTGAACCCTGTTTGGGTACGCACTCGATTTAGGTTTGTCTGCAGGTATGTGCTGGGTGCACAACCAACATTGTGTGTTCGCCAGGGTGTGCACACTTGTGCGAACCCACAATGTTGGGCGCGCACCGTGTATGCACCCAACACAAACTCGGGCGAACTCACGGGCCAAGTCAAAAAAAGTGGGGCCAAACTTGATTAAAAAACATTAAAATTTTGTTTTTTCCCTTCTAACCCTAAAAGGACCCAATATGAGGTCTTCAAACACCCATACATTTCATTTTTACCTCTCAGTTTGCTCTCACCATATTTTCTCTCCATCTTGGCATTTTGAAGGGAGGTGATTGTATTTGAAGGAGATTGATTGTGGAGTGCCAAATAGCTTGCACAAATGAGATTTAAGTGTTTAAGGTATGCATTTAAACCCTATTCTTTAGTCTTTTGATGAATTTTTTCAAGTTTGTGAAGAAGTTTTCCAAGTATGTTTTTTTTATAGATTGCAACAATGGCTAGTACTCAAAGTTCAGTGGGTGGGGAGGGAAGTCAAAAATTCAAAATTGATAAAGGATCTCCTTTATGGAGACATACCACAAGAATTTCACAACTTCCTAGAGGTGGGGGGTTTGCTTGGAAGTGTAATTTTTGCAATGCACAATATAATAGCTCCTATTACCGAGTGAAACTTCATTTTATGGGCCTTATGTTGATGTTATTGCAGCTTACGGCTGCACTTCCATTGCACGCATTCCAAGAAGGAAGCATAAATTAAATGAGTAGCCATTCGGCTATTTAATTTATGTCAATAATAAATATCAAACATAAAGGGCCGACCCTAATGATTCGCATATATTCTTGTTGCTTGGGCCGACCTTATTTGTATTTAACATTTATTATGTTTCTCTAAGAGGGCCGACCTAAGTGAAGAGGTCCCTGAGTTTGTATAAGTACAAGGTCTTTCTTTGTCATTTGTAATCAAGTTCATTTCGCATTTCTTCACAGCAGTTCGCATTTAAGCAGCAGATTATTATCTTGTAGCAGCAGACCTATTTCAAGGAGATTCATATTTGCACTTAGGAGAAGTGCTATTGTTCATTGTATTAAATTCGCCTATGTGTTAGGCCTGAGTTGTAAGCAGATTTCTGCTCTTATTCCTATATTGTAGAAGAGAATTATTTGCTGGGTTTTTCTCCCTCAAGAGGAGGGGTTTCCCAAGGTATCTTGCTGTGTTTATTGTCTTATGTGTTGCAAATATTATAAGTGCTTTCAGTTATTTATCTGATCTAAGAAACACTAACACCTTGGTGGTAAAGGGATTAATATGTGTGAGGGCCCAAATAAGAAGGGGTTGCCTACTGTACAAATAGAAGGATTTATAAAAGAACAAGAAGATGCTGACAAATTGATTGCAAAAGGAAAAAAAATTGGTTATAGTTTCGGAAAGAAAAAAACAATGACATTACCCTCTTAGACAGTTACGGCCTCCAAACATCCCTTCTTGCCTATGCACTCTAGGGAAGATGAAGATGAAGAACCACAAGTCACTACTCGCAAGATAGGTCCATTGGAGAGGGCATTTAAAATGGAGGCAAGAGATATTGCTGAAGAAAAAATTGCATGTTGCCTGTATGCCAATGGTCTTCTATTCAACTTGGTGAGATCACCATATTGGCGGGACATGGTGTTAACAATAAATAGTGCAACTCCTGGTTTCACAAGTCTTGGGTATGAAAAGGTGCGTACCACCTTATTGCAAAAAGAGAAGAAATCTATAGAGGCCCAATTGAAACCAATTAGAGATTTTTGGATTGAAACAGGTGTATCTATTGTTTTCGATGGATGGAAAGTTTGCAAAAACCATCCATTGATCAATGTTATTGTAGTGTCCCCCAAGGGGGCAATGTTTTTGAGGGCGGTTGACTGTGAAGGGGAAGTGAAAGATGTAGAGTTCATTTCCAGGATTCTCATTGACTCCATAGAGATGGTGGGTAATGCAAATGTTGTCCAAGTAATTACGGACAATGCAAAAGTTTGCAGGGCTGCAGGTTCTTTGGTAGAGGCTAGATATGAGCACATCTTTTGGACACCGTGCATTGTACACTCCCTCAATTTGGTGATGCAAGCAATTGGCAACCGAATAGAGTGGGTGAAAGAAATATACCAGGAGGCCGAGGAGATCCAGATGTTTATGACAAACCACCATATGTCACAAACAATTTTCAGAAATTTTTCAAGATTGGAGTTGTTGAAGGTAAATTTAATTTATTTAGTTTCATTTATGTCATGTTTTACATAATTGAATAAAATATTTTTTTGTGTTATTTACATATTTTAAATGTGTTATTAACTTACTATTAACATGTTCTTAGGTTGCTGAGACCTGGTTTGCATCACACACAATTGTTTTGAGATGACTTGTGAAGGTGAACGAGGCATTGAGTCAAATGGTTATTAGCAACCAATGGGGTATATGGAAGCAATCAAATTCAAAGAGGGCCCAAAAGGTCAAGGCATTGATCTTGGATGATGATTGGTGGGATCGTGTGAATTATGTATTGGAGTTCACCGAACCTATCATGTCTATGCTTCGATTTGCTGATACAGATGAACCATGCTTGGGGGATGTCTATGATAGCATGGACATGATGTTGGAGAAAATAAAAATGGGAATACAAAAGAGAGAATGATCTTGAAGACACCTTTTACAAAAGGGTGGAAGCAATCGTTCTTCATTGTTGGAACAAGATAACAACACCATTACACCTCCTTACATATGCCCTATCTCCGAGGTACTATACCATAGAAGTACTTTCTATCCCAGGGAGAATATCGCCATATAGAGATTTTGAAGTTGCTAATGGGTATAAGAGGGCATTTAGTAGACTCTTCACTGATCCAAAAGTGCAAACAAGTGTTATGAAAGAATTTGGATTGTTTATCTTAGGAAAAAATCATACCCCTTCTATTGTAAAAGACCAATACAAAATGGATGCTATTACATGGTGGTACCTCCATGGTCAAGATTATATGTACCTCCAAGCTTTTGCAATCAAGATCCTCTCACAAGTATGTTTTTTTTCTTTTTTGCCACTTGTATTGTAGAATTTAACACTTAACATTCTTGAATTTACCTTGCATTTTTTATTTTTTATTTTATTGGTTTTCTCTTCAGGTTGCAAGATCTTCCACTAAACGAAATTGGAGTACATACTCCTTTATCCACTCAATGAAGTGTAACGGTTGGCTGCAAAAAGAGCTGAAGACTTGGTGTATATTCATTCCAATTTGCATCTTCTATCACGTAAGGATCCTCAATACAAGTAGGGGGCAGCAAAGCTTTGGGATGTAGCACTTGAGTCTGTTGACTTGGATGCAACCATTTAGGATCTTGCTAGAGCCACTATGGATGATGTGGATGATAATGATGACACACTACATGGTGCATCTAGTGCAAGTGGAACCCCTTTGGGTTCAAATGATGATGATCTTGAAGTTGAAGCTGTTGAAAATCCAAGTGATGATGATTTTCATTTTTTTGATAATCCTTTTGATGATTGATGACAATGAACATTGAATCATCTTTCATGAACTACATTTTGGAATTCAGTAATTGTGATGATTTCCATTGGAATCGTGAACATAGACGTATATGATATCATTGATTTGGCTTATCTGAATATTTTTCAACTATCAATTGGCTTTTGCATAAATCAATGATCAAGTATCATACTATGAAATGCTTTAGTTTTACAATTCTGTATATTTCTCTTATTTTTTTGTATATATAATACATATATATATACACACACACGTACCCAAACCCCAATTTTTTTTTTCACGTACCCACCCACTGGTTTCTCGTACCTACACCTGTCCGCGAACCCGAACGAATAACTTAGACTATTTTTAGTAAGTCATAGCTGCTTCTCAGAATGTGCTTATTTTGATATTGGAGTCACTATTTTTAGCAGTATACTAATTTTAGTAAGTACTATTTTTGGCTGTGGTCTTGGTAGTAGTTCAGTATAAGGTTACTATTTTTGGCAGTGGTGGTAGTTGCATTGATTGGCATCTAGGTATTTTTGGCAGTTGGCTTCTCCACTGTCTTGGAGTAAAAAATGGAAAGGTTGGCAACTTAAGTTCATTTTATAATTTTAAGTTGCTTTTTGAGCCCCACACCTAGGATGATCAACTTAAGTTGCTCTAAAAGGGGGAATATGTGTTTGGACGCCAAGTTTGAGGACTTAATGTTTTTAAAAGTTAATTTTATGCATTTTCAAGGTGGACGCCAAAAGTGAAGGGTTAAGTGATTTTAGTAAAATATTTTATTTCCCAAGTGTGGCATTCCTTTTTGAGAGGGAAAACCAAATTCAAACTTATGGGTCTCGAGGCTATATAATGCCCTCTCTTGCTTTCATTTGTTCATGCTGAATTTGATATAATGAAGTGTTGCTGAAATGTAAAGTGAGCTCCTTGGGCTTTGAGGATGAAATCCCTCCAAGTTCACTTCAGTTTTGAGATTGAGAGATATCTCCTAGCTGTATAGTGTTGCAGCTCCATCTTAGGGGTTGCAGTTGGGCTTATTGTGGTGATGGCTATCTCATTCCTTTTAGTTCTTGCTAGCTATGATGTTTTTTAGACATATTTTGGTGTGTGTGTCTGTGTTGGTTTTCATTTTGGAGGCTTTTTGGAGTGATATATCAGAGTTTGACCTTGTTGGTGTGTGTCTACTTGATTCACCCTTTTTGCTCATGCCAAACAAAGTGAAAATCATTCTTTGCATGTTTGGCTCATAATTTTCCTCATGCTTGGGTGCCCCTTTTTGCATATTTTGGTGATTTTAGGTGGAGTGTGATATTTAGAGGCTGGTAGACCTACTGAGGAGGTCATACTATTAGATGGAGGTGTCTTGGGAAGTGTGCCAATGCTGATCAGACTTGTTTGTGGTAGCTTGCTACCTTGTCTTGGATGCCTAGCCTTGTGGAATTGTTTGCAAGTGATTTGGTGAGATTCCGTGGAGTATTGGAGGAGTTATGCTCATTTTATGAGGGTTGGTTGGGGTTTCGTGCTTGCTGTTTGTGCATATCAGACCATTACACCAGTCATATCAGACCTAATATTCCTCTATTTTCTCATGTTTTATGATGTCTAATCATTCCTATGTTGCAGGGATTGTTTATTGATATAGTGGGCTATCATATTGACTTGTTTATCTCATAATATCTTGTATTGAACACTCATTGTAACATTGAATTGGTAGTACCAATCAACAATTTGATTATTGTTATTTTGGATACTTACCCCATTGAACAAGTGGTGCTCCCGTTGAAAAGTGATTGAGCTTTACTTTATGCTACTTTCACTCCCGTTGAATAAGTGGTCGAGTTTTTGATTTAGTTTCTTGCTCTTGCCTATTGAACAAGCAGAAGTTGGTCGGCTTATCGCCAAGTGCATTTCCCTTTCTTTGTAATTCCCACCGAACAAGCAGATGTTTACTTTCATGCACTTGATTATGACTATTCACCCAACTAAAGAAGTGGCAGCATAGAGGTTTCAATATTGGAAGTCAACCATTGTATGCTCTCACCTTGCTCTTACTGGGATTTGGGTATGTGCAGGATCATCATGGAAAAAACAGGCCCTTAAGTGGCAATAAAACGAGAGAAAATCAGAGTTAGACAACTTGACCTAAAAATTTGAATAAGTTATCTTTATTATTTCAAAAAAATGTAAAAATAGAATCTGTAGCAAATTGAATATAGTTTCTAAACTACTAGACCTTTATATAAAAAAAATCTATTTGGTGAAAATTTGAAATTTCAATGCAGTAGTATTTAAATTTCAGGGTAAAAATAAGAAGTAGGTGTCTGTCTGACCACCTTAACCACAATAAAATGATAATATTTTTATAATATTTTAGATATAAGTAGAGGACTAATTTCTCGATGTGATGCATATTTTTTTATAATTTTTTTCCAAGTAAATAATTAATTATGATTTTTTTATTACAACTTTTAAAAAATATAAAAGCTCATCTGTTTAACCACCTTAACTTGGTAAAAAATGCATGAAATTCAATTTTTTTTTTTTAATCCTATATTATGCGAAGCATAGAATGTGACGCATGTTTTCGATTCAAAAAATGTGATACCGTTTGAAAGTTATAGATGTTTTTCAATCAGCCTATCAATTAGGACTTTATTCGTAATTCTAATAGAAAATGAAGAATAATTATTTATTAAATTCAAAGTAAAGCATAATTTATATTGGTGGAAAGCTGAGAATCTCCTCTTAAAACCCTTTTCGTTTCATCAATTTTGGGTAAAAAAAAAATCGTCAACCACATGGGTCATCATATGGCTTACATATTGCCACTTTTTGACCCATCATGATCCTGCACATACCCATTTGGGTGATCAGAAAGTGGAAGGCGTTCATTTCCAGTTAGCTTGTTATTCAGTAATTGCAAGATCCCCTTTTCATCGTATGCTCTCACCTTGCCCACTCTGGGATCTGGGTGATCAGAAAGTGGAGGGTTGCTTAATCAGTTGCTTATCTTTGCAATTTAGCTAACGCTAATGGGTGCAATTTTTGGAAAAAATTGGGGTGGATATTATAGTGGTATCAAAGCTAGTCATCCTACTAGTCTGTGCCTTTCATAGCCTACAGTTGACCAAAATTCTCTATGAGTGATAGAGAAATCAGATATTACAATAGAGAGAAGAAGAGATAGCAGTTTCAGACTCCAAATCTTGTTGAGGGAACATTTCCAGAGGTTGTCAAAAACCGTGATAGAATAGTTGAGATCATGGCAAAAAAGGATAAGGGACCAACCCAAGAGGAAAGTCTAGATGTCTGAGAAGAGAGAAAGTTTGATTGCATGATGGACATGATGTCGCAGTTGTTGGCTAAGATGAACCAAAATATAACTCCTACACCTGAGGGCTAGAATAGTGAGACTAGTGGTTCAAACAACAACCATAATGGTGGACAAAGTGGTCATTTTGTTGAAGTGACTAGAGGATCCGCTCCTAGACCTCTCCTGGACAAAGTTGTCATTTTGTAGGTGTTGGCTCATAATCTTCCTCATGCTTGGGCTTCCCTTTCTTGCATATTTTGGTGATTTTAGGTGGAGTGTGTGATTTTTAGAGGCTAGTCAACATACCTAAGAGGCCATACCATCAGCTGGAGGTATCTTGGGAAGTGTGCGAGTGCTGATCAGACTTGTTTTTGGCAGCTTTCTACCTTGACTTGGATGCCCAGCCTTGTGGAATTTTTGGCAAGTGATTTGGTGAGATTCTGTGGAGTATTGGAGGAGTTATACTCATTTTATGAGGGTTGGTTGGGGTTTCATGCTTGCTGTTCATGCATACCAGACCGTTGCACCAGTCATATGAGACCTGATATTCCTCTATCTTCTTATGTTTTATAATGTCAAATCATTCCTATGTTGGAGGGATTGTTTACTGATTCATGGGGCTATCATATTGACTTGTTTATCCCATAATATCTTGTACTGAACACTCATTGTAACGCTGAATTGGTAGTACTGATCAACAATTTGATTATTGCTATTTTGGATACTTACCCCATTGAACAAGTGGTGCTCCTGCTGAAAAGTGGTTGAGCTTTACTTTATGCTACTTTCCCTCTCATTGAAAGTGGTTGAATTTCTGAATTACTTTCTTGCTCTTGCCTATTGAACAAGCGGAAGTTGGTCGACTTGTTGCCAAGTGCATTTTCCTTTCTTTGTAATTCCCGCTGAACAAGTGGATGTTTACTTTCATGCACTTGATTATGACTACTCACCCCACTGAAGAAGTGGTAGCTTAGAGGTATCAATATTTTAAGCCAACCATTGGATGCTCTCACCTTGCCCATACTGGGATTTGGGTGATCAAAAAGTGGAAGGTGTTCATTTTCAGTTAGCTTGTAATGTCCCCTGTCCCGCCTTGCCCTAGAATTTGCTTGTGGATTAGGTTTAGGGTTTCTTCCTTTCTAATGAATGTTCTCTCTAACGAAGTAATTTTGGATTGAAGTTTGCATTCATCATATGACGACATTTCCACACATATACACATCTTTGTTAGCATTAATATCCAGATATCCAAATATAAACATAATCATAAATGCAACTATGAAGACATATGAGGAGTGACATGGGTAGATCTGCCCTGAAGTCCTTTGCCAAGCCCAAGATATTGTGAACTACAATCCTCTCTTCTCGGCGACTTAGTACCTGCTTTCTCCACCCATGTCATCACCTCGAAAGACACTTAACTTACCGGGGAAAGTCAAAGGAGCATATAAGTGGTCTAGGCCTACGACCCCTCCATGGCCCATCCTTGCCTTAGGTTTCGGGGGCAGAATCTTAAATGGGGTTTTTAGGCATCACTTCCCTCAAGCCTTTCCTCCCCAGTAAGATTGCAAACACTGAGAATACACTCTTTTAAACAATCAAATACATTTTCATTTATCAATGGCTCTTTAAGTTCATATTCACGTCATTTCCTAGAATAATTATTATTATGATAAAACTAAGTATTGCATCAATAAATAGTTTAGCAAGAACTTTTCCTTTAGAAAATGCAACTTGATATCCTTTGTCCTCCAAGGCTGAAATTGATACAAGGTTCCTCTTGACACCTGGTACGAACAACACATCACTCAAATGAAGAGAGATGCCTAAATCTAGGTGAAGAGAGGAGGCTCCAACACCTTTCACTGAATAACATGCATCATCTCCAATTATGACTTGGATGTTGGTATCTCTGTCCACCAAATCTGAAAGATGTTCTCTAAATCTAGTGATGTGATGAGAGGCGCCACTATCAATCAACCATGTGCTGCTATCGGTTGGAACATTTCTTGATAGGGCTGAGATAAATAGAAATCGACTTGAATTGTCTCTTGAATCCTTCTGAGGAGAGACCTCATCCACATTTGCGGTAGTAGCATGCTGTTTTGGTCTTGTTGCACAATCTCTTGCATATTGACCAAACTTGTCACATTTGAAGCATTGTATATGGGAGAGATCCTTTTTCTTCTTAGATTCAGGAGCACCATCTGATGTTCTATCTCTGTTCCTCTTGAATTTGCTTTTCCTTCCTTCTCTTCCTTTCCTCTTCGATGTTTGAGCAGCAAGAACATGATTGTCTTCACTATTACAACTTCGTCCATTACCTCTTGCTGCCAATCTTGATTCCTCTTGAATACAATCTTCCCTAAGACGATCAAACTTTGGTAGCTTCGATTTTCCACTAATACTTTGGATAAATGGCTCCCAAGATTGAGGAAGACTGTTAAGAGCCAACATGACTAAATCTTTATCATCAACCATATTACCAATGGCACAAAGCTGATCTCTCAACTCAGTGATCTTCATGAAGAAGGAGATGACCGAATCTCCTTTCGCCATCTTGATGTGATGTAGTTGTTGCCTCATAACAAGAGTTCGGCTGGTGTTATTAATCTCATACAATCCCTCCAAGGTTTTGAACATCTCTCTCGCTGTTTGCAACTTGGAGATAATAGGAACAAGGTGATCCTTCACATAATCAATCAATATCTTCTTGGCCTTTGTGCTATTCTTCCTCCATTGTGTCTTCTCATTCTCATCGGAAGGCTTGGGTACTTCACTCTCCACGAACTCCAGAATCTCATTTTCTTCCAATGCAATCAGAACTCTAAACTTCCAAGAGGTGAAGTTAGATGCACCTTCAAGTCTATCTTCAACCTTGAGACCTTTCACCATTTTCGTAGTTAAGATAGACACACTCAGATGAGAATAATGGAGAAAGATAATGCTGCTTATATAAGTCTGATCACGATATTTTCTTAGACCCACTCTAATACCATGTTAGTTTTAGGATCAAAAATTAAATAAGCAGAAATAGAACAATTTTAAATGATTTGACATTGCATATACCCTGGGAAAACCCTCCAACTTGAGGGAGAAAAACTCAGCAACAATATATCACTTATATATTGATAGTAAATAGCAACTTGCTCTACAATGAGACCCAACACAAGGTCGATCTGTAGATAACAATGTCACCACACTTAAAGAGTATCAAACTTTTGCTTGATCTGTTGTAGATGAACTCTATTTCCTGTTTTGTGCGAACTTGAAAAATGATATGAATGAATGTGATAATGGAGAGAGCCACGCATATAAATACAATATGAGAATGTCTTCTTTCAAGGGATGCGACTCTACACAAGATGTCGGCCTATTCATAAACCAACACGTCTCTTCATACAAAGTGGTGTGATTTAATTAAGTCGGCCTAGATTAAATAATTGTTTGGTGAAGTGAATCGGCTCTTCACTTAATTCGTTCTTGAATAAATTAAATAGCCAAAGGCTATTTTTTAATTTATTTCTTATTGCCGTTGGAAGTAAGAGGCCCACGGCTACATGACATTAACACTCCCTCTTAGCTAGGGAGGAATACTTCCAGATATCCAAGTCATGGAGTCTCTCAACATGACACTCACAATGGCTACACCCATATGTGGAAAATATCTTATCACGGAGTCACTCAACGTGATATCGTCCATCATGGCTACTCCCATGTATGGAAAAGAAGATGTGCTCAAGTGCCCATTACGGAGTCACTCAACGTAATGTCGTCATCTCATCATGTAGTGTTCCAACACACTGCTGATCTGTTTCTCACTGAGTTTCATAGATCTGATTTTTGTTTCAGTTTGTGTTTGCCTTTTGTGCTTTGAGTTTGTTGGCTAGATATGCTAATAAGGTCCCAACAAGCATATACATACTAAGGAAACTTCAAATAAACTAAGCTACTGAAAACAACTTGAGTACATTGCTCAATTTAGAGGCCAAATATAATTTCTTTATTTCAAAATAAGATGCTTACAACATATAGTTTTCATCAGATTCGAAACTAAGTATTTCATAAACCATACTTTAACTTACAGCCAAACATCACTGTGAATTGTGATTTGCTACAGTACCCGCCTCTAAATAAATGCACACAACTCTTGGAAGATGAACTTCTCCCAACCAAATCCGGATTGGGAAGCCTTCTAGGATAAGGGCGCCCCTTTTGGGTGTGATTGCAGCCTCTAAGAAAAGGCATCTTTTTTCCTTTCGCTGGTTGAAACCCTCAATAAAATGCAGCTGGCTGTAGCTTACAAAAAACAATCCCAAAATGTCTCAAAATCGAACAGCTCCCATAAAAACAATAATGGAGACTATAGCAGCCCAAAACTCCATCAAAACTAGCTCGAAATAACCTGCAAACAATAACACAGGTTTCTAACTGAAGCAACAATAACTGATCAGCAACCTTAAGGTGGTGTTTCACACCTTCAAGCTGCTCAAAATGAAGAACCAAGCTCCACCAGGCTCACCCACTGCAAGAAATCAGAAAACCCTAGCCTCCTTCTTCCTCCAAGCTTCACACCCAAGTTTTCAACAAGCAAAATCCTTAATACATGAGAAGGGTCGAACTTTCTCTCTTCATATTTATAATTTAACATTGAAATCACTATTCATTAAAGTGAGCACTATTCACTTAAGTTATTTCTTTTTTCACTTTAGGCATGAATAGTAACCGAAAAATATAAAGTGACCCCTTCCATTTGAAGACACATGGTCCCTAGGCCAAGGATGGTGAAATTAAAGGTGAGTATCATAAATTTAAGCACAAGTATCGTGCCAAATGCCACAATTCACCCTACCACCATACTCCAGAGATCCACACTGCAAATTGACGACCAAGTGCTCGTCCGAGAAACCCTCTATCCAGAACTATTAGCCTACGAGGGTTAGGAAAATAGGCTAATCCCCCAACTCTGATGCTCGTGAAAAAGTGGACATTACACATCATGATGTCCACCATGGCTACTCCCAGAGGGTGGATAATGTTGATGTTATAGAAGCTATGGTCTGCACTTCCTTCGCACAATTCACAAGAAGAAGTACATGAATTAAATGAATAGCCTTCGGCTATTTAATTCATGATTACATTATTTACTAATGAAGAGGGCCGACCCTATTTAGTTCGCATGCTTTGGTTACTACTTGGGCCGACCTTATTGTGGTTATTATTTATTATGTATTGTCCTAAGAGGGCCGACCTATCTTGAAGAGGTGCCTCTCTTGTATTTATACAAGGTCCTCTTATCATTGTAAAAACACTCATTCATTCAAGCAAGTTCGCATTTCCTTAAGAGCAGAATTCGCACCTTATAGCAGCAGTCCGATTTCAAGGAAGAAGATATTCATTTGTATCTAGTGCATCTAGGAGAGGTGCGACTTTATTGTCTCCATTGTTGGCCATTGTTGGGCCTGAATTGTAAGCAGATTTCTGCCATTGTTCTACCTTATATAAGAGATTCAATTGCTGGGTTTTTCTCCCTCAAGAGGAGGGTTTTCCCAGGGTATCTTTGTGTGTTCATTGTCTTATGTGTTGCAATTCTATTAAGTGCTTTCATTAATTAATCTGATCTAAGAAACACTAATATGGTATCAGAGTGGGTGTGAAAAAGACCGTGATCAAATTTTTTAGTTTGCAACTCTCACCTTATTCTTTTTCAGTCTATCTCCTAAATTTCTCAAGATGGTGAACGGTCTGAAAATCGAAGATAGACTCGAAGGGATTTCGAACTACACATCATGGAGGTTCAGAATCATGCTCACATTGGAAGAGAATGATTTAGCTGAGTTCATGAAAAAAAAAGTTCCTGAACCTGAGGAGGAAGAAGAGAAGCTACAGTGGAGGAAGAAAGACACTAGGGCAACGAAAGTGTTGGTTGATTCCATCAAGGATCATGTTGTACTGATCCTCTTCAAATTGGATACGGCAAGAGAAATGTTTACAACATTGGAAGAGATGTATGAAATCAACAACACTAGTCGAGCTCTCGCACTGAAGCAACAACTTCATCATGTGAGAATGGCGAAAGGAGAATTTGTCATTACATACTTCATGAGGATTTCAGAGATAAGAGATCAACTCTCCACAATTGGTCACATGATTGACGACAAAGACCTAACTATGCTTGCTCTCAATGGTCTTCCGCTTTCATGGGAAGCGTTCATTCAAGGAATCAGTGCAAGATCTAAACTTCCCAAGTTTGATCGATTAAGAATTGACTGTATCCAAGAGGAGTCAAGACTAACGGCTAGGGGCATTGGTCAAAGTTCAAAGAATGAAGAATTACAAGTTCTTGCCTCTTATTCGTCAAAGAAAGGAAAAGGCTTCAAGAAAGGGTTCTTCAAGAGGAATCGGGAAAACGGAAATGATGGTGCTCCTGCTTTCAAAAGAAAACGAGACATGTCCAAGATTCAATGTTTTCGTTGTGATAAGTATGGTCACTTTGCAAAGGATTGTCCTCAAAGACCTAAGCAACAAGTTGCCACTGCAAATGTTGAAGAAGTCGCTCCTTAGAAGGACTCCAGTGATTATCTGTTCTATTCAGCCTTGTCAAGCAATGTTTCTACCGACGCCAACACTTGGCTGATTGATAGTGGTGCTTCTAGGCACATCACCGGTTTTAGGGGTCACCTTTCAAACTTAGTGGAGAGAAACTCTAGTGATCAAGTCGTTATTGGAGACGATGCTAGATATTCTGTTAAAGGAATTGGAAACTCCACCCTTCACTTGAATTCCGGGATTTCATTAGAGTTGAATGATGTACTGTTCGTTCCAGGAATAAAGAGGAACCTTGTTTCAATTTCAGCATTAGAAGACAAGGGTTATCAAGTTGCCTTTTCTAAAGGCAAAGTTCTCATATGGGCAAAGAACTCCAACTTCAAAACTGCTCAAGTAATTGGAGTTAGACATGAATGTCTTTACAGGCTATGCACTCGTCCTCTTCAAGCGCTTGTGCATAACAGTTCCACCATGTGCGATCTATGGCATCGAAGATTGGCTCACATTCAATTTCGTGCTCTACCTATCATGGAGAAGATGGTCACCGGTCTTCCAAAATTCAATCAAGAACACGAAGGTACATGCAAGGGATGCGCCTTAGGCAAGAACACAAAAGGTACGTTTCATTCTAGTGAAAGTAGATCTAAATGTATTCTTGATCTCATTCATTCTGATTTGTGTGGTCCAATATCTATTGCATCACCTAGTGGTTTCTTGTATTATATTATTTTTATTGATGATTACTCTAGAAAGACTTGGATTTATTTCTTGAGATCTAAAGAATCTGAAGAAGTATTAGAAAGATTCAGAGAATTTAAGGCACAGGTTGAAAACCTGTCTGGGAAAAGGATCAAGGTATTGAGATCCGATAATGGTGGAGAATACACTTCTGGCACCTTTCGAGATTTTTGTATTGAAGCAGGGATTAAGAGGGAGTTCAGTGTTCCCTATAATCCACAACAAAATGGTATTGCTGAAAGAAAGAATAGGTCTATTGTGGAAGCAATGAAAGCTATGATCCATGATCAAGACCTGCAAATCTCTCTTTGGGCTGAAGCATCGAGGACAGCCGTCTATGTTCAAAACAGGAGTCCCCACAGGATCTTAGAGAATAAAACTCCTGAAGAAGCATTCTCAGGCATGAAACCTGAAGTTAGTCATTTGAGGATATTTGGTTGTCCAGTCTATGTTCATATTCCAAAGGAGAAGAGAACAAAGCTAGAACCTTCTGGGAAGAAAGGAATTCTTGTAGGATACAGTGAGACATCAAAAGCTTACAGGATATTCATACCAGGACAGAAGTCTATTGAGATTAGTAGAGATGTCACATTTGAGGAAGATGTTGCCTTCAAAAGGTCCAAGGGAACTCCTATGGAGATTGATGAAGAAGAACCTCCTCAAGACATGGAAGTTGATCATATTCCAGAGAACCTGAAGGAGGATCCAGAACCTAAAGAAGATGTTGATCCAGTTGAACCCTTGAATCCTAATGATGGACCTTTAGATATTATGATTGGAAAGAAAAGACCTCTTTGGGCTCGTAGGACAATGCAGGAAGCAGAAAGTTTTGCAGCTCCAAGAGGAGCTTTTAGAGAAAGCAAGAGACCTCACAAGTTCTCTAGTTATGTCGCCTTGATGAGTCAGATTATTGAGTCAGAGCCTTCAAGTGTCGAAGAAGCTTCTAGTCAACAAGTATGGAAAGATGCCATGTCTGAGGAATATCGGTCCGTACTTAAGAACGATGTTTGGGATATAGTTCCTAGACCCAAAGGCAAATCTGTGGTGTCTTCTAAATGGCTCTTCAAGATCAAGCATGCAGTTGATGGGAGCATTGAGAAGCACAAGGCAAGATTCGTGGCTAGAGGGTTTTCACAAAAAGAGGGAGTTGACAATGAAGAAACCTTTGCTCCCGTGGCTCAATATACATCTGTCAGAACCATCATTGCTATTGTCGCATCTAGAGGATGGAAGATTCACCAAATGGATGTAAAGACAGTTTTTCTAAATGGTGTAATAGAAGAAGAGGTTTATATTGAGCAACCCGAAGGATTTGAGGTATATGGGAAGGAGTCTCATGTTTGCAAGCTGAAGAAGGCCTTGTACGGTCTTAAGCAACCTCCTCGTGCTTGGTACGAAAGGATTGATCAGTATCTTTCAAGCCTAGGTTTCTCAAAGAATGATGCAGATTCTAACCTCTACTTCAAGGTGGTAAATGGTGAAGCATTGATTTTGGTTTTATATGTTGATGACTTGATTATCACTGGTGAGGAACATCTAATTCTAAAATGCAAGAAGGAGTTAGCTTCAGAGTTTGAGATGAAGAATCTAGGTCTCATGCATTACTTTCTTGGCTTAGAACTTTGGCAAAAGTTAGATGAGATGATTCTAAGTCAAGGCAAGTATACTGTCGACATTCTCAAAGGTTTGGTATGATTGACTGCAAACCTATGTCTACACCCATGGAGACTAATCTAGATAAGTTGAAAGAGGCTACAGCTAGTTCAAAACCAGTGGATTCTACGATGTATAGACAGTTGATTGGTTCATTGATGTATCTAGTTAACACTAGATTTGACATCTGCTATGTAGTGAGTGCACTTAGCTAGTTTATGTGTGAACCAAGGCAAATACATCTTGTAGCAGCTAAACATATCCTGAGATATTTATGTGGCACAATTGGATATGGGTTGAGATATTCTTCAGGTGTGGATTTAGAGCTGCATGGTTTTACTGATTCTGATTGGGCAGGATGTGTCTCAGATCGGAAGAGTACCTCTGGTTGTTGTTTCAGTTTAGGTACTGCTATGATTTCTTGGTGTAGCAGGAACAATCTTCAGTGGCTTTGAGTACAACCGAGCCAGAATATATAGCAGCTTGTGTGGCAGCTCGTGAGGCAATGTGGCTTCGTAAGCTCCTTGCAGGATTGTTTGGACAATCAATGGAGCCTACTATTATACACTGTGATAATCAGAGCTATGTAAAGCTTTCTGTCAATCCCGTGTTTCATGACAGAACAAAGCATGTTGAGATCAAGTACCACTATATTAGAGATATGGTACAAAGGAAAGCTATACAGTTGAGGTATATCAGCACTGAAGAGCAAACGACAGACATTCTCACCAAGCCCCTCTCCAGGATTAAGTTTGTGTACTTTCGAGAAAAGCTTGGTATGGTGGAGAATGCAGCCTTGACTGAGAAAGAGTCTCAGCATCAGTGATCCTTGATTGATAATGCACTTCTCTATTGAGAGAGATTTGAGGTGTAAGCCCTTGATAATGCACTTCTCTATTGAGATAGATTTGAGGTGTAAGCCCTTGATAATGCAATTCTCTATTGAGAGAGATTTGAGGTGAAAGCCCTTGTTTCCACTCTCTGGGAGAGCCATGGTGGATGTCATGTGTGTGACTCCATGACAACATCATGTGAGGGAATCCGTGATGATTTTTAATGCATTTCTCTTTGAGATTTGAGTGAAAGCCCTTGTTTCCACCCTCTGGGAGAGCCATGGTGGATGTCATGTGTGTGACTCCATGACAGCATCACGTGAGGGAATCCGTGATGATTTATTTGTGCTTATGTATCACCCTCTGGGAGAGCCATGGTGAAAGTCACATTGAGGTGACAACATCACATTAAGTGATGAGCACTTGTTCATACGATCTGTGGAAGTAGCCACAATGGTTGATATCACGATGAGGTGATATTCTTTTGTTTTCATTTTGATATGATGTGTCTTGTGCAGGTGGAAGTTTGTCCCTAGCTGAGAGGGAGTGTTGATGTTATAGCAGCTATGGTCTGCGCTTCCTTCGCACAATTCACAAGAAGAAGTACATGAATTAAATGAATAACCTTCGGCTATTTAATTCATGATTACATTATTTACTAATGAAGAGGGCCGACCCTATTTAGTTCGCATGCTTTGGTTACTACTTGGGCCGACCTTATTGTGGTTATTATTTATTATGTATTTTCCTAAGAGGGCCGACCTATCTTGAAGAGGTGCCTCTCTTGTATTTATACAAGGTCCTCTTGTCATTGTAAAAACACTCATTCACTCAAGCAAGTTCGCATTTCCTTAAGAGCAGAATTCGCACCTGATAGCAGCAGTCCGATTTCAAGGAAGAAGATATTCATTTGTATCTAGTGCATCTAGGAGAGGTGCGACTTTATTGTCTCCATTGTTGGCCATTGTTGGGCCTGAATTGTAAGCAGATTTCTGCCATTGTTCTACCTTATATAAGAGATTCAATTGCTGGGTTTTTCTCCCTCAAGAGGAGGGTTTTCCCAGGGTATCTTTGTGTGTTCATTGTCTTATGTGTTGCAATTCTATTAAGTGCTTTCATTAATTAATCTGATCTAAGAAACACTAACAGATAAACACAAGTACAATGAAATCATCACGGAGTCTCTCAATGTGATGTTGTCATGGAGTCACTCAACATGACATCCACCATGGCTACTCCCAGAGGGTGGATACAAGGGCTTTCACCTCAAATTTCTCTCACAGAGAAAGATGCATTGACAAGGGCTTACACCTCAAATTTCTCTCTCACAGAGAAAGATGCATTAAAGCAAATCACAAAAGATCACTGATGCTGAGTCTCCCTCTTAGGTAGGGCCTCATTCTCCACAACTCCAAGCTTGTCTTGGAAGTGCAAAAATTTCACTCTGGAGAGAGGCTTGGTGAGAATACAGCTGTCTACTCATCAGTACATATATATCTCAACTAGATGGCTTTCCTCAATACCATATCTCTGATGTAGTGGTATTTGATCTCAACATGTTTTGTTTTGTCATGAAACACTGGATTGATAGAAAGCTTCACACAACTTTGATTATCACAATGAATAATAGTCGGCTCCAATGATTGGCCAAACAATCCTGCAAAGATCTTTCGAAGCCACACTGCTTCTCGAGCTGCTACACAAGCTATAATATACTTTGCCTCTGCAGTGCTTAGTGCCACTGAAGACTGCTTCCTGCTACACCAAGAAATCATTGTAAACCCCAAACTAAAGCAACATCCAGAGGTGCTCTTCTGATTAGCCACAGTCCTTGCCCAATCAGAATCAGAATATCCTTGCAACTGTAGATCTACACTGGAAGAATATCTTAAGCCATATCCAATTGTGCCACACAAGTATCTCAAGATATGCTTAGTTGCAACTAGATGTATTTGCCTTGGTTCACACATGAATTGACTAAGTGCACTCACTCCATAGCAAATATCTGGTCTAGTATTGGCTAGATACATCAATGATCCCATAATATCTTGTACTGAACACTCATTGTAATGCTGAATTGGTAGTACCAATCAGCAATTTGATTATTGTTGTTTTGGATGTTTACCTCACTGAATAAGTGGTGCTCCTGCTGAAAAGTGGTTGAGCTTACTTATGCTACTTTCCCTCTCGTTGAAAGTGGTCGAATTTCTGATTTACTTTATTGCTCTTTCCTATTGAACAAGCGGAAGTTGGTCGACTTGTTGCCAAATGCATTTTCCTTTCTTTGTAGTTCTCATTGAACAAGCGGATGTTTACTTTCATGCACTTGATTATGACTACTCACCCCACTGAAGAAGTGGTAGCATAGAGGTTTCAATATTTTAAGCCAACCATTGTATGCTCTCACCTTGCCCATACTGGGATTTGGGTGATCAAAAAGTGGAAGGTGTTCATTTTCAGTTAGCTTGTAATGTCCCGTGTCCCACCTTGCCCTAGAATTCACTTGTGGATTAGGTTTAGGGTTTCTTCCTTTCTAATGAATGTTCTCTCTAACGAAGTAATTTTGGATTGAAGTCTGCAAGTAATTTTGGATTGAATTCTGCATTCATCATATGACAACATTTCCGCACATATACACATCTTTGTTAGCATTAATATCCAGATATCCAAATATAAACATAATCATAAATGCAACTATGAAGACATATGAGGAGTGACATGGGTAGATTATCCCTGAAGTCATTTGCCAAGCCCAAGAGATTGTATAATACGGTCCTCTCTTCTCGGCAATTTAGTACCTGTTTTCTCCACCCATGTCATCACCTCGAAAGACACTTAAGTTACTGGGGAAAGTTAAGGGAGCATATAAGTGGTCTAGGCCTACCATCCCTCCATGGCCTTGATGGATTCTTAAGTGGCACCTCCACCCCTCCATGGCCCACCCATGCCTTCAGATTGGGTAGAAGCTTAAGTGGAACTTCCACCCCTCCACGACCCATCCTTGCCTTGGGATCCGGGGGTGGAATCTTAAGTGGGGTTTTTAGGCACCACTTCCCTCAAGCCTTTCCTTCCCAATAAGCTTGCAAACACTGAGAAGAGACAATCTTTTAAACAATCAAATATATTTTCATTTATCAATGGCTCTTTAAGTTAATATTCACATCATTTCCTAGAATAATTATTATTATGATAAAACTAAGTAAGTATTGCATCAATAAATAGTTTAGCAATATCTAACATATCTATGCGATTCCAAATTAAAGTAGAAACAGTCTATGTCTACCAAGGTTAGTCCTTCCTACTAATATATAAATAACATCTAGATTAAATGCATTTTTAAAGAGAACACTTTGATCTATACTGAAATTAGGACTGGTTACTTCTAAGGTGCAACAACCTCAATAATCAGATTATGCTAGGTTGTAAATGAAATTTGCATGCTCAGGCATATTTGATAGTAGCATTCAAAGATTAGTGGATTCTAGAACCAAACAGGTTGGTTATGGAGGACATTTATTTGCAAGAATCTGATCTTAATTCATTTGATGTTATTCATCTATTATCTTTTCGTTCTTATATTTGGAAAAGGCCAAATATTAATGCTAGTGAGAGTTTCACCTGATTTGCTATATCTCTCCACATTTTCGTTGTTTCCTTACCCAATCGATACCTTTTGTTTTGGCAAGGTTCTCCTTTAATACCATCAAATAGGCAAGGGGTATGACTCTTCATTACATTCTTTTACCAAGGGACATGATCCTTAATTACTAATCGCTATAGTTAAGAGTAATTAATTTATTTAGTATTATCTCTTAGTTGAAATCGCTGTTTTAGAAAGTATATGTTCATTGTTGTCTTCCTATTTTCTGCCCCATTACTCAGAAATATTTCTTTGACCTGATACCTTTATTCAAATATCTTGCTGACTTCATCGATTCCTGCCTACTCCCTCTTACAAATGGTTTGTTTCGTCTTATTTACCTCTTTGATGGAAAGGTTCACACCTTTTCACTAATGTTATTGTTATCTTTTACTAATCGATGCCTTTTATTATATTGAGTTCTGCTTCAAGAAAAATCGTTGCTTTTTATTTCTGCATATTTTCTATAATATATATTATTATTTTATATTTTATATTTGTTAATTTTATCTTTTATATTTGTTGTTTTTATAATTTTATATTTATTCATTTATTTTGATATGATATATATTTATTTTGTATTTAATATTTATATTTGCCAAATTTAACAATTATAATTATAAGTATTATTCTATTGCTAATATTTTTCTTTTATATATTTTAATATGTATTTTATTTATTTATTTGCATTTCAACAATTAGTAATTTTAAAGTTTTATTTCGGGGACATGACATAGCTTGTTATTTTAGCAATTGCAAGATCCCCTTTTCACCATATGCTCTCACCTTGCCCACTCTAGAATTTGGATGATTAGAAAGTGGAGGGTTGCTTATTTAGTTGCTTATATTTGCAATTTAGCTAATGCTAATGGGTGCAATTTGTGGAAAAAATTGGGGTGTATATTACAATTTACAAGATCCTTCGTGAGTTCATCTTCTCTGTCTTTGTTAGATTCTATAGGTTCCTCTATTGGTTGTCCCCTTTAGATTGCCATTTTTTTCCTACCTTCGTATTCAACCAAAGTTCTTATAGGCAACGATGCCAAATGTTTACTGCTATTTCTATTGGATTGAGTATTTTACAATAAGCAATAAATACAAAAACTATAGACAATATGTAATTGTAATGTCCCTTACCCGACCTTGCCCTAGAATTCACTTGTTTGCCCTCGAATCCACTTGTTGATTGGGTTTAGGGATTCTTCTTTCCAAAGGAATATTCTCTTTAATGAAATAATCTTGGTTTGGAATATGCATTCATTATATTAACACCATTTCCACATACACATATATCTATTAGCATTAATATCTATTAGCATTAATATAAACATAATCAATAGTGAAGAAATATGAGTGGCATGGGTAGATCAGACCGAAGCTATCCATCTAAGCCCAAGAGCACAAGCGTCCGACCAAGACTACCCACCTCTTGGCCCCAAGCGGCAGGAACGTCCGACCAAGACTATTCCACCCTTGGAGTGGTGTGGTTAGTGGAAACACTTGTGCCTGCTTTCTCTACTCATGCCATCACCTCGGAAGAGACTTAGCCAATTGGGGATAGTCAGTGGAGCGGATAAGTGGCTCGGGCCTACTACCCCTCGATGTTTGTGGCGAATCTTGAGTGGGACCCCCACCCGTCCATGGCCCAATCGTGCGTTGAGACTAGGCGAACTATGAGTGGAATTGCCACCCCTCCAGGGCCCATCCCTGCCTTGGGTTCCGGGGACGGACTTGAGTGGGGTTTTTAGGCACCACTTCCCTCACACCCTTCCTCCCAATAAGCTTACAAACACAAAGAAGACAATCTTTTAGCAATCAAATACATTTGCATTTATTACTGATTCTTTAAGTCAATATCAACATCATCATCATCATGTTAAAACCAGTGTTATAGGACTCGCCCAAACTCGGCGAGTACTCGCGAGTCCTGAGGCGGCTAACCCTAAATGAGTCACAGAGACTTGGCTGCCGAGTACTCGCCGAGACTTGCCGTACTCGGCAGACTCGCCAAGTCTCGTGCCTCAGACTCGGGCATTTTATGTTATCTTTCGTTTACAATTTTTTTAATTAAATGGTGTGCACCATGAAGTTTTGTGTGGTTTTGAAGGTCTTCATTTGGGCTTGGTGGCGGGGGCTCCGCCCCTCGACCTTGCTGGGGGTGTTGCCCCCAAACCCCCACAAGGGGCGTTGCCCCTTGACGCCACCAGGGGTGCTACCCCCAGAGCCCCGCAAGGGGTGCTGCCCCTTGACCTCGCTAGGGGCGCTGCCCCTAGACCCCTGCAAGGGGCGCTGCCCCTTGACCTCGCTGGGGGCGCTACTCCCAGACCCTCGTGAGGGGCACTGCCCCTCGACCCCATTGGGGTGTTTCCCCCAAACTCTCATCAAACTATAGGTCTAAGCATGTTATAGGCCAATGATGAATCATGATCATAAAACCTACAAAATACATATTCCCTGTTGCAAATCTTTGCATCTTTCACAGTCAAAGCCATAATCAAGGATTATCTTGTTCCATACATTAGACAACAAAACATGCAGTCTTGAAGGCTACAATAAAATTTTAATAATAAATTCCTCACTTGAATATACATACTAATCATTGAGATGCAAGCAAATATCATGGCTACATCATCATCTAGGACCTATCTTAGACACTAGCGCATGACGTATTGTGATGTTGGGATGAGTAATCCAAACTCTTCTAAGCCATAGACTTATATTTTTAGTTTTGATATTTGTCTTGATGCAATGGATTTCATATTCCACGAGTTTTGTATACATTTGGCAATATTTATATATCTGAATGTGTTATTTCCTTCAGCTAAAACTTGCGTTTATACTTATGTGATTGATGTATGTTTGTGTATGGGATCATAGTAATTTCTATTTGATGATGTTATTGTTTCTTTAAGGTTTATTTATTAAAGGGTGCATGAAACAAGTTTTAAATCCTTAAAAATCTCTGAATTTCTTTTGTTTTTCTATTTGCTGAGTCTTTG